>OW240913.1:231865106-231913169 GCA_933207985.1 Pelobates cultripes
TATGTATATATATGTATGTATATATATATATATATATGTATGTATGTATGTATATATATATATATGTATGTATATATATATATATATGTATGTGTATATATATATATGTCCGGGTCGGCTATCAGGCACCCGGTAAACAGTGAGTACATGCGAACACGGTTAAACTACCGAACGGGGGACGCATGTTCACAAACACAATTACATTTGCACATATAACCCGCACATAAATGAATTAGATAACGTACAGTCATAGCCCTAATACATAGTTGCTCGGACAGACGAAACCCATACGGCTACTCTCACCTCGTAACGAAATGCAAGCTTTCAGTTAGGCTAAATCAGAGTTACAAACGCTATACTAAAACATGCACCAACACTGCCATCTACGGTAAAAAAATCGCTGACTACAGGTAAATCCTAAAATAACAATAATGCGGTGATAATTATAATTGGTTTCACTGGGGCAAACAAGGTATGCAGTCATGGCATGGGGTGGTTAGTTAAATATAAAATATATAAATTATGCATTGTTGAATTATGCTTTGTTTAAATGTGTTTTGCTCTAGTCAAATAAGTGAACGGCTAAAATTAGTAATACATTTAAAGGCTAAATATGGTTAATTAGTCAGAATTTTTTTTATTATTATTTAATTTTTTTGGGGTTTTGCATAAAATAAACTTTACACATTTTGTTAACAATATTTCCAAAATTTCAGTCAAATTTTGCATTAGTATTTATAGCATACAAATGTTAACCGGTAGTCTTTGGCTTCCTGTCATTCTTTCATTACATCTTTACACACTTTAAGTATACATATACAGTGAAAAGGCCTCTGCAATTTCAGTCCCTGTTTAGAGATTGTTAAATACATGTAATCCTAATCTTATACCTTTTAAGACAGTGGTTTTGTCTAACTTCTACGCTATGAATCTCTTGTGAATTGAGGGGAGAAGGGGTGTTGGGGGAGAAAGGGGGGAAGTGGTATGACAGCTGTCTCTCATGTGCTTGGTATTTTTCTCATTTGGTCTGTGGGCTTACACCTGTTCCCCCTCATCAGTGTACTAGAGTGTGATCTCCCTATGCTACGTTAACGTTTCTCCCCCCCACCCCATGAATTTATTCCATTGGCCCCGTGTGTTTTGGAACATCTGGTAATTTTTTAATGTGGCATACGTGAGTTCGTCCATATGCTTCACCTGTTCCACTCTGTTAATCCATTCCCTTCGGGTAAGGGGGTTTGCCTGTTTCCAGTTTTTAGGGATCAGTTGGTTTGCGGCCGTTAGAAGGTGGAATGTAGGGATGTTGTGTGTTTGTTTATGTCCAGGATTGGTAGCAGGAAGAGCACATACTCTGGGGATAGTGGAACCGAAACTACTCTGATCAATTTTGCCATTGTGGTTATTCTTCGCCAGAACATGCATATTTATGGACAATCCCACCAAATGTGGGTGGGATGGGCATCAGGTAGGTGGCATCTCCAGCATGTGTGCTGTGAGTTAGGGAAGAGTGTGTGTATTTTGGCCGGTGTATAGTGCCAGCGTGAAAGTCTTTTATAGTTGACTTCTTGTGTGGCACTGCAAGTGGAGACTTTGTGCGTTCTTCAAAAATTTGTCTCCACTGTAGTGGCGTGAGTCTCATCTGTAGTTCGTTGGCCCACTTTTTGGTGAATGCGGAAAGGCTTTGTGACTCTGTCATCGTTAAAACTTTGTAAATTTTTTAGAGTAATTTATTTTTTCAGTAAGTGTGATGAGCACAACTTTTCAAATCCCGTAAGCTGTCTCGCCCCCGAAGGTAGTAGTTGCATGGACTGGATAAAATGTGACAGTTGGTTGTATTGAATATAGTGTGTCCCTGTGTGTCGTTGGGATGAAGTAATTCTGGCAACGTTGATAGTTTGTCCCCTTGTGTCACATCTTTTAGTTGTGTAAGTGTGATGTGTAGAATTCTACCCCTCAGTCCTGGTTCAAATAAGGGATTGTGCGTAACCGGTTACAGTGCAGAAGGGAAGTGTGAAATATCTAGGTGATTGCTGCCATCTAGCCACACTTTCAGTGTGGCCTCTATTGTCGGATTGTGTCTGTGTTTTAGTAGGTGATATATCTGCTTGTGCCATGGTATGGTCTGGATCGGTGCCTTGAAGAATGAGTTCTCTATCCCTCTCCATTGATGTAATGAGAGTGAGTTCGTCCATCCACAGACTCTGGTCAGGGGTATGGCTTTATGGTATCAGTCAAGGTCTGGGAGTCCCATCTCACCCTCCTCCTGTGTCTGTGTCAGGAGTGCGTGGACTAGCCTCGGGTGTTTTTGAGACCATATGAAGGTAGATATGGTTTTGCAAATGTCTACAAAGAATTTTGTGGAACAATATAGGTAATGTTTGGAGTGCGTATAGAAGGCGTGGGAGCACATTCATTTTGATTATACTCAATCTACAAAACCAGCCAAATCCTGGTTTGTTCCATTTGTTTAGATCTTTAGTTATATCATTTATTATCCGGGGGAAGTTTAAGTAATATATTCGGCCCATCTCATGGGGTTGGTGTATTCCTAGATATTTAATAGAGGAGTCGGACTAGCTAAAATCAAATGTGTTTTTAATGTGTTTTATCAGTTCTGGGTCTGTGTGTAGTGGTAGGATCTCACATTTGGTTAAGTTTGCTTGAAAGTTAGAGACTGTGCTATATACGGACATTTCTTCTAATATATGTGGGAGAGATTTCTCAGTGTTTCCTTTCGAAAACATGATTTCATCAGCAAAGGCTGAAATTTTATATTCCACTTTGTCAATATTGAACCCTTGTTTCTGGTGGTTGTCTCTAATGCCCTGTAGCAATGGCTCCAGTACTAGTATAAAGAGCTGAGGGGACAGCGGGCAGCCCTGTCTCGTACCATTGCTTAATTTTACTGGGTCAGATAGTTGGCCATTTATAGGCAATCTCGGTGTGGAGTAAATTGCTCCCATCCAAAGCCAATGTTTTCATGGTGGCTAGCATCAGGGACCATTCCACTCTGTCGAACGCCTTTTCGGTGTCGACCGTGAGCAGAATGCTGGGGCATTGAGAAAAATTTGCCCAGTGCATTAAGATGAATGTTTTTGCGTTTGGTGGTAATGTTTGCCTAAGCCTTGTTTGTAGAAACTTCTGTATGTCAGTGGGATCTGGTGGGCTGTCTCTCAGATTATATAGTTTTGTGTAATATGTGTAAAGGCTTTCATGATGTCTGGCATCATTTTTGTGTGGGTCCCATCCTGCGTTTTAATGGTTGACACAAAGGTCCTTGGTTTGTGTTGTTGTAGTGTCTGGGCCAGGAGCTTTCTGCATTGGCCTCCTTGGATGTAATACTTGTGTTTTGTGAAGTGTGGCTTCTTTTTTGAGTGTTGATGTAGTGTTTTGGTGAGTTCCGTGCGTTTCGCCTGCAACGTTTTGTATCTTGTCAGTGTTTTATCTTGGTCATGTAGTTCCTCTAGCTGATTTATTTCTCGGGTCAGGGTCTGGGTTTTCTCTTCTCTCTGTTTTCATTGGCCTGCCGCAAATTTTATGATCTCTCCCCGCACTACACATTTATGAGCTTCCCATAACATCGCTGGGGATATGTCTGAGTGGGCATTGTCTTTAAAGTATTGGTGCAACGTGTCTGCGAGTTTGGTCAGAATATCCGAGTTGTTGAGTAGGAGACTGTTTAGTCTCCATTGGGCCATAGGCAGCGTTTTTGATTTGGGATCGATTCCTATGATGAAGGAAGAACATATCTATCCTAGTGTAGCTGCCTGTTGGAGGTGAGAAGAAGGAATAGTCTTTCCTTGTCGGGTGTATTGTTCTCCAGCTATCATATAGTTGGGCATTGTGTAAGATTGTGTTGAATTCTAGTCTTGTTGATGCTAAAACACAGACACAATCCGACAATAGAGGCCACACTGAAAGTGTGGCTAGATGGCAGCAATCACCTAGATATTTCACACTTCCCTTCTGCACTGTAACCGGTTACGCACAATCCCTTATTTGAACCAGGACTGAGGGGTAGAATTCTACACATCACACATACACAACTAAAAGATGTGACACAAGGGGACAAACCCTCATGGAAAGTAGTCAATTTCTGTAGGATTTTCTTTGACTGGCATTGTTTCTTGTTTGGGAGATAGAGATTTGCAAATGTTATTTTTAGGTGCCCTATTTTCCTTTTGACAAAAAGGAATCTTCCCTCATCGTCAGGCAATTGTTCTTCAAATTCGAAGGGAACTTGATTAGCTAGCAATATTGCCACTCCCCTGTATTTAGATTCTGAGAAGTGGCTGAAGTAGCCTATGAGATATTTGTGGTTCCTGAGGTTAGGGGCTGAGTCTTTGCGGAAGTGGGTTTCCTGTATAAACACCACCTCCGCTTTTTGTCTTTGGTAGTCTGGGAGGGCCAGCGTTCTTTTTTCAGGCGTGTTAAGACCCCGGCATTGTGGGTCATGGTTTGGTCTCTTGGGTTGGGAAAGCTTTGTGTGGTGCTTTGGCCCTTCCCTTAGTGGATTGGCTGATAAGTTACCGTGCTATGTGTTTTCCCGTAGATTGGAAGTATTTCTTTTGGTGGGGTGTAATTACGATTTGTCAATTTGTGTGAGCTCTAGGATTACCAAAGAATTGCTTTAGGACACCTTGTAAGCAGGTGTGTAATAAGTTGACTAAATTAATTCACAAAGAGTTGACTTTAACTAATTATACAAAAATAACAGTACCGTAACTGAAACTGAGATACCCGACTGAAAGTTTATTGTACCAGGCGAGGAAGCCCTGCGGGTCAGAAATAGAACCTATTTCCCACTATCCCCATACTTCTCGTGTCTCTGCCCTGCTTTCGGTTAAATAGGCGGGTGTTCAACTAACAATGGGTTAGGGTATTTGTCGGTTCTCCCTCAGTGCAAAAGAGGAACCGGATATGTCAGTGGTGTTTGGCCAAGTGGCAACTCGGGTCAGCGAAATGTTTTTGGAGATACAAGCGCCATGTTCCGTGGAAACCTATGTATGTGTATATATATATATATATATATATATATATGTAACTAAAAAATAATTAACCTTCTTTTTTTTTTTTGACTGACTAGGTATGGGCCCCAGTGTCGTGTTGTGGAATAGGGAAGGGGGAGGGTGAGTTAGTGCTGAACTAAGGGTCCTCCATTGGTGGTGGAGCATAGGAAAAATGAAGAGGAGGAGGGGTGGGGGTTCACCTTTTATAGGATCATCACCTTGTCGTCTGCCTATGTTTGTTCTCTGCCTGTGCCTTAGCAAGCATAACATTCAATGGTTGAATGGTGCCATTACATACATATACTTAGTAACATGTATAGAGCCCCCACATAAAAATACAATAATATGTCTATACGACCTGTGCTCTAAGGTTCTCTTCGTATGTACAGTTATCCCCAGGTTAAGCAAAGTCTTGTGGGCAGTAGAGATCACCTGGTAGCTCTAGAGTTCGGATAAGGATGCAAATTCTGCCGCTGGACCCTCTTCTTTAGTGTCTCTTTGGTTTCGTCGCTATCCCGCCTTGTATGTTCTCATCGAGGTGGGTCCTATCGGTAAACGGGACTCGATTAAATCTCAGCTAGGTTGCTGGCTTCATTCCCAGACATGCTGGGTAAAAGAAAGTAATATATTACGTGCGTCCTGTTTCTCCTAGTAGTTCTTGTGAGGATTGCAGTATCGGGTTCACTGTCTTGAGTTATTCCCTTGGTGTTGTGTCTGCTTCCTATTGGGAGAGAATAATCTTCCATCTTAACTTCTTTTTTTTTTTCAGAGTAATTTCCCGTTGTCTTTGTGGTTGAGGGCCACTCTCGGGAGTCGTGAGCGGCGAACTCCAATCCACTATTTGCACGTTCGGCAGATCCAGTGTTCTCAGGAATGGTTGTACATCTGCATGTGAGGTTATGGTGGCTGTGATGCCTTTATATGTCACTATCAATGCGAAGGGGTATCCCCACCGGTATCTTATGTTTCTTTGCAGCAGAAGTTCTGTGATTGGTTTCAGGGAGCGTCTAGCCTGCAGAGTGTACCACGAAAGATCCGGGTAGATTTGTATTGGTGAGCCATGAACCTCTCTAAGGTTTCTCAGAATATTGTCTTTAGTATTAAAGTAGTGCAATCTGCAGATTATATCTCTGGGCAGTTCAGTGGTCGCCCCTCTCGGTCGCAATGAGCCTTGTGCTCTTTCCATTATGATAGGGTTCTCTCCCTTGTCTCCCAGTAAGCAGGGGCATGATTTCCTCCCCCTCAGTCTCGAGAAGCCCTCTTACCCTCAGGTTATTCCTGCGGCTGCGGTTGTCAAGATCATCTAGGTGCCTGTAAAAGCAGGCATAGTCTGAGCATAAGAGTCCATCTGCGATGAGAGGTTTGTGATCTGGGCCTGTGTGATGTCTCGTTCCTCCTCCAAGTCTGTGACTCGCTGCTGTATCTGCTGGATGCCGGCTTCTAATGTTTCTATCTTGGATTGAAAGGTAGACTCAAGCTTACCTAGCATGTTGGCAAGGTCTACCTTTATGGGTAAGTTTCGTAGCAGTTCTCTAATGTCTGTGTCTCGGTTTGTGTCTTGGGATCTGCACAAGGTTTCTGACGGTGCAGGGCTAGGCGGATTGTCCACCGCCATGTTGGATTCCCGCTGCTCCGGCCTCGCGGTCCCAAGAGTCCCTGAAAAAACGTGTAAGGAATCCCTGTTTTGCGGCAGGGGTCTGACCTATCCCGAGTCCCCCCCTGCTTCTTGGGGTTACCCATATTGCTTTAAAGCCTCCGATGGAAGTGGATTTCACCTACGAGTTGAGAGGAGCTGAATCAGTGCACTTCCATTTAGCTCAGTCAGGAATTTTACTTATATAAACCAAAATACGCTTGCATTGTCATTATGTACTTTCAGAATTCAAATCAATACGCTCTTGAATTTCATCCTGTCACGTTGTTTTTTTCTTGTATACATGGTACGTGGAAAGAGTATTGGGTAAAACCCCGATAAAAAGACATGTTATGATACTATTAAATTCTAGTCCTATTCCAACGGGTACGCTCGCATCTACCTGAATATGTGATCTGTATTACAAATATACAGACCAGTAAGTTACATTCCCCATTATACCTGTTTCTGGCATCTACATAACACGGCCATTAGAGTAAGCTACACACAATTTAAAAAGTTAAGTTGTCCACACTAACAGAACAACTTTAAATAGAACAACCTATATATATATATTAATTCAGGTAAACCACCATAGACCTACAGCACAAGCATACTTTGCGCTATAACATATAAGACATATTACGTGCAATCAGGTCATACAAACGCTTGAGTCAAGAAACATACGTACGTAACCACACAAACAGACAGGGAGGACAATTACAAGGTAACATCAAACATTTGCACACAGTTCATAGAATGTCATACCTACAAACAATCTACTTACCAAACATATAGTTCTATTCACACCTAATCACGTGAAAATTACCAATAAATCAGTCATCCCATCAAGCAATAAGATCCCTTCTAAAAAGTTAACAGGTATGCTATGTCCTTCATACCTTTTACCCCAAAGCATCGTTAACTGGCATTTAGGGTACTGGAACGACACTGTATACAGGTAAAGGTACTTTGAAAATTTCCGCGAGACCAACACCCATACTCACGTAGAGGTATTTTCGCCCAGCGGCCCAAATCATAGATATAGTCTTGCAACAATCTAAGAGGTTTATAAAGGGTGTCACTTTCCGTATCCTTTTACCATTTATCAAGTTTATGACACCCTAACAGGGCTTCAGACCATAATGACAGCAATGCTGGCATCTATCAATAATTTGAACCAAAGAATGGAAAAGTTGGAATCTCCAGCACCAGCCACCGTGTGTCCCCCATATAACCCTCCTACTCAAATAATCAACCAAATTGTCTCACAGGGTAATGTCACATATACACAGATTTCACAGGGCTCCGATACACATATGGTCCCTACCAACATCAAGAAAGACATATTGAAGGGAAAAGTCGTAAACCTCATGTCCTTACTGATTGCATCACAAGACATAGTTGAAAATAAGGCGTACAACTATGGTGACCTGTCAGTAGTGCTTAAAGCCAAAGATCCTAGGCTAAGTAAGAAGTTGTCCATACCAGACTTTGTACTAGCCTTCAGGTTATATAGAGACGTAATATGCTTCAACTTTCCCCAATGTAGAGAGGAACAGGACTTGTACATGCACAAGTTGTTAGATCTGGGAAAAAAATATGGTGGTACCAATTTTTATGATTAGCACAAATCATTTTCAGCCAAGGCAACGGCAACCTTTGCGCAGTTCAACATCAGGATAGATTGGAGTCACATAGACACTGAATTGTTCTGTTGCCACTTTGCCAGGCTAGTACCACTGGCTTGTGCAATTTGCTCCTCAAAATCTCTACTAATTTGTGCTCCAACGAGCCCAGTTTACCCATCACTAGCTACATCACCCCTAGCACTAGTAGAGACTAACAGAAAGAGTTAAAAGACAAGCTGGGGAGATTGTGTTTTTGGGCAAGGCACAGATATGCAACAACTTCAATGCAGTTGCAGCGCCTGCAGGTTTTTGCATGTCTGCTCCATCTGTTACCGAAACCATGCTAAGACCATGTGCCCAAACCGCCTCTTCCCCAAGAAATAACTGACCGAAGTTCAGGTTGACACGTTGGCTTTTTACCTTAACACTCACCCTTCACAAGATTTAGTAAAATTCCTAATCACAGGTTTCATGGAGGGGTTCGCACTACCAACAGGCACACTCGAGTGTAACAACCTACAATCAGCCACTATTGAACCAATTATAGTAGACAACCTGAACAGAAGTAGAGAAAAACTTTGTTTGGGCCATTTCTAATTCCACCGTTCACATGTTGGCGAACCAACCCTTTGGGTATTGAAACCGGAAAATAAAACAATTAAAAAATGATTGATAATAGACTTGTCTGCTCCACATTCTGTTGTTGTACCAAGCCTAAACTCACTGATACCTTCTGAAGAATTTTCACTGCAAATGCCACGGTAGGCAATGCCATACAGGCAATCTTGAAGGCTGGGGTAGCAGCTTAGCAAAACCGAAATTTTCAATGCCTTCAAGCTGCTGCCTATACATCCGCCACTGTGGCATTTGCATAGAATAAAATGGAATGGTCTTTATTATTTCACCAACAGGTTAACTTTCGGGGCCAAGAGTAGCCCCAAACTATTCAATCTTTTCGCAGAAACACTGTGCTGGCTCCTGCTAAGCGTCAGCTGTTGTCCAGTCATAGTACATTACTTGGACGACTTTCTGACAGTAGAAAACCCCAATACCACACCTCAGAGTATAGACAAGACCGTAGCACTATTTTCCACGTTAGGTGTGCCGGTAGCTGCTGAGAAAACCATATGTCTGACCACCAAACTAACATTTTTTTAGGGATATAACTAGACTCAGTTGTGATGCAAGCTAGCCTCCCCAGCGACAGAGTTCAGAGAATCAAGGCAAAGGTTCAATTGTTCCTCATCACAGGGACCACTTCTCGGAAAGACCTGCAATCTCTCTTGGTTTCTTTGAACTTTGCCATGAAGATAATCCCACAAAGTTGTGCGTTTATTGCAACACTACTTAGTCTTTTACCACACCCACCACACACTGACAATATAATCACATTGGACGAAGAGGCTAGGGCAGATTTGACCATGTGGAGCCAATTTTTGGCGCACTGGAACGCGGTAAACATGTTCATCCCACCTTTAACAGAAAACTCCCTGGTGTTATGGACAGACGCAGCAGCAAACTTGGGGTTTGCAGCCATTTTCAGTGATGAATGTTTCAGAGACATATGGCCAATAGAGACAACAAATATGCCATCATTCAACAGTACCTCTGCCCTGTTCAAAATCTACCCGATAGTGGCAGCAGCCCTAGTGTGGGGCAACCAGTGGAAGGGAAAGACCATAAAAAGCTACACAAACACCACGGCAGCATGCACAATAATTAACAAAGGCAGGTCCTCCTCCCTTCTAATCATGAGTCTTGTCAGGAGACTCACATGGTTGGCAGCAACACAACACTTTCACCTGATCTGTGAACACATACCAGGCTATCATAACACATCAGCTGATGCCCTTTCTCATTCCAACCTAAAGGTTTTCTTCCAAGAGCATCCCACAGCCAAGAGAATCCCAAACAGACCACCGCTGTTCCAGGAACTCATCCTGGACTAACAATACTAATGGCGCACGGGAGAATGCTGACACAAACCGCACTTTCATCTAACACCAGACGTTCATACAGCCTTATTTAACTAATTAAATACCGAATCAAAAACCCGTTCACGTTATATACAATGGTGGCATTTACCTATTTTTGCCACCTAAATCTAAAACTTGCACATAATACGATAAAACTACATCTAACAGGCATACAATACCACGTCATAAACACATACTCCAATCACAGTACCCTCATGTCATCAAACCCAATAAAGAACATCTTAAAAGTCATCCACGGTTAGAAAGTCACAAACCCATAAAATGACAACCAATAGCTTTATCCGATGTATTGGACAAACAGCCGTCGAAACAGAAAAAAACAATACTATCAAATCTGCTATATTTTTGGCCTTCTACGTGTTTTTACGGCCTAACGAATTTACATTAAAAAAAAAATACTACTAACATAGCAGACCTAAACAAAGTAGGGAACCACTACGTGTTGACACTACACCAATCCAAAACAAATTAAATGGGACCGCCTGTCCACAACTATTACCCACAGGTAACAAATGGTGCCCAGTTCAGTTGCTCGACCCTGCAATCCTGCTGCCTACCTGGCGACACGAGAGTGGGGGAGGCAGACAATCTCTTCACTCGAGATCTTTCAGAGAACTCCCCCACCCCCCTTGCCGGGGGGGGAATATCTCGTCACTATAAGCCATGTACCTTGGCCTATGACTGTACTAAACACACTCTACTAAAATGTAATAGGCCTGTTACCAGCACTCAAGATGACAACCGGGCACGTCTCAGAGAGCCCTATGGAGCCCCACTGGTGGCATTTGAAGACATTCACAATGCCTTTTGGGAGCAGTGGAGGTACCTGATATCGTGGAATACGCTGGGAGCAGATGAAAGGGGGAAAGCTATGCCCGTTTACCTTCCGCCGGAGAGATCAGTTTGGTCCATGGTGGAACGCAGTGTGCAACTGGTTCTCCTCAGAGGCAGAGTGCCAGAAGAAGGTATCTCCGGTATTATGCGCACTTCTACACTCGAAGGAGGATACAGAGGAGGCACCCACGGCCTCCATAAAGGGGACTGTTCCGGGGCAGACCTTTTGCTCTGGAGGGGGATTAGTTCTCAACATCTCCAATTGGCCGCTTGGATGGGGTTCCTCCTTGCTCCACCTGGCCAACACAGGCCTCAAGGAAAGGCATTTGCCATGTCTGGAGTTGTAAGGTCACACCAACTTTGCCACAGCGTGGAATGACATTTTTATTTATTGTGTGATATGACTTGCCTATATAACAAGCCTCTTTCATGTGTGATGACATGCCCCCTTCATGTGTAATATGACAAGTCTCTTTTAGGTGTGATATGATTTGCCTCTATATTTTTCCTGGGCCTAACATGGGTGTTTATTGCTGGTATACAGTCCTAAAGTTTGTTTCACTCTGTATGTTTAAACCTTGTTATCATAGCATTCAGTGCTACAGCCCTGCTTTTGTTCTAATTACTGCCTGCTGACACCGTATTTTTCAATAACCCCCCACCAAAAAAAGTGCAAATTAATCTGATATTGTATGTTCTTTATGCCTATACCATTTCTGTCTCCCCCTCCCCTTGTGTGTCTCTCTCCTTTCCCCTGTGCGTCTCTCTCCTTTCTCCCTCTCTCTCCCCCTCCCCTTGTGTGTCTCTCTCCTTTCCCCTTGTGCGTCTCTCACCTTTCTCCCTCTGTCTCCCCCTCCCCTTGTTTGTCTCTCTCCTTTCCCCTTGTGCGTCTCTCTCCTTTGCCCCTCTGTTGCTTTCTCCTCCTCCCCTTCTTCACTCCTTTCTTCCTCTGTCTCTTTCTCCCCCCTTTCCCTGTCTCTCCTCCACTGTCTCTCTCCCCCTCTGTCTCGTTCTCCCTCTGTTTGATTTCCCCCCTCCCCTTGTGTCTCTTTATTCCCCGTCTCCCCCCTCTTCCTCCTCCCATTTACCTGAGAGGAGTCAGGGCGGCGGCCGCATTCCACGCTGGAGCCGCCGGGCCTGGTGGCAGCCTCGCCGGTCCGGTGACCCTCCTCCTGTCACTGTCACTGACGCTGAGGAGTGAAGAAGGGAGGAGCATGTCTCTGTACTATGCTCCCTCACGGGTCCCACAATCCCCAGCACAGGAACCGTGAGGGAGCATGGTACAGAGACACACAAGGGGAGGGGGAGACAGAGGGAGAAAGGAGAGAGACGTACAAGGGGAGGGGGAGAAAGAGACAGAGGGAGAAAGGAGAGAGACACACAAGGGGAAAGGAGAGAGACACAAGTGGAGGGGGAGACAGAGGGAGAAAGGAGAGAGACGCATCAGGAGCAGGGCCGCCGGACCGGCGAGGTTGCAACCCGGCCCGGCGGCTCCAGCGTGGAATGTGGCCGGACCCCTCAGAGTGTGTGTTGTGGTGTGACCTAAATATGAATATTAATCTCTTAATACATAATAATTAAGCAATACGGAACAACATTAATATTTTTATAATTCATGGTATTATGGTCGAATATGTGGATAGAAAATACACAAAACGTTGTAATATTAAATGTATATTTAATATAACTATAATAAATAAACAGATGCTAGCGGAATGTCAATTTCAATAATTATACAATACAATACTACACAAAACACTATTGGTTGCTAAGGCTATTACAATTGCTAACTGTTACAATACAAACATATACTTACAAGGCCCCAGCCAAAGGGCTGGTGCTAAGTCAGAGCTGGTGCTACATGATCAGTCAGGTACAGGCAAACAGAGAGCTTGCTTCTCCTAACATCTGGGTTTTATTCAGTGTAAGTAGGCTGGCCTGTGATGTCACTGCCAGAAGCACAGGTCTTCCTACACACTCCCCCTAGTGGTGCCCCCAAAGCATTACACTAAATATGCTTTACTGACATCTAGTGGTGCGTCTAAAGCATTAAGCTCATTATGCTTTTTTTATGACAAAAAGTCATTAATTAATAAATACCATTACAAACCACCCTTTGACTTATGTCATAAAACAAACATTATAAACCCGTACATCTTGAATCTACCCTATTTTAACAGTACCTGCCCTACAACAAAACCCACCTTTTGAAGAATGATACCCATTTACCCGTAAAGTTATGACACTTTATTGCTTATTCAATTTTGTTTTTTTTTTCCTAAAATAAGCACATACCCACCCTTATAATAACCACTGAGCACATGCATTAGCAGTTGGGAAACCTTGGCCTTAAATAGGCAAATACCCACCCTTGTAATAATAGACAACTCAAACCATGTTTTATTAGATTAATCAATGATATTGTGTTCATGTGAGGATGTGTTTTGGAGCTTAATATAGTATTAGACACCACAAACTCATAACACCTATGAATCATGGCACAGACCGACTCGATTTCTGTAGCCTCTGGCTGGTCTGTGTGCCTGGAATTTTCACAAACATTAGTCCTGGAAACTGGATACTCTATTCTTCGACAGTCTCATAGAACATACGCATGGAGACAGGGATGAATGAAACAGTTCATGTGATCAAGGACTTTTGTGTGTTTGTGGTCACATTGTTTTGTTTTTTCTTTCTTTATACCATTAACCACCTTGACGTAACAGTGTCCTGCTCCTGATGCATTTGTTCCGACTCTCACCACTCTTAGCTGCAATATTTTTTCTCCTTACAGCAACAGTTGAGCATAGTGTCCAGTGCTTCTTCTTCTTCTGCTTAAAATATCCTTGCTTGAAAGTTCTTGAATGAAAACACAGGCAATGACGAACACAAACATAAATAATAACTGTGCCAATCATCACAAGTACCATTTGATTGTGGTGTCTTAACCATATTTTTTCCTATGGCGTTTGGATAAATACCTACACACCTCTCTTCACATCCAGCACACTCCTGATTCACAGATAAACACAATATCACTGCTGTATCTACCAATTTAACCCAAACACTAGTTATTACTGCTGCATTTACCAATTTAATCTAAACATTAACCAAAACAATTACATTCCTATTTACCACCCTTCTATTTAAACATGTATAGATAACCCAAAATGCCTACTTTCTCTTCTCCCTCTTATTTTTTTTTTTGTTTTGTTTTTTGAACTGCAACCACTCATGCACTTTACACAGACACAAATCAAGCACCTACTGGACAATGGGGTTCCCTTGTTAGAGCCCTCCCACCCCAGTTTGGTTTACACAAAAATACCCCCTGGTCCCTATGGGTCAATTCCCCCCTTTCCCAGGCAAGCATACATACATACATACAACAATAATACATAAGGGTTTCAATTGCAATACAATCACTAGAAATAAGAGAATGGTATGCACAAAATCATAGCATAGACATTTTAAATAGACAATAAAATAAAACATTCAATAGCTCATCAAAGGTCAACATTTAAACACTGGTCTCCATCTGATATTCTATCTGTGTTCCAATGTCCACCCCTGGTTTCTGCTATATCTGAAAAAGGTAAGAAAACAGATCAGGATTACTTTTCCTTGTCACTTATAGCGTATACTGCCAAATCCTTTACTTAGCATATATAAATATATACACACACAGACATGTAAACACATTCCTTCAGCTTTTCATTTTATAAACAATTTGTTCAACAAGGTAACTTTCTTAATTTTTCTACTCGGCTCTTAAAATAACAAATTTCTAGCCAACTTAAACATGTTTAATAACTTTCCACCCTTTGGTTAAATTATAGAGGAGTGAACCACAACACCTCTTCCGCCTCTGAAAGGATATAGGTCAATATGTCTCAAAGTTCAACACTTCTGACAGCTATGAGTGACTCCCTATTAATTTCTAGCCTTTCCACGGACATGCTTGCACCTCGCGGCTAAGGGCCTGCACAACTAACCACCCTGTGATGGCAGTGGCTTTCCGCATGGGGGTGACCGCCCCCGCAAAATTATAGAGGAGCAAACATACAGCAGCCTCTTTTCCGGCTCGATTAAAGGTTCTGGGCCAATATGTCTGCAATTTAACCAGTACATTCACGTATCACTTATTGTATATTTCCTGGTCTCTCAGGAATTTCTATTAAATAGCGTATCCCCTTCCCAGGGCAATATACAACAAAAACTAGTCACCAAGGGTCTCTATGGTCATGATAGGCCACCCTACCACTAGTGTAATACGCCCTTTTTTTAAATATATTTCCTGGTCTCTCAGAGATTTTGCCTATCCCTTTCCCAGAGCAATATATATAAACAATTACAAATAAGTTACAAAACGCTACTTATAAGTAATACAGGGTTTCAAATAATAATACAGGATAGAACTGCACAACAACTATTGGGTATGCTCCCCCTTATCCGGACACGTTTAAATACCCCCTAGCTCAGGTTCCCCACCCGCTACTGTAACTAAAATCACAGCCCACGTTATGGAGGTTCACCCGCTAGGCAGATACACCCTAATTCAAAGCATGGAAATATTAAAATCAGTTATAGATGGCTTCTAAAATAATATAAATCTTAATCTGAGCCCCTACACTTACTTTGTTAAAAATGCTAACTTGTTAAAATATTCAGACTAAATAGGACAAAGGAATTATTTTACCATTTTTTCAGTTCATTTGTTACCAGTTCCTGCATATGTCCAGTAATTCCTTAGTCCTGGATAATAAAGCTGAAAAACACTCCACAAATTGATTAGCTTAGGCAATTACATTTACAAAACAATGCAGTTTATTTTTTCTCATACAGGCAAGACTACCCACCCCCAACAAGGACAAATTCTCCCCCAGCTGTAGCTGAAAAGCATGGTCACACAGCTGTTAAAAAGGTGGTCTCTCCTTCATGAGTCAAAATCATATATATTTATACTAATATTCTGTGTATACGCACACATAAATCTATTATTCACTGAATCTGCTTTACTAAACGTATCTTTTTCTTAACTACTAATTTAATACATTTTGTCCAAATCTCTTTTCAACTAGACAAATCCATGAATGCCAAACAAATGTAAATTAGTACACAAACAGGGTCAAATTTAGCAATAAAACCTGGTGAACTAGTTTAGTGAAAAGTCTTTTCCTATGCAAATGGTAGCAAACAATGAAACTAGGCCTCAACTCATTCACACCATGTGGTCAATGGTGGATTAAAATCCACATGGTCAGACAAAAAGTAAAATTGTTTTTTGTTTTATATATAAAAATGACCAAAGGTTGGTAAAACGTAACAAGCAACACAATAATTCATCACTATGTTCTACAACAAGAGATACCTTAAAAAACAAATATCTAATCCCTATCTGCTATCTGCATTCATTCCATTAAAACCAAATCATCATTCATTTATTCATTTGTATACAGACAGACAATTTACAGTATGATTTAAGCAAAATGCATAACATTTATATTTTCCCCAATATTCAAGCATAATCCTGCCGACTACGCCAAATGTTGTGGTGTGACCTAAATATGAATATTAATCTCTTAATACATAATAATTAAGCAATACGGAACAACATTAATATTTTTATAATTCATGGTATTATGGTCGAATATGTGGATAGAAAATACACAAAACGTTGTAATATTAAATGTATATTTAATATAACTAAAATAAATAAACAGATGCTAGCGGAATGTCAATTTCAATAATTATACAATACAATACTACACAAAACACTATTGGTTGCTAAGGCTATTACAATTGCTAACTGTTACAATACAAACATATTACTTACAAGGCCCCAGCCAAAGGGCTGGGGCTAAGTCAGAGCTGGTGCTACATGATCAGTCAGGTACAGGCAAACAGAGAGCTTGCTTCTCCTAACATCTGGGTTTTATTCAGTGTAAGTAGGCTGGCCTGTGATGTCACTGCCAGAAGCACAGGTCTTCCTACACACTCCCCCTAGTGGTGCCCCCAAAGCATTACACTAAATATGCTTTACTGACATCTAGTGGTGCGTCTAAAGCATTAAGCTCATTATGCTTTTTTTTTATGACAAAAAGTCATTAATTAATAAATACCATTACAGTGTGTGCCACCGGACCGGCCACCCGGTGGCACACACATGCTCAGCGCAGCCCCCAGATGCCGCGGCCCACCGTGAAATTTCCCGGTATCCCGGTGGGCCAGTCCGGCCCTTATAGTTCATCTATATACAATATGTCACAGCCAGTTATTGTATTTACTACTGCATGACTAAAATAAAGAATGGCAAAAAAATAAGTTACTTCTGAGTACATTAGATTCCTATTTTAGCTAACCAGCCCTTAATGACCTAACTGGCGCTTGACTGTATAGATAGGCTTTGCAGCTAGGACGTCCCATATTAAGTAGTCTTTATAACACTGGCTGCTATTTTAATCAGCAGTGTTAAATACTAACTATTTTTTTATTATTATTATTATATTTACTTTATCCTTTTGTATGTATTATCCTCCATGCAGTGGTTCCATCTGTTTGTAGGAAGATATTCATGTTGAAGATATTTCTTTTTGTTGTAGGCGAGACAATGATGGAACAAGAATAAACAACAAAAAATAAAAATAATTTTATATATATATATTTTTTTTTTTTGTATATACCCTTGTTCTTTATATGTATTAGACCCTTTTGTCTTTTTATTCTATCTCTCCTTTAATCTGTTTAACCCATTTTGACCATCTTAGATCATTTTTTATTTCTTATATTAAAATATCTATTTATACCTTGTTCCATTTGACATTGATTTATAATTAGATTTTTTTATTTCTATCAAATTTGGTTGGTTTACATCTTTCCAATATCTTGCTATGCTCATTTTTATAGCTAGCAGTATGTGTAAATTATTCTTATATCTATCTATCTTTTGCGAACCTAAATGGAGGAGTGCTGAAGGTGGGGAGAATGGTAATTTAACTTGAGTCCATTCTTCTATCCATTTAAAAAATTTAAATCCACAGTGGTCTTATTTTAGAGCATGACCATCATCGTATAATCAGCTCTTAACTTGTTCCAAAAACTCTCATTGATATCTTCTACTTCCTTACTAGCTGTTTCTATATGGGTGGCCCCCACCCGCCGCTCAGAGGTGGGGGCCAGGGGGAGGACAAAAGATCCCCCCTTACTGTTATTTATGGCCCCACCCGCCGCTCAGGGGTGGGAGCACTAGGGTTTCGTATTTTTTTTTAGTAGACATGCCCCTACTCACGGTATAGCAAGTAGGGGCATTCGGGAGATTTTAATCTCCCATATTGAACCCCATAGAGTGAGGGGGGACATGGGGGGCTTAGGAAGTGGCAGGGAGATTAACTGCTCCCTGACGCTTCTATCTTTACAAATTACAAGGAGGGATCTGCGAGCCAGTAGCTCCCTCCTTGTAATAAACTTAACGAACAAATGAACACTGATATTCAGTGTTTGTTTGATTGTCTGGCATTTCTATTCATTAATTCGTCTTTCTGACGAATGAATGAATAGATGAAATTCCCGTTTGCATGCCCAAGTGTTTAACTGGGCATGTGCGGGTATTTCATAGCGCTATTTAGTGTAGGCAGATGACATGTCCCACAGGGACTTCATCTACCCACACAAAGATGGCGGTGCCCTGAATATAGATTGGGACAGAAAATAAAGATAAAAAAATAGGTAATGTGGGGAGCTTAGGGGCATTTGGGAGTGACTAGGGGTGGGGGGTCAGTTAGATGTAGTGGAGTCGGGAGGGAGTTTTTAAAAAAATGGGATTCGGCCATGACAGTGCCGCTTTAAGGGAGGTGTTGTACATTTCATATTTCCTGGGTTTTTCTGAGCCTTTGGTATCTTAGGTTTGGTCCCTGGGGCCTAGATGTGTTTAGCACTTTGTTAGTGGTGGGTGAGCAGATTTTAAATGATTGTGTTAAATCTATTTTCATTGCCTTAACATCAAACAAGATTCCCACTCTGGCGGTAAAAGTTATGACCATCAAATAATGCAGGGAACAGAAACAGTAGTCCTTTGCGACTAACTTCGAAAAACTCTTGAACTGTATAGTTTTGCCCTTTCTGTTCTCTAGTTAGCATTGTGGAGTGAAACAAATAGCTCGGTAGTGTATCCGAGAATTTCCTCCCTAGTCAACCTTAATTAGTTGCTGTTGTGGAAATCTCTGGAAGTGTGTTGGGTAGTTAGTTTGAAAAGGATTGTGTGTGTTTGCTGATGGTGCCCTGAGTTCCCATAGTGTGTCATGGGGCAGTTGCGTTGTGCGGGCCTTCTCTAGGTGATGTGAGGCCATATGGTATGGTGCCAGGGTCTCTGGGCAGTGATATTGCAGTCTATTAAGAGGCACCCGAGCCGCAGCCGGAAGCTAGTGTCTCCAATCTGCGCAAAGTATGTCCGTATCATGGAGGGGGAGGAGTCTGTGTCAGGGTGGGAAGGGTGAGGGGGCAGGAGGGTGGGGGGGCATACCCTGTCACCACTCCAGCCCGCCGTACCCCATATGGGGGGCGTATGGGTCTGTCTCCAGAAGATGGGTATGGTCACCATAGCAGCATTAAGAAGTCTTGGGATGATGGACTGTGTATATGCCGGTGTTGGCATAGTGTTGTGGTGAAGAAGGAAGGTGGCCGGTGATTGTGGTAGAGATTAATCCGTCACTTCCTGTATCACTTTCCGGATTGCCTCCCACACGGATGAGGGTGCAGTTCCACCATATGTGTGTGATGTTGCCTGCAGCCTCACATTGCCAGCAGGTGTCAGGGATCGTAGGGTCTCTGGCATGGAGGGTCGACTGAGTCAGGTTCCACCTTGTGAAAATTTTGAGATTTATTGTAGCCTCGCCGATCCTGGTGTTTTCTGCACATGGGTTATGATCTTATCCCAATCCGCCTCTGTCATTGTCTTCTCAAGGTCCTCCTCCCATTGCCTGATGCAGGGGGTGCCAGTAGGTATCTGTTCGTTATTAGATCGGAGTATATCTGGGATATGGCTTGATGTGGTTCCATTTCCTGTGGGGTTTTTTTTCTCTCAGTAGGTAGGATTTTTGAGGGATTGATCGGGCGTATTGTACGATTTGTGCTCTCGCCAGAGTATGTGTGAATGTATGTGGTTGTTCGGGAAAGAGTTCGGTCAGCGGGCGGACGTCGAACGGGCATTGGAGAATGTCCATCTTACGCAGAATTGGTATATGCCTGCTCATGCCCGGGATAGGACCCTGGTCCCCTGTGGGGAAGTCTGGGCTGGGGTTTGTCATTGGGTATTACTTCATGCCCTGTCCATGCCAGGCCTGCATGGTTGCTGCTACGAACGGGTTGGGTATTTGTATGCATTTGCATGCTTCTTTGGTAATCCACTGCAGGGTTCTTAGGTCACAGTTGGCGGTGTCTGATTCTAGCTTGGTCCCCCTGTTACTGACCAGCTGATGATCCTGGTGAGGTGGGTCGCTAGGTAGTATTTTTCAAAATCAGAAAGCGCTACTCCGCCCCGGAGTTTGTGTAGTGTTAGTTGAGAATATGCTATACGGGGCATCTGCCCTTCCAAATACATTTGCGAACTGCTGCCTTTAGGGTGACGAAGAATTATTTTGGGGCTAGGATCAGCACCGTTTGAAAGAGGAATAGGAGCTTGAGCAGCAGCATCATCTTGACAGTGCTCACCCTGCCCAGCCAGGAGATGTAGTAGGAGTTCCAAGTGTGTAGTTCCTCCGTCACCGTCTTCAGTATGGGGATGTAGTTGTGGGTGTAGAGGTCCGCCGGGTTCTTTGTGAGCCCGACCACCAGGTATCTCATGCATTGGGTGCACCAGCGATATGGGAACTTTTGTTGAAGTGTCCGCCGGAGAGTGTGGCTGATTAAGAGACCTAGTATCTCAGATTTCAAATAGTTGATTTGTAGGTTCGAGACATGTCCATATGCCTCGAATTCTGACTGGATTGCTTGTAGGGAGGGTCCTGAGTCTGTGACTATGAATAGGAGGTTGTCAGTGTATGCCATGGTTTTGTGATGAGTTTTTCCAATTTTAATTCCTTGTATGTTTTCGTTGCATCTGACCTTATTGAGGAAGGGTTCTAGTGTCAGTGTGAATAGCAGGGTCGACAGCAGGCAACCCTGCCTTGTCCCATTATGAATCCGGAACGGATCCGTCAGTGCACCATTGATCCGAATGCGTGCTGTGGGGCAAGAGTATAGTGCCCTTACCCAGGAGTGGTATTTCAGTCCGACTCCGACCGAAGGTTTCGGAGTACGCTTTTTCTGTGTCCGTAGACAGGAGGAGGACTGGGATCTTCATCAATCTAGCTTGAGCTATTATGTTCATAGCCCGGATGGTGTTGTCCCATACCTCTCGTCCCGGTATGAATCCAGTTTGGTCCAGGTGTACTGTCGCGGGTAGCAGTGGCGCCAAGTTGGCAGCCAGGACACACGCCAAGAACTAATGGTCTACATCCAGCACCGAGATTGGGCTGTAGCTGGGACACATTGTTGGGTCTTTACCATCCTTCGGGAGAAGTGTGATATTCGCGGATGTGAACAGGTTTGTTGGCATGGCCCCTTCTAAGATGAAATTCAAAGCTGTTTGTAATTTCAGGAGAAGGTTCCTATAATACAAGAGGGGAAGGGCATCCAGTTTTTTTTTTCTCTCAGTAGTTAGGTGCCTTGCCAGTTGTTGCCATTTTAATGGCGTGTGCCAGTTCCCCAATTTCCATCCTCGAGCCTGGTCACGACTGCGGAGTCTCTGGATCCTGTCTAGTCTGGACGGTCATGTTGCTCCTGGTGCATCCTGGTGTAAGCCCCTGGTAGGAGCTAAGTAACGCGGTCGAGATCTGGTCCGTGAGGTGTAAAGGTTGCTGTTGTGGGCCCTTTATTGTTGGAATGTATAGTTGGGTCCTACGTTGTTTGAGGAGGTTTGCAAGAAATCTCCCGCATTTATTCCCGTGCTCGTAGATCACATGCTTGAAGTGTTGGAATGAGCGTTGGACCGAATGGTTCAATAGCGTGGAGAGTTGGCCCTGTTTAAGGACCAGGTCTCGGTACACAGTCTCGTCTAGGGTGCATTTGTGCCTGGACTCCAGGGCTGCGATCTCCCTGCTGATATATGCCGTTGCTCGCATCGCTTCTTTCTTGCAGGTAGAGCATATTGCGATGTGAGCTTCCCAGCACATCAGAGGTGTAGTATCCCCTTTCTCGTTAGTGGTGAAGTACTCCTGAATGGTCGTTCTTGTCATGTCGACCACCAACGTGTCCGATAGGATCTACTCATTTAGTCACCACGAAGTTTGACGGGGTCGAAACAGGGGTGACGCCAGTCGCAGGCGGATCGGGTCCAGCCATGTTATAGGTAGGATTTCCGTGTCTTTTGAGGAGAGCAAGGTTGTGGTGGGGTACGAGGAAATAGTCCAACCTCGTGTAGGTTGCGTGGGTCGTAAAGTAAATGATATAGTCGCGGGCCAATGGGCGTAGCGCCTGCCCACAGTCGGCAAGTTGTTGGTGGAGGAGGCGAAGCGTCTTGGCATACCTGTTGTCCGGCCCTTGTCTGGAAATAGAGTCCTGTTCGGAATGAAGTGCCAGATTCAGGTCTCCACCTATGATCAGAGTGCCCTCAGCAAAGTTCATCCAAGGTGTTTAGCGCCGTGCGGAAAAAGTGGTATTGTTTCGAGTTTGGGGCATAGAGATTGGCGAAGGTGTTTGTCTGATGTTGGATAGTGCCTTTTGTGAAGATATATCTGCCTAGCTTGCATCGGATGCTGTTACATTCCATGTAAGGGATCAATCTGGAGAATAGAATGCCCACTCCTTGAGTGTGTCATATGGGGTTGTTGCTGAAGTATCCCAATGGGTAGTTACGGTTTTGCAGGGCTGGTACTCGACCCTCTTGGAAGTTTGTTTCCTGGAGGAATGTCTTGTATCGTTTGAGGTCACATAAGAGTCAGGTGCGCTTCTCTCGCATGTTAAGGCCATGAACATTATATGAGAGGATGGACAGGGCGCCCCGGGCAAACTGGCCGGACATTGGGGCCGGCATCGCCAGAGCGGCCAGAAAGGGCTAGCATGATTAGGGGGGGCAGGCGCTGCGTGTCTATGGAGTGGATGCAGATGTAGCTTTGTTTGGGTCGGGGGTATTTAGGACTGAACCTTCTACTGCTCGGGCTGCTCCATCTGAACCAGGGGTAGCTATAGGTTACGGACAAGGTTCCGGGCAGTTGGACTTTAATTTGTAGTTCGAGATTTTACTATAGTTTTCTAAAGTAAGCGTCAGTTGTGTTAATGATGTGGATGGATTTTCTAATGTGACAATAATATCATCCACAAAAAGTGGACAATTTATATTAATAATTGTCCATTATGAAGCCCTTTCTTTTGTGGTTATTTCTTATATCATTGGCTAGAGACTCAATAGGCAATATATACAGAACAGGGGACAGAGGACTACCCTGTCTGTTGCCATTTGTTTTTTTAAAACATTCAGAGGATATACCCCTTCCTATTACTCAAGGCCCATATTGCGTCAAATATCCATTGTATTAGGCCACAATGTTTACATAGTTTTTTCTGGAAGTCCCACCTGACCCTGTCAAAAGCTTTTTCAGCATTTAATGACAGAGCCAGAAGTGGGACCCCTGATCTTTCACCTCTATCTAATATATTAATCATTCTTCTGATATCGTTGGAAGCTTTTTTTTTTTATAAAGCCTGTCTGATCTAAATCTAAATGTACCACTTTTTGTGATCTTGTAGCTATTATTGATGCATAAATCTTAGTATCATAATTTATTAGCTAGATTGATGCTCTTATTTATTACCAAATCTGGGATTTTCTCTGCTTTTAAGATATGGACTATAGTAGTATAGAGCGTTTCCTCAGGTTACGATTTATGTTCCACTATCATATTAAAGGCATTAGTCATGTCTTTAATAATCTCGCTCTTAAATACCTTCTAAACCCTAGTGGGAAATCCGTCTGGTCCTGGAGTTTTGTAGTTCTTTGATGAGTCAATAGCCAATGACATTTCTTCCACTGAAAAAGGTACGTTTATTTTATTTGAATGCTTCTCCTATTTTTGGGGGAGCTAGCTGGGGACCATTTTATGTTCCGATTGTATATATAAAATTTGGTTTTTTTCTGCCATTATCGTTCTTAGTCAGCATTTTATCTGCTATATTTCCCCTGTAATACCATTTGGTTTTTATATACTCTAAGTTTCTGCTTGTTTGTATTCTTAATATCTCGTTTATTTGTTTTTTTATTTCTTCTATTTTTTCAGAGAGTACAATAGTGGTGTGTTCCTTATTTTTACTATTTATATCATTTAGAGTTATATATAGATCGGAAAGGGATTATGGATTTTTTTCTTATTTTGTGTTCCCATTTTTATTAGATAACCTCTAAGTACCAATTTAAATGTGCACCATATCATATTGGAGCAGTCACTTCATATTCCTTAATTTCTTTCTTTGAGTTCTTCCACTCGTTGCGTATTGTTTGAATATACTTGTTCATATGCCAGTTAGTTCTTTTACCATTTAAAGCCTTCATTTTTAATTCCAGGATCACTGCGCTATGGTATGACCATGTTATCTCTCAAATTTCTATTTTTTTTATCTTATCAGTCAGTTTTATATTGCCTAGGAAGAGATCAATCCATGAGTACGAGTGGTACGTTTTAGAAAAACAGGTATAGTCCTTCTCGTCTGAATGGCGTATTCTCCATTAGTCTAGTAAATTATATTTTCCTATTACTTTTAAGAACTGTTTTGACTCATTCATATTTCTATTTTTTGTTTTAACTTTAGATACTGTATGAATTTCTGAATCTAAAACCTTATTGAAGTCACCCCCTATAAATACTATTCCCTGTTTGATCTTATCTATTTTAACCATAATGTTTCTTATAAACTTTGTTGTTATTGTTTGGAGCATAGAGATTCACAATTGTTTATATCAGGTTTTGAATTTTGTATATAAAATGTATCTTGCTTGCGTATCAGTTTCTTGATATATTATTTGAAAATCAAGATTTTTTTTGTTATAAGAACAGCACCCCCTCTTTTTTTTTGTCTACTAATGAAGCACATAATTTTATTGAAAAAGTATCTGATATAAACCTTAACATGTCTGTTTTTAACCAATGAGTTTCCTGTAAAAGGATTATTTGTATATGTTCTCTTTTCCATTTACTGTAGAACATATATCTTTTCCCTCCCTTTTTACTTTCCTTGCTACTAGATCTGTCAAGGATCTCGTCTTTTTGAAAATATATTTTCTAAATTTCTGTTTCATGCTTACATTAAAAAAATTACATTCATAACATTTACACACATAAAACAGTCTGTCAATAGTAGTAAATACTAATTCTATTACCCCAATATATTGGAGAATCAAGACCCAGTCTCCAGATGTTATAGCTGCTGGGTCTTTTAAATCTTCATGCATCTTTTATGAAGACAAAACTGCTGCGTCATCTACGAGGTGGTTGGAGGTAAATAAATAAATAAGTTAAGAAGAAAAAAAAAACCTCTGCTCTTATCTTTAAATTTCTATATGTTGTGTTACATATGTGTGAAATTATATGTTATAACTTATGTTATGTTTTTATAATCGTCCTTAAAATCTCACTTAATTTCTTTAATATTGTGTTAGAACACCCCTATCTTATCTTCATTTTCTTATTTTCTATCTTTGTGCATTGAATTCATATTTAACTAGAGAAGAGAAAGTTTTCCTTTCTTCTCTTTTTTCCTTTTATGTGTATGTATTCATATAAATATAACATACTAGTGACACATAGTCAACCTTTAAATCTCACTTCCTTTCTATAATATTGTATAAGAAAGCTCCAATCGTATCTTTCATTTTCTTATTTTCTATCTTTGTGCATTAAATTCGTGTTTAACAAATCTATATTTTAACAAGAATTAGCATTATTCCCCCCTCAGTTTAGCTATATTATTTAGTCCACTCCAGTCTCTATCGCTCCCTCTCTCCTCCCCTGGAGAGGGGAATTTTAAAGAGGGAGGAGAGAGAAAGAGAGTCATAGAGAAGAAAAGGAGACAAACATAAATAAATAAATGTGTGTATTTATATAAAAATTACATATTTTTTGCCATATAATTAACCTGTAAATCTTGCTTCCTATTTATAATATTGTGTAAGAATGCTCCCATCTTATCTTATCTTTATTTATTTATTTTTATTCAATCTCATGTTTAGTAGATCTATATTTTAATATCACTTTGTGTTATTCCCTCTTAATTTATCCCTTATTTAGATTTAAAAAAAATCCACTCCAATCTCTGTTGCCCCATTCCCCCCATAAAAGGAAAAAAATATATATCATATGTCTTTTAGTTTTACTGTATGCCTTTGCCTGAGAGCCAATTTAGTGTGGCTTTTACAGAGTCAATGATTCTTTTCTTTCCTCATATGTTTTATGTAGCGTGTTGTAGAAGCCCCATTTATACTTTATTTTTCCATAAAATAGATCTAGCAGGATAATAAGCTTTTCTCTTCTTTCTTGTATAAGATATATCTTGAAGTATTTCGATATTAGAATATTTCCCTTCCTTGTCTTGAATTTCTTGAGGTGCTTAGGATGCTTTCTCTCATTAAAAAAGAATGACAGCATACAATTATGTCTCTTGGGATATCTTTTGCGATTTCTTTTGGCTTTTCTATCTTCTCAAAAAAGTTTTTTTTCTGTGTCACATCTGAGACCCAATTTCTTGAAATAATTTTCTAGGAATCCCAGTAGCTTATTTGTGTAACTTCCTTTGGGACATTTCTTATGCGTAAATTATATCATCTGCATTTATCTTCCATATCCGCTAAGCTATTTTCTAGGGTATTAATTCGATTTAAATGTTGTTTTTCTTTTTCTTCTTGAATTTCCAAAAACATCTCCATATTCTCCATTTTGTCTTCAATGTTTAGTAATGTAATTTCCTCTTTAATTTCTGATGTATTTTTTTTTCTTCACCCTTTATTTGCTGAAACAAAGATTCTAAACAGAATTTTTAACGGTCAGGTGTAACTGATTGTTGTTCTATGTCCCATTACTTTTTTAGAATAGGTATAGTATCTTCTAATGTCTTATCTTGAAGGTCGCTTTGTATTTCATAATTTTTATTTTGAGAAGAAATTGCTGGATACTCTTTTCCTGTTTGTTTTCCAGTTTTTTTTTCTTTCTCCTTTTTTGTCTGACTCTTCTGCTCTGTTTTTTTTAGTTGCCATTATGTTTCTTGATTTGTGTCTGTTACTTTAAATAATCTTCCCCCTCCACCTTCTAATTTTAGATTATACTAGTTTAGGTGTAACTATAATCTTAATTTTATTAATGACAGGAGGCGAATATTTGCTTAAGTCTCTCTTTACTAGAACTCCACAGCAGCACATTAACATAGAGAGAAAAACAAGCAATCAAAAAAAAAGTAAGGAACAATAAAAGTCCCCTCCCAACCAACTACTTCCTCTTTCAAGCTGCGACAAAAAAACCAGAAACAATCATATACATATAGCAGTAGTAGTAGAAGTCAAACTAAGCCAACCTTCATCCAGAAGAAGAACCTAAACATAGATCCATAGATAAGCATTAAACTTTATCCAGTAAACTTGAAGACTCTTAATCGACTACAGACAGTACAATATCCATAAACATCCCTTACCCCAACCTTCCCTCAGGAATGAAAATAACCATGAGACCTACCCAATCGGAAGCCAGAAGAACAATCAACCAGAGGCGGTCAGTGAAATGATCAAAAAAGGAACAAGGGGAGAGAGAAACTGGGAGGGAAATATTCACCTCCTGTCATTAATAAAATTAAGATTATAGTTACACTAAAGCTAGTATAATCTACAATTTTATAATATGACCGGAGGCTTCATATTTGCTGTTTTAACGCTCAGACAACAAGGCAAAAGAAACATGATCCGCTGGTCTGAAATAAAATTGATAGAAGGTGTCTTCTTGGGACAGTCAGCCAAATGTAGGATGTCCTGGAGGAAGGAGCCCGCAGCCGCCAAGCCTCTAATCGAATGCGCACCGAAGGTCAAATTCACAACTGCCAAGGACAACCACCGTGCCAGGGTAGGAGAACAGACCGACTTGTGAGGTTTAACATAAGAGATCAATAATTGACCGTAATTGGAACGGCGAAGTGGAGAAGTACGCGTCACATAACGAGACAGAGCAGTTGCCACGCAGAGTTTAGGCAAGTCGCGGAAATACCGGTAGAAGATAGCCGACAAGTCTGACTTAGTCTAGACACAGCGAAGGTCACCCCGTCTGGAGAAAAGGAAAAAGTGTCTACTTCGAAAGCCCGGACATCGGAGACCCGACGGAAGGAGATTAGGCATAGTAGGAGAGCGAATTTGGCCAAAAGCTGATGTAGGGAAAGGCCACAACTATCAGTCCAGTCCTGGAGGAAGGATAATACCGTGCGCACGTCCCAGAGGGAGGAGTACTTGGGCATCGGGGGTCGTGATAGTCTCATACCCGGGAGAAGTCTGCAAACCAACAGGTCGGAACGGTACGTGAGCTGCCGAGATCGCCCACTTTGCCACATAAACTGAGCGATATGAGCTCCCCAGGTTAAACAGGTGCGAAAGGAAATTCAGGACACTGGCTACAGGGGCCGTAAAGGCACCAACGACACCAGGAGCTCCATGCTGACAAGTAACATCTCCAGGGGCCCAGGAGTCCCAAATGAGGTTTTTAGCAGACTGCGATAATACTTAGACATATCAGGTTCCACTGAAAGAGTCCAGGCCACCAAGCGGGGGTGGCCGCCTACCATGAGGGGGTGAGGATTGCCTCGAGAGTCCGAGAAGAGCATCTGTGTGGGTGATAGGAGTGGATCCTGATGGGATAGATCCAGAAGTTCCGGAAACCAGGCCTGACTGCCATAGGAGGGTGAGCAGTACCAAAGATACAAGTTGACGTCGGACCTGTAACAGGATTATTGAGATCATAGCACACGGAGGAAACACACAAGCTCCCCAAGACGGCCACACCTGAAAGAAAAAAGTATCCACCTATGTGCAAGCCGTGTCCGGAAGCCAACTGAGGTAGGTTGGGAACTGATAGTTCGTCCTGGAGGCGAAGAAGTCCACCATGAACAGCCCCTCCGGTCCGTGATCTCGAGTAAAACAGAACGAAGCAGCCTCCAGTCGCTGGCATCCTTTCAATGTCTGGAGAACCAGTCCGCTATCAGGTTCGACACCCCCGGGAGATAGTCCACCCTGAGAGTGATGTTGCGTTGGAAGCAGAAACTGTAGATCTCCTTCATCGCCTCCGAAAGTATCCGGGAGTGGTCCCCTCCCAGGCGGTTGATGTTCTGTACCGCCGAGATGTTGTCCATCCTGAGAAGAACGCTTAGAAAGGTGGCTCGTCGGATTGCGAATGAGCCCGCAATCAGTTCCAGGCAGTTTATGTGGAACTTCGACTCCATCTCCGAACATGGTCTTCCCGTGGAGTTGGTTGTGCAGGACGAAATCCGGGGTCGGTCCGTTCCAGGCCGACATGTGGAGTACGGTCTTGACATCCGGAGTGAGGGGAATCACTTGGTCATAGGAGGGTTTCCTGCAGAGAAAGTGGGCCTTCAGGCGCTGCATTGCCCTATAGTGAAGGGGAACCGTGTAGATCGCCTGGAATGATGCGGAGAGGAGGCCCACCACGCGTACCAACATCCTCAAATTCTGGTCCTGACGTAGAATCATCCGGATTTCCTTTCGAATGGTCGAGATCTTGGACTGAGGGAGGTGTAGGAGGCACTCCCTTGTGTCTATTTTGAAGCCCAAGAAATCTTATTGGCGACGGAGAGAGGGCCATCTTTTCCCGGTTGACCACAAAACCCAGCGACTCGAAAAGGGGAAAAGCAGAACGCGTCTGACTTTTCAGCCTGGAAGGCACCTTGCAAAAGATCGTCCAGGTAGATGATACAATGGACACCCTCGTATCGAAGGTGTGCCGTCACTGGTTTCAATAGTTTGGTGAAACACCACTCACCGAGTTGAGACCGAAAGGGAGACAGGCGAATTGGCAAGGTCTGCCTTTTGCAAAGGAAATGGAGGAACCGCCGGCACTTGGGGTCCACCAGTACCAAGAGGTAGGCGTTATTCAGGTCCAGTCTCGTGAACCAGTCCCCTGGGCAGAGGAGGTACCGCAAGAGATGGATGCCCTCCATCTTGAAATGATGGTAAACCACAAAGGTGTTCAGGTTTCTAAGATTGATCACCGGGCGGAGGTCCCCTGACTTTTTTCTCACCAGAATTATGGAGCTGAAAAAACCACCATCGTCTGGTGCCCCCTGCACCGCACCCTTTTTGAAAAAGGGCTTGAATCTCTGCATCTCTCAGGGACTGCTGCACCTTTGAAGACATGGGAATAGGGGGAGGGTGAACCTGTGTTGACGGGGAGTGACATAGCCCCAAACAGTCTGAAGCACCCACGCATCCAAGGACACCCCCCGCGACCTGTCCATGCAGTGAAACTGCCCACGTGCAACAGAGTGGGAGAAGAACTGGTAGCAGCTGCTCTCATCGGTAGGCATCCTTGCTCGTCCGCGAGCTCGGCTCCCTCTACCTCGGTCCGACCCTTGAGAGTTGAAGGTCCGTGAGTGGTAGGATGGAAAGAAGGATGGAAAGAAGGATGGTGCATGGGATCCTTGGTGACCAGATGGCCAGAAATGGCTGATGACACGACCCCACTGCCGTCAAGCCCTGCCAAAAACCCAGGAACTCTGTTCGCGAAAGACCATCTTCATTGAGGTCTGGGCTTTGCTCCGGGTGGTGAATAAATTCACGTGTTTGTGAAGCTCCTTGATAAAGGGTTCCCCGAAGAGGAGACTCTTGGCCAGGGGTCCCAGTTCCTTCTTCCCCAAATAAGAGAGTTTGGCGTCCATACGAAGGAGGGCCGCCTTCCTACGTTCCGTGCAGAGCGCAACGTTATTATTGCAGACAAATAGAGCGTAGAGCCTAGTCCCGTATGGAAGCTAGATCTAGGGCAGCACCATGTGAAAAAGCCTCGTCTGCAAGCATGGGAATCCTGGCCAGGGGGCCCAGCATATCCAGCAGTTTATCCTGCGCCAATCAGAGACTGCGCTCGACCCCTTTTTTAGGGTCACGCCCGGTACACATAATGTATGTGGAGACCATGGGGTCAAATTCCAGGATCATGGCGACCTTATCCGGCAGTATGTGCCTGGGGCATTCCACCCATATTATCCTGTGCACTTCCCAGCCCAGAGGTCCGTGGACCCAGTAATGCACAAACTGTGCCAGGTGGTAAGGCAGCAACCATTCAGAGGATCTGGGGTGTCTGATGGACCAAGAGTCGAACAGGGATAGCCTGCAAGCTCTGCTCTTGTGTAGAGGGCTTCATAGCAGGGGCGTCGTAAGTAATGTGACACCTAGGAGACACAGAGGACAAGTGTCACCAGCAGAATAACCAGGGCAGCACCCCAATATAGTGACAGAGACAAGCTGGATAGCACATGCAAGGCACAAGCGTGTGTATGTTAATAGCCAGGCCGGGGCGTCCAGTGGTAATGGCACAGACAGCGCAGGCCAAATCAAGGGGCACAGACAAAAGCAGGCCAATCAAGAGGACACAAACAAAGCAGGCCAACAGTGGGCACGGTTAAGGGCAGGCCAGACCCCTGGCATGGCAGCAGTGAGGTGCCAATCTGTAGCAATAGGCATAAAACAGTAGGTAAAAAATATAGGCATATATGGAATACCATAACCGGAAGGATGGCAGGCAAGGGAAGGCCCAAGTGTTAGGGTAGATGGTTACCCCATGGATGGGCCTCCAACTTATTAATCAGATGTACATTATATATCATCAATAGTAGTGGAAACAACAATATAAAAATATGGGTGGAAACAAATCCCCCCCAGGTACCAAGTTGGAGGAGTCCCTGAGGAGGGGAGATAAGAATGAGGTCGGGAGCTGCCACTCCCATGTGGAGGGTCCAGCCACGGGACACGACCTCGTTGGAGTCCTGCAGCTTGGAGGTGCGTGGGAGGGAGGGGGCAGGAGGAGACAGATCCCGAGCGGCGGTGTGATGCCGGCTAGCGGGAGTTTACACGTAGGGCCGCCGGAGACGTACTCCGCGGCCCCAGCAGTCGAGAGAACGGGGAGGTGGTTAACTGATCATTTCCCCGGCGACAGCGTGGGGGGAGAAAAAACCCAAGGGAACCCTTGGACAGAAAGGGGGCAGAGGGAGAAAGATAGTGGGGAAAAAAGGATGGTGCATGGGATCCTTGGTGACCAGATGGCCAGAAACGACTGACGACACAACCCCACTGTCATCAAAACCCTGCCAAAAACCCAGGAACTCTGTTCGCGAAAGACCATCTTCATTGAGGTCTGGGCTTTGCTCCGGGTGGTTAATAAATTCACGTGTTTGTGAAGCTCCTTGATAAAGGGTTCCCCGAAGAGGAGACTCTTGGCCAGGGGTCCCAGTTCCTTGCCCCCAAAAAAGAAGAGAAATACAGCCCAAAGCAAAGAATACTTAAATACAAATATTACAACAAAGAATAGTATATAAAAGGTACATAATATAAAATAACAGATAAATCCTACAGCCACCCATAAGAGAATAGGAGGCATTGGTACTCTGACCTGTGATTGATGTGGAGCAGCAAAGAAAGAGGAAGTAGTTGTTTGGGAGGGGACTTTTATTGTTCCTTACTTTTTTCTGATTGTTTTTCTCTCTATGTTAATGTGCTGCTGTGGAGTTCTAGTAAAGAGAGACTTAATCAAATATGAAGCCCCCTGTCATGTTAAAAAATAGCAATTGTATGTCTTTTTTTTGCCAATGTCTGTTTAATCATGCCAAAATTCTCCCCTTTAGGTTTATCGCTATTGTATTTTACCAATAATATTTCTCTTTATGGGAGACTTTTCCGTCCTTTTAGGTTACTCAGAGTATAAGGAACTGCATATACCCCTAATACATCTCCCAGGCTTCTCTCCCAACCACAGAACACACCCAAGTATTTTTCAACTTGTCAGTACAGCATACTTTTTTTCTGTGTGCTGTAGTTCTGTTACCTTAACCTTTTCAATTTCTTGTGGCTTGTTTGTTTTGCAAGTCTCGGTTTTCTCCTCGTAAGATGGGAGCGTCAGAGTCACTGCAGCTCATCACCTTTCAAGTGCCAATACCGTGCTGCAAACCTCCGTTGTACTTTGGCATTGTAATCAACATGGGAGCGTCAGATTCACCATGACTCACCATCCTTTAGACATCGGCTTCGCAAGGCGGATCCCAGTAGTTCCTCGGCGTTGCGCTCAACGTAGAAGTGTAGCGTGCGGCATTACGTCTCCTATGCACACTAATGAACAAAAAATAAAATACATGAAGAATACTTAGGAAAAGATGCAAAGCCAGTGAACACTCATGGACATCTGTTTCATTGTTAATGCAAATTATCAGCATAAGGTTGGTTACCGATTTCCTCTTGAGGCTTGGTAGTGCTTGGGAAGCAAAAACCAGAAAGGTTTTGCATCTTTTCCTAAGTTGTGTTTCAAAGCTGTTGTATACACATACAGCAAACACAGACTCAAAGGAATCCATGTTTAAAATGGAATGAGGCAAAAATGTGATTCTTTGTTAAACTAATTTGCATATACCCACCCAGATCCTTTGCGGTAGTAACATCACTGCAAATGTGTGATTTCTGTAGGAAAAACAAGTCTTATGGCTTGACTGGTGTGCAGATTTTTGTTTAACATTGTGTTAACTATCCACAGACTTCAGGTGGAAGGGGTTTTCAATCCCAACTGATTCCCCACCATAATCTTTTTGGTTTATATATATATATACACACACATACACTTCCAAGTGTCCTGCACTCACTGCTCCGGGTCTTGTTTATGCCTTGGTGCAATCTCCGGCCTTTGAATACAATATCTTGATGGAGAGCACTCATGGGACTCCTCCAGAATATTTCAAAAGTGCTTTTTATTCCAGCAATCAATGTTCAAATACAAAGTGTCGATGTTTCAGTCCAACCGGACTTTTATCAACACCTTTTATCAAGGTCTTGATAAAAGTCCGGTTGGACTTGTCGGTTTACGGTGATCCTTCAATATTAATAGTAATGGCTCGCTTTAGGTATGATGTGGACCTTTACCGACAAAAGGTCACTCCGGGTCATTCTAAGCTTAGTGTGTCTTTATGCAATCTATAGCTGTATACGGAGCAGACCCTTCCGTTCCCAAATTACTTCTAAATACTGTTTTCCTTAACCATTCTAGATGATAACTTGACTATCACTAAAATAATCCTAGTCTGAAGACCCAAAAGGCACTGTAATAATATTGTAATAAATGAAACAATGACTCAAATAAATGTAAGATAAAAGTGTATTGAATGAATGTTACAGAATGTAAAAATAGTCAGTAAATAATGAATCTTACCAAATGTATTAGTGGCTACAGCATATGTCCCTGTATACCTTTCAGATGTGTTGTGACAGCAGGCAGAGTAAGAGTAGATGAATGAATGAATGACTGAATGAATGACAACGTCACACTCTTTCTCCTTCAGTTAAATAGCCATTTTGTCCTTCATAAAGCAGCCCCCACCTTTGTAATACTCCCAAAAAGGTTTTCTAACTTGTTGCATGATGTAATGTATTGAATATCTAAGTTTGGGATATACCCTAGATGGCTCTGCCTATAGTTAGCTTCAAAATTAAGTTAAAGGACCACTCTAGGCACCCAGACCACTTCAGCTTAATGAAGTGGTCTGGGTGCCAGGTCCTTCTAGGGTTAACCCATTTTTTCATAATTATAGCAGTTTCAGAGAAACTGCTATAATTATGAATGGGTTAAGCCTTCCCCCAAAGCCTCTAGTGGCTGTCTCATTGACAGCCACTAGAGGCGCTTGCGTGCTTCTCACTGTGATTTTCACAGTGAGAGCACGCCAGCGTCCATAGGAAAGCATTGTAAATGCTTTCCTATGAGACCGGCTGAATGCGCGCGCAGCTCTTGCCGCGCGTGCGCATTCAGCCGCGGGGCGGAGGAGGAGGAGAGCTCTCCGCCCAGCGCTGGAAAAAGGTAAGTTTTAACCCCTTTCCCCCTTCCAGAGCCGGGCGGGAGGGGGACCCTGAGGGTGGGGGCACCCTCAGGGCACTATAGTGCCAGGAAAACGAGTATGTTTTCCTGGCACTATAGTGGTCCTTTAAGTGTTTTGTATACATTTGACTGACAACACATGTGTTTGTTCTAATTTAACTTCAACCTTTTAGCTCCTTGTGGAAATGTCATTGAAAATTTAACTTTTTCAAATCTAAGCAAAAAGGCCTGCAATATTTCATACACCTATTTTATACAGCTAAATGTAATTCATATTAGATATATATATGCACCATACCATATAATACATATATATATTGCAAACTACACATTAAATAATGATCAACACTCCACACTCCCCCACTTGTTTTCTTCTATGACAAAACCAAAAAGAAAAAACAAGAGAAAAATCAAAAACAAAACAACACTTGTGCCGAAGAGAAGAGAAAGAGAGAGGAAAAAAAAAATTGAATACAGCAATAATGAAAGCAAAAAAAAAAAGCAAAAATCAAATACAAGTGGTACCAGCAGAAACACAGGAATAAGAAACATAACACAGAGTGACGTAGTAAACTCTGTTAAAGCTACATCAAAGTTCTTTAGATATCTTGATTGAAGAAGTCAAAAACCAGAATCAAATTCGGAATTCAAATAGAAGGAATATCAGCGACATAGCAAGAAACATAGTTCATGGAGAGTTCAGAATTAGAGTCCAGGCCGCAGAATGAAATAGAAATTTGCAGCATGAGAAACACCACAAGACAGTGACAAGAGAACGGTCACAGCAACCAAACAGGAAGATTGAGAACTCTTCGTAGTAGGAACTCTTCGTAGATATAGGAATGCTTCACAACTAAGTGTAATAAAAGCAGCTGGATGTACATTGACAGAGAAAGTCACTGGTAATAGAGTGTAGCTGGTAAACCTGTCATCAGAATGTACCACTTAGTATTTAGCTTAAAGAGACAGAAACGCCCAAGTGCTGTTTTAAAATAAAAGTAAGGAACCAGTTATAACATAGAAGAAAAGCAAAATGGAGATCTAAAAGAAAACAAAAATAATGTAAGAACATGGACACAGAATAAAATCCATAATTAATAAGGAGTGGGAAGCTGAGAGGGATCTAAAGATACTGAATAACCATTTAATGTATATAATGGGAGAAGGCGTTTATGCTTAGACTAAGTCTTCCAACACAGTCACCTTTCTACACAGATTACGATGTAAACGTTTGAAATAACAACCACTAACACAGATGAATAAAAATAAAATCAATTGTAAGAGAGAAATAACTACAACTGGATGTAACATTACATAAAAAAAATGTGTAGCAGTATTACTGTATCCCAAAACAGATTCCTACCATGAGGTCTGGCCATCTTGCTTAACAGCAACAGAGACCTGTTTAAGAATCCCTTGTTTATGTGTGACAGTAATTTGAGCTTGGTGCAAAACACTCTTTAATGAATTAAGCAATGTCGTAATTGATGTTGAGTCAGTTAACCATTTTTTCATCTCAGAACCCATACCTAGGGGCAAATCTGACATGGAAAAATCAACAATACGTTCCCATGATAAATCCAAACTTATGTTAGTAAGTTGAGGCATAGTGAAGTTCCATACTGAAGAAGCAATGTAAGACACAGGAATGGAATTACACCACGTGCCAGGCAATAAGTGAGTGCTGAGAAAAGATTCATCCAGTGTTTTAAAAATAATTTGATCAGCCTGAAATAAGTGAAAACAAACACGATCTAACCCCAAGTAGTAGACAGGATTTGTAACATTAAATTGACCATGAAAACTATCCTGATTAACCCACCATGTTTCAGTAGTAGTTTTATATTGGGATGGAGAACATATATAAAAATTAGCATTAGAGTGACACAAAGAAATGTCTACAAGCGTCCAGTTAGAACTATCCGTACCCTGGGCTACCTATTGATGTGAAAGTTCAGGCAATAATAATGACCCATTAGACGGTAGGCCAATTGTAGCTTAACGATAAATAATAGCATCTTTGCCTGCCCATGGTATTAATGTATGAATGGCACATTTTTCAAGTGAGCAGTCAGATAGAAGAACTTCCCACCACAAAAGATGAGTCATGAGTCACAGATTTTGAAGCAGCACGACTCAACGAAGCAGGCCATCTACCTGACCATAAACTTTGCAACTGAAGTTTAAGATCGGTAGACAGATCAGCCTGAACCTGTGAACATAGCATTGCCCATGCAGTATCACAAGTAAAATTGTAAACTGAGTCGACCAGAGTGTGAAACTTATCAGAAATAATCTCAGTTGTATCTACCATAACATGAGTTTGATGCTGTTGAAGCTTAACCATATTAGTATTAATACCATATTGGGTATCCAGACCCGTAGAAGTATGAGAGGCTAAAGAAGCAAGTTTATATCTTAGAATTTCCGAATTAATTTGTGCAGCTGATCCCACGATACTACCATATGTACCTAACCCAGTAGCTAAAATATCTCGTCTAGGGCGATGGTGTGATCGAAGTGATACATTATACAACATGCTTTCATAAAACCACCACTGAAAAGCTCTTTCCTGTACTGATACGAATAGCGTACAATTGGAATATTGTGTGGAAACCAACCATTTATTTAATTGTAAGTGCCAGGTAACCAAACGATATGAAACATCATATGCTACTTGTGTAGCAGAGTCCAAACGAACTTGAATAGGGTCACCTTCCTGAAATGGAGGTGTGGTAGATTCTGGTATAGGCGTAGAGGGAGATACAGAAGAAGAGGTAGAAGGCTGTGCTATTTCATCAATTCTAACTATAAACTGTGGAATACCATTGTCTGTACATTGCCATTCTCCTACAGAATCAGAGGGGTTGGAAGAATAGTTGCAGGCATCGCAACAGAATTAGAGTCCTGGACTTCTAGACTTCCACAGGTATTAAGATTATCCATGTTAGCCATAGGGCGACTGTTAGAATTATGAAAAATGCCAGAAGTAGCGGATTGCAAATCAATACTGCATATCAAACACATATTCTTATCAAGATGCGGAAGTGCACCATATTCTGGAATCAGAAGATGGGTTTTATTAATAAGCCATAGCTGAGCATAGTCAAATTTTGAAACACTAGCAATAAAAAGTGCAACAAATTGTGGGGATGCAGAACTATGAGAAATATGATATATGGGACGGTTAGATCTAACACTATTACGCTGAAAGTTAGACAATAAGGAAAAGATAAGGTCAATGCTGGTAGTAGGGTGTGAGACTAAATATATAAGTTTAAAAGGAGCAAGCACTTCATAAGAAGTGACAAGACGCTTCTGCAGATTATGATTATCTGGATGGCAAATGTTAGTAAAGGTATAGAGCAAACAAATCACTGTAACGCATCCCACCAAACATGTCCAAGATGCCATAGTCTAATTTGTAGATTATGAAAACCAACAAAATTAGTTATGATCAAACTGGCACCAAACTTCAAATATAACATGTAAAAATGTGGATAAAGAGATTGTTACAAGACGTTACTATTTATTATTAGTAAATAACATACATAGTGAAAGCATCACACTAAGAAAACATGCAATACGTGCAGAAAGTAGTCTAGCCAAAGCTAGTTTTGTACATACGATAGGACCTTCTTTTTTTGTTTCAAATGAAGATTAGATGTAAAGGCGCCGATCATTCATAGTGAAAAGTAGAGTCTGGAACAGCCGTTCTAGAGTCTCAGTCTCTTTGTACACTTTCTGAAAAACAAAGTAAATATAGAATAACACACACAGAGGGCTTTAAGAGCCCTTAAACAATTTAAGCTGCATTGCATGCATGTAGACATTTAAACCATCTGATTTTTGAATAAGATAAACCGAGGGTCCCACTTTGTCCACAATAAGATATGGACCTTCCCAGCAATCTTTAGGAAATTTCCGTCCTTGTTTAAGCATGCACACAGAATCTCCCACTTGGTATTCAGTGAGGTCAGATTTTTTTATCAAAATCACTTTTACTTTTTAAGGCGGACACCGCATCTGTGTGCAGCGCCTGTCCTTGTACAGTGGTGAGCCATAGAGAATGTTCTTTGGCCCATTCTTCATTGCATAATGCTACAGAGGTAGATATATCCATAGGAAGCAAAAGGCGTTCCCATGAAGTACTTCAAAAAGTACTTCATAAGGAGACATCTGAATATGCCTGTTAACTCTAGATCTCATCCGAGCAAGGACAAAAGGCAGTAAAATATCTCAATTTTTACCATTGGCATTACAGATTTTGCTTAGTTCCTTTTTTATCTGGCCAATCATCCTTTCAACCATGCCTCCGCTTTGAGGGTGATAAGCAATATGGAAATCCCAAGGGAGATCTAACCAACTTGTGATCTCTTTCAGGATGGTATTGACAAATTCACCGCCATTATCTGAATCCATTTGTTTTGGAATCCCAAAGTGACAGAAAACATTTTGCACTAGGATTTTGGCAGTTGTGCCAGCTGTTTTGTTAGGGGTAGCAAAAGCTTCAATCCATCGACTAAAAGAGTCAACGACTACCAATATGTAGCGATTTTTACGGGCTGTCAATGGCAGTGTACCTACATAGTCAACCTGTAGTCTGTCCCAAGGTCCTGTAGGAGCATGTCGCATTAGTGCTCCACGTGTTAGTTGTCTTGCTGGATCTTGGTGTGCAAAAACAATACATCTGTCAATGTGATCTTGAATATCTCTTCTCATAGTAGGCCACCATCCTAGTTTAGACATCCTATCCATACATTCTTGTAATTTGGGATGTCCCCCTGCAATGGAACCATGTACCCAAGCCAGCAAACATTTTACCAAATGAGAGGGAATAACCCAGACAGGACCATGTTCAGTGTCTTTGACTAAAATGTCATGCAGAATTTTCAGTGTTTCTTTACCGAACTTAGGTGCTAGGTCATCAAAAAGAGGAGCGAGTACCAAATTGTACTCCTGATGTTCTCGAAGTACAGACCATTGTGTGCGATCATCATCAGGGGCATACAACTGCACTGGTGCAAGTGGTGTATGATACAATACATCTTCCTCTTCCCATAGTGGAATATCAGGAAGACATGCAGCCTCTTTTGCAAATTTATCAGCAAGACTATTACCGTATGCCAAAGGTCCCTTAGATCTGTGTGCTTTTACCTTGACGAGTTTGATAAAGCCTACATGATCTTTTGACAAATCCTGCGTTCCCATAAGCCTTTGTGCTGTACTATACTGCCATCAGTGGACTGCCATTTATTGTTGACCCAAAACGTAAGAATAATCAAAGCTCCTCTGAAAACATACATAGACTCAGTGACTACAAAGTGTGTACCACCTTTCCCAATTTTGTCTCGGATCAAAGTTAGTAATGCAGCTAATTCAGCAAACTGTGCTTCTGCATTTTTACAAGCATACTGAAACAAATCAAGAATCGTTCTACCTTCAAGAAGTACACCTGCAAAACCTGTCATGCGCTTACCATCGATGACTGATGAACTAGCATCAATGTACCAAACAGGGTTATTTCCCACATCAGCAGGGCTGCCCTCTTTGAAAACAGAATGTGCTTTAGGAGCAATCATAGGATGACATACATGATCCTGACCTTGAATAAGAACACCCGACACATGTACAGAGGGTTCCTTTAACGGTTCCGCTGTAATGTGTTCAGTGAGCAGCGTAGTCATCCATCTCACCACACGTTCATTACGAATGTCACTTAAAGCCAAATTATGTTTTTTCAGCAAAAGCAGGGGATTATGATGTGAACGAATCACAATGTGCTGACCGCTGAGAAGATATCTCAGTCTTTGTATGGGCAATTTTTTCACAAGGACCAAATTTCAATTCAGGTGATGTCATTTTGCATCTTAAGTATGCAATAGGGGCTAGTATATCACCATGGTATTGGGCCGCTACTGCACCAAGTGTTGTATCAGACACACTAGAGTATAAATAAAATGGTTTGTCTGATGCTGGAGTGCCCAAAACGGGTGCACTAGCTAATGCAGATTTGAGGGAGGAAAATGTCTGTGTGTGAGAATCATTCCATTCAAATTTGTTTTGTTTCAGTAGGTCATATAATGGTTCTGCAAGCAAAGCATAATTAGCAACAAATTCTCTGCAAAATCCTGTGAGCCCAAGAAACTGCTGTAAAGATTTCACATCTACAGGTCTTGGTAGGGAAAGAATATGTTTAACCCTATCCTCAAGAATACTTCTGCCTGTTGGACCAAGTTCCAATCCGAGGTAATTAACCTTCTGTTGGACCAACTGACACTTGTCAGGGTTAAGTTTCAAGCCATGCTTTTTAAGGCAATCCAAAACCTTTTATAACAGTTTAATGTTACTCTCTCTGGAATCATTTGCTATTAACAAGTCATCAACATACTGAACAATTTTGTTATGCAAATTATGAGACTTTAGAGCTTGTGCTGTGAAAAATTGCAGGGCTATCATAGTAACCTTGAGGAAGAACTGTCCAGCAATACTGTTTAGACTGAAAAGAAAATGCAGTACGATACTGAGTTTCAGGAGTGACTTGTACACTATAAAACAAATTTGCAAGATCTAACACGGTGTAATACTGCATTTCAGGAGTTAATTTAGCAATCAGTTCAGGGTAAGAGGCCACAACAGGTGTTGATCTAAAAACTGTCTCATATAGTCGTCTGTAGTCAATGGTTAAACGCCAAGTGTTGTCTTTTTTACGAATAGGCCACACAGGACTCGGGCCTGCAGTTTGGCATGGTCGAATAAACCCACGCTGTAGCAATTGGTCAATGATAACTTCTAAATCCTTTTCTGCCTCACGTGGAATTGGATACTGTTTAACATATGGGTGGTGTGAACCATCCAAAGAAACCATTAATTGTGATTTACCACAATTTAGACTATCTTTGGCCCATACATCGGCATATTCATGCCACCAAGATTCTGTATCCACAGGATGAGCAGGAGGGTGTTTGATTTTAATACCCTTTACGGCCCCAACATCCTCATGTGGATAGACAATATGCACAGGAGGCAAATTGGAGCCTAAACCGATCCGATTATGCTCAGAAGGGCTAGTACTCCCCTCAATATTTCAAAGCATGTGATTCATTAAATCAATGATAAACCCAAACTTTACAATATATCCGGAGCTCCCAACAGAGATAACGCATCTTTTTCCAAAAACACATCAGAACGTATAGTCTTAGAGCCAATCTTCAATGTCCTAGGTTCAACATACACTGTTTTTGGCATGCCAGTAACCCCCACAATGCAAGCAGTAGTAAATTTGCCAGTTTTTGGTGTACCAGATATTAGTGTAGCAGCTGCCCCTGTATCGATTAGAGTGTTAATTTTCTCCCCATCTACCAACATTGGTCATCCTCATTTATCTAGATCCAGAGGCCAGTCGAGACAAAGAGGAGAGGAGAAAACACATTCCTAGCAGGAGGAGAGGGGTGGAAGGGAAGTTGTTAGAGTTGCAACAGGCGTTAAATTAGCTTGCTCTACTTGTTTTCTAAGTAACTCAACAGAATGTTGTAACGCTTTCTGAGAGGCAATAATATCCCTCAAGGGAATCTACTCACCATCTTTTCCTATGCCACGTCTTGTATTAAATCTACCTCTAAAACCACCCCGTCCACGGTACTGTGGACCTTCTGTCTGCCAAGTATTAGAGGCATTATTTAATTGCTGTCCATCTCTCCAAGATCTTTGAGCCTGATATGTTATTTCAGAAATCAGAGAGGGTTTAGAATATCTATCCATTTCAACTTGCAAATGGTCAAGCCATGAATTAAAGTCAACATTCCTCAGGTCACCGTAACAGATGGTCATAACATGAGAAATGTTACTTTGTACAAGAGTGAAAATTAACTCCCGCACTGCTGGATCCAATTTAAGGTCAGCTTGTATTTCAGAACGTTTTTCTGAAGAAGTAACACCATTAGTAAGAGCAGCAAGGAAAACAATTACTCTGTTAGCAGTTTCTGTGATAGACTCATTAGGAAGTGAGATAAAAGCTTTGTTAATCTGGAACGGACTAGACAAATGAAATAGTTTATAGCAACACCATTCTAACAGCTGAGAAAAAGTTTGTGCAAAACCTTCTATGACAGCTGAACAGGATCCCAGACCTTTCAGAAAAATCTCTTTTAATTGTGAATCCGAAGAACCCCAGCGAAGGAGTTTTCCGATCCAATGTGTGAATCTACTGAAATCTTCAATAGTAACCTTATTTACAGGAGCTTGCCCTATTTCAGATAAGACAGCCCTGGCTTCTGTCGCTTTCACAGAAGAAGGTGCTATCATGTGTACATTAACAGGATCAGAAATAACAACATGCTGTTTAGTTTTAGCCTCTTTAAGGTCACTTTGCAGTTGTTTGTTAGCAGTCTTAAGGTCTTGTGTAGTATCATGCAATATGCTAGTAGTCTTTTCCTGTTTTTTAGTAGTAGCCTTAAGTTTGTCATTTACCCGTTGTAACTCGTCATTGTCAAGCCTAAAACGTTCAAGGTTAGTTTTAGTCTCAGTTAATAGTCGTGCAGCCTCAGACAACTCTGCTTCTAAGTCTCGTCTCTGCTGGTGTTCTTGTGAAAATGATTGTTTTACATTATGTAAAGTCATTTCCATATCATTATATTCTTTTTCTATTCTAGCATGATGTGCAGAAATTTCCTTCAATTTGTCATCTGATAACACTTTGTTAGCCTCTAATTGAGGACCACGTGTTATAGGATTACAAGGAACAAGATTAGTTTTAGAAAATTCAATTGGCAATTCTGGATACAAATGTGTATACGTGGGAGGAGCAGAGGGGACAGAAATTGTTTGTGAAGGAAACTCAATATTTTCATTTTTATGCTCCATCCACATCTTCATTAATTAAAGCAGAAGGAAGATCGACTGACAAGGTGGCAATCTGATACCATTTGTTTTCATGAGCAACAGGGGATTTTTTAAATATAGCACTTCCCCAAGCCTTACCTCCTAGTTTGAAAGAAGGAGAGTGCTTAGTACGCAGGCATTGTAAGGTGTCTACAGCTTGATCAAGGATTATATTTTTGGATTCTAAATTATGAACTTTATCTTGTAAGAATCCAGCAGTGTGAGCTGCATTTTGTGCCTGGGTGCGGTAATCTTCTAATTGCAGCGTATCAATAAGAGAAGCTTGCAGATTAAAACTAACTTGCAACTGTTCAATCATTTGAAGGGACATCATTAGCATATCTAATAAAGCTTGCAAACTTCTACCCTTTTTTACTTTGTCATCTTTAAGCTGCATTATTGAGGGTAATACTTGAAAAATGTCCTCTAGAAACAGCGCATCACTTAGATTTTCGCCCAACTTAAATGGACCTCCATATTTTTTAATCCAACATTTTATAAATTCTTGAAACACAGAAGGGAAAGAAAACAAAACAGGGGAATTAACGGATCTCTGTTCAGTATTTAAATCAATAGGGTCACATGATCTAGATTCAAGATTATCTATCCCATGGGTCGTCAACCTGGTCCCTACCGCCCACTAGTGGGCGTTTTAGGATTCCAGATGGGCGGTAGGGATTTCGGAGGCTAAATCCTCTTTTTAAGAGGATTTCACCTTTTGGGCGGGCGCGAGCGGCTCTGCGTGCGCAAGTCTTCAGTGACCGTCAGGAGGAAGCGCTCCCTCCTGCCAGGCCACCTTCTGGACCCCCCGGCATGGCAGAGTTCTAATCAGACGCGGCGAGGGAGCTCTAACCTCTCTGCTCCCTCGCGCGATGTTTGCTGATGCCGCCCGCTGAAGTGAAGCCCCACTGGACCCCAGGGACAGATCCACACCAGCTCTCCAGGTAGGGAGGCTGGGTGGACATTTAATATTAACAATTTGTGTGTATATGTGTTTGTCTGTAAGTGTATGTGTGTGTGTGTGTCATTAAGTGTATGTGTGTGTGTGTGTCATTAAGTGTATGTGTGTGTGTGTCTGTAAGTGTATGTGTGTCTGTGTGTGTGTGTGTGTGTTTGTGTCTGTAAGTATATGTGTGTGTGTGTCTGTAAGTATATGTGTGTGTGTGTCAGTAAGTGTGTGTGTGTCTGTGTATGTGTGAGTGTCTGTAAGTGCATGTGTGAGTATGTGTATATATGTGTTTATGTGTTTCTATGTGAGTGTGTGTGTGTCTGTAAGTGTATGTGTGTCTGTAAATGTATGTGTGAGTGTGTGTGTGTTTGTCTGTGAGCAGAGTACTTGTAGAATAGAAGAAAGAAGGAGTAGAGTACTTCTAGAATAGGAGAAAGAAGGAGTAGAGTACTTGTAAAAAAGGAGAAGGAAAGGAAAAGGAGATAATTGTTGTTGACTTATAATAGTAAGTGGGCTACCTAGCTCAGCTTTCCTATTGGGCATTGCTATAAGTAAGGTTATAAAATAGAAAAAAGGGGAAAAAGGGTGGGGAGGGGAATTGAGGGAGAGGAGGGGAGCTGACGCACAGATGAGAAATCATTTTATGAGCAAACAAAGAAGTCTTCTGGTTATCACCCAAAGAGGAGACCTTTGTTTGTTCCTTACGAAAATCGAACCAGATATCAAATATTTAGTCTCGCAGCATCAACCTCAAGGATCTCATTAATCACTAGTAAAGGTAATTTCAATTTACTTTATTGCTTCCTCATTAAACTTTATAAAGTTAAAAACATTATAAACATGCATAAAGTAGAAATAAAAAGATAAATGTACGTACATTTATTTATTTATTTTTAAAACACCATCCTTTCTAAAAAATATTCTGCGCTTGCGCGAAAACTGGTGGGCGGTAAGGAAATTTTTCCATCAAGAAAGATGCATTAGTGGGCGGTAAGTGGAAAAAGGTTGACTACCACTGATCTATCCTATTTGGAAACTTAAAGAAAGACATACTTACAAAACGAGGATCCTTCCAACAACTGAGTACACCGTGTTCTCCACTGCAAAAGACACGACTAAACCACCCAAGGACAAGGCCCCAAGAATGTCGATTTTCGGTGATCCTTCAATATTGATAGTTATGGCTCGCTTCAGGTATGATGTGGACCTTTACCGACAAAAGGTCACTCCGGGTCATTCTAAGCTTAGTGTGTCTTTATGCAATCTATAGCTGTATACGGAGCAGACCCTTCCGTTCCCAAATTACTTATAAATACTGTTTTCCTTTACCATTCTAGATGAAAACTTGACTATCACTAAAATAATCCAGTGTCTGAAGACCCAAAAGGCACTGTAATAAATGAAACAATGACTCAAATAAATATAATAAGATAAAAGTGTATTGAATGAATGTTACAGAATGCAAAAATATTCAGTAAATAATGAATCTTACCAAATGTATTCGTGGCTACAGCATATGTCCCTGTATACCTTTCAGATGTGTGGTGACAGCAGGCAGAGTAAGAGTAGATGAATGAATGAATGAATGAATGACTGAATGAATGAATGACAACGTCACACTCTTTCTCCTTCAGTTAAATAGCCATTTTGTCCTCCATAAAGCAGCCCCCACCTGTGTAATACTCCCAAAAAGGTTTTCTAACTTGTTGCATGATGTAATGTATTGAATATCTAAGTTTGGGATATACCCTAGATGGCTCTGCCTATAGTTAGCTTCAAAATTAAGTTAAGTGTTTTGTATAAATTTGACTGACAACACATGTGTTTGTTCTAATTTAACTTCAACCTTTTAGCTGTTAACCTTGTGGAAATGTCATTGAAAATTTAACTTTTTCAAATCTAAGCAAAAAGGCCTGCAATATTTCATACACCTATTTTATACAGCTAAATGTACATTCATATTAGATATATATATGCACCATACCATATAATATATATATTGCAAACTACACATTAAATAATGATCAACACTCCACAGGACTGAAACGTCGACACTTTGTATTTGAACATTGATTGCTGAAATAAAAAGCTCTTTTGAAATATTCTGGAGTCCCATGAGTGCTCTCCATCAAGACATTATATATATATATATATATATATATATATATATATATATATATATATATATTCCATTGTGGAGTTACTGCTCAGGCTCTCTCACAGTGTATTTTTTATATTGCATACTATATAAGGATAGAAGGGCAAAGAATCATAGCAACAGCTGGAAATCGAGTAACTAAAATGTTCTCTCCACTTCATGATCTCACAGTGAGATGATACTATTGGCGAAAGGGGCATAATATATGTGCTGCCAAGCAGTCTTGGTTGAGGTTTTTTTTTTTTAGAGGGGGGTCAGTCGTCATTTTAGTGCTTTTTTGTGATCACTGCAAATTCCTTATTCTTTTAATATTGGCCATGACATTTTTTCTATCTTCAAACATAAACTTAAAGCTGTATTCCTGACACCACAGTGTCCCTCAACCCCCACCCTCCGCAGCACTCAAAGATTTAGATAACCCTTTGAAGTCATCAGTCTTTTTAAATCAACGTTTTATGTGGGGAATTACCGTATTTTTCGCTCCATAAGACGCACCTCACCATAAGACGCACCTAGTTTTTAGAGGAGGAAACCCAGAAAAAAAAATATTCTGAATAAACTGTTCCATAGTGTTTCTTACTATGGGACAGTTTGTTCAGAATATTTTTTTTTCTCCCCTGTCCCATAATGATCTTTAACCCCCCTTTCCTCTGTCCCATAGTGATTGTTAACCCCTCCTACCCTGTCCCATAGGGTTCTTTAACCCCTCCTCCCCTTGTCCATTAGTGTTCTGATCCCATAGTGTCCCCCCCCTCCCATTGTCCCATAGTGCACTTTCCCTCCATTAGCGTCCCCCCTCCCCTTCTCCCATAGTGTCCCCTTCTCCCATAGTGTCCCCCCTCCCCTT
>OW240913.1:231915870-231939588 GCA_933207985.1 Pelobates cultripes
GGGCAGTAGGTCTCCCCCCCCTTATTTTATTTTAGGGCCCCCACCCGTGGTTTAGGGGTGGGGGCCAATAGTTTTTTTTACAGTGAGCAGCCACAGGCTGCTCACTGTTTACCAGACATGCCCCTACTCGCGGTATAGCGAGTAGGGGCATTTAATTTACTAATACTAAGTAATCTTTACTTAGTATTAGTAAAGTTGGCTGTTAGACCAATTTAGGTCTTTCAGCCTTTTAGTAGATAACTCCCTGATACCGTGGGAATTAGGGAGTTATCTACTAAGCGGCTGCAAGATGCAGCCACAGCAATGAATAGGATCAGAGTTTCATTCATTAGAATGAAATTCCGATCCGAATAAAGTGCCGAATTGCGTTCTAAAAGAAACGAACAGACTGTTCTCATTCAGTTAGAACGCAATTCGGCAGTTTTGTGTAAAGTGACAGGAAGCATTGTGGGAACACTGAGGAAAGCTAGGGATCATGGGAAAATTGCTCTGACCAGCGGAAATGAAGCACACTTTGCTCCTCCGCTGGTCAGAGCTGGTCAAGCGGAGGAATCCTCCATAAGGCAAAGAGTCCCTACTTTGTCTTATGATTTTAAAGAAAACTAAAGAAGACAGGAAGAAAAGAATAACAGATCCTGAGAGAGGGGGAGAAGAGGAAGAGATTGAGGAAAGGTAAGTTCGGCATGACAGTGCCGCTTTAACTTTAGTTGATTCAGCTAAACCTTGTGTGTGTGTATATATATATATATATATATATATATATACATATATATATATATATATATATAATTTTATTTTATTTTTTTTGTTTCTTTTCCTTCTCCTTCCCTTTCCTTTTCCTTCCGGGCTTGCCCTTTAAATATTTCGCTAAGCCCGTTCCGTTCCTCTTGTATGCCAAATAATATAGCAAAAAGCAAAAAAATTGGCTAGAAGGACTTGATTTTCTTCTTAGGGAAGTCACAATTTTTAAGGCTGTTTTGTAGATTTTGGTGTATAGATAAATCACAATATAAGCTTAAATTATCATCCAGATCCTTGTTTCTTTTTTTCTTTTTTCTCCTCTTTTTTTCTTTTTCGGGCCTGCCTTTTAAATATATCGGCAAGCCCGTTCCATTCCTCTTGAGTATCCAAAAAAAACTTGACTGTAAGGACTTGATTCTCTTCACATTTTAAGGCTGTTTAAGGCTGTTTTATAGATTTTTGTGCATAGGTAATTCACAATACAAGCTTAACTTATCATCCAGATTTTTCAGACTTGATTTTCTTCCTGTGGAAGTCCCAATTTTTAAGGCTGTTTAATAATTTTTTGTGTATAAGTAAATCACAATATATGCCTAAATTATCATCCAAATTTTTCACACTCAAGGTATGCATGTCAGTCTTTACTTATTGACCATCTGTATTTTTTAAATAAGTTAAAAACATTTAACAAGTCTTTAAGAGACACGTGGGCATAGGCATCTAAAGAGTCTCATGGAGTTTAGCATCCAGAATTTCAGTCAGTTGTTATTAATATACTTTAAAAGCCGTATAACATCAAAAAGGAGTAATAGATCTACCGTCGGGGGAGCGTTTGAATCGATTTACCAGTAAGTAGAAACTGCAGAAGCCCCTCAAAGCAGGAACGGGAGCGAATCCTCCGAAGATAGCTGCATCCGATCTCACCGTCCCTGGCGGGCTGCCCCTCCTCTTCCGTCACAGCGGCGCCGAACGCCGGTACGTCAACACGTCGTGACGTCCCCTCCTTTGTATGTTTTTAAGTGTGTCTGTAAATCTGTATGTGTATCTGTGTGCCTGTATCTGCATGTGTGTCAGTGTGTGTATCTGCATGTGTATCAGTATGTCTGAGTGTGTCTGTATATCTGTATGTGTGTCAGTGTGTATCTATCTGTATGTCTGTATGTATATGTTTGCCTGTATCTGTGTCAGTGTTTGTATCTGCATGTGTGTCAGTGTTTGTATCTGCATGTGTGTCATTGTGTGTATCAGTGTGTGTGTACCTGTCTGTACATTTGAATGCATCCATTTGTGTATCGGTGTGCCTGTATCTGTATGTTTCAGTGTTCACATCTGTGTGTCTGTGTACCAGCATGTGTAACAGTGTCTGTACATCTATATGTGTGTCAGGGTGTGTATCTGTATATGTCAGTGTGTGTATCTGTCTCTGTATTTGGATGTCAGTGTGTGTTTCTGTCTGTACCTCTCTGTGTGTGTGTCAGTGTGTTTATTGGTCTGTCCCTCTGTATGTGTATCTGTCTGTACATATGTATGTGTATATGTGTGCTTGTATCTGCATGTGTATATGTGTGCTTGTATCTGCATGTGTATAAGTGTGTCTGTACATCTGTATGTGTGTATTTGTCTGTACATTTGTATGCGTGTCAGTGTGTATTTGTGTGTACATTTGTATGCATCTGTATGCGTGTCAGTGTTCACATATGTGTATCGGTGTACCAGCATGTGTGTCTGTACATCTGTATGTGTGTCAGAGTTCACATTTGTCTGTACTTCTGTATGTGTGTCACTGTGTTTATCTGTCTGTACATCTGTATGTGTACCTGCGTGCCTGTTAATGTATGTTTGTCAGTGTTTGTATATGCATGTGTGTCAGTGTGTGTATAAGTGTGTATGTACATCTGTATGTGTGTCAGTGAGTGTATCTGACTGTATGTGTCAGTATGTGTATCTGCATGTGTGTCTATCAATGTGTCTGTGCAACTGTATGTGTGCCAGTGTTTACATCTGTGTGTCTGTGTATCTGCATGTGTGCATCTGTCTGTACATTTGTATGTGTGTCAGTGTGTACATGTCTGTACATTTGTATGTCAGTATGTGTATCTGTGTGTCAGTGTTTGCATCTGTGTTTCCGTGTATCAGCATGTATGTCAGTCTCTGTACATCTGTATGTGTCAATGTGTGTATCTGTATGTATGTCAGTGAGTGCATCTGTCTGTACATCTGTATGTGTGTATCTGTCTGTTCATTGACTACTGACAAAATAAAAACTCTCAAATTGAAAAAAAAATCAACAATATATCTATATATATATATACATATATATATATATATGTGTGTGTGTGTGTGTTAAAAATATTTTTTTCTAAATATTGAATCATTTGAAAAGCTTATCAAAAAATATTAAACAGAGCCTATGTATTTTTGAGTAGTGTTTTTGTCATTATTTATAATTTATACAGAGATTGGGAAAATTTGGTGGTTTATATGCTTGTTACATGCAAACGTTCATGATAGGTATTCTGTAATATATTATTGAAAATAGCTTTAAAAGTGCTAAAACTGATAAATATGCACTTTTAAAAATGTTATTGTATTTATATAGGTATGATTAATTTGAGAATAAAAATGGTTACTTGATTTCTAATTGTTACTTTTTAACCTCTTTTCAGTTGGAGGTGGCAGTGATCTGCGACTGTGGACTGTCAATGGTGACCTTATAGGGCATGTGCATTGTAGAGAAATCATCTACTCGGTTGCTTTTTCTAACCAGCCTGAGGGAGTGTCTGTCAATGTGATAGCAGGGGGACTGGAAAATGGAATTGTACGGTAAGAATAATCTTAGCACTGGGCCCACATTTTCTTCAGGCATATGTCTACTACAAGGAGTCAGATATTTATTCCTGGTTCTCTTGTTTATCCTTCCAAATATAGAGTAAACAACAGAGAACTGGATTTGGGGGGTTAGGCTTACTTACTCGCAGCTGGGACATAAATTAAGTCTGTTTAGCACACAAATTTTACTTCTAAACATTTGAAGCTCATTGTTAGAATGTAAAACACCTCAGGGTATGCGAAGCCAGGTAACTGCAATGGATTTTTGCAACAACCACAGGTATTTTCTGCTTTCTTTCTCGGGTCTCTCTTCAGCACTGTGCATGAAGTCACACCAAACAGATGTAGTATAAATAAATAAGCATTCAAAGGTTTAATGTGTAGTACATTGTGTATATAAAACACAGTTGTCTAGGGGTGTATACATCAACGGCAACATTAACCAATCATGGGAATCGCTGAACCTAAAGTATAATTTTTCATATAACCGTTCGTAATGTTGTTAGTTTGTCTCCTGCTCACTGATGCAAGTGACACTATGAGATCTAGAAACCCAAGTAAGAATTGCAGGTGTTAGAAAGAATGCTATGTTTTGCAAGTGCAGGATGTTACAAAAAAGATGCTGGTATCAGGGCGGAAGAACACAAGAACAGAAAAATATTGTATGTTTAAAAAATGCAAGTTTAACTCATTCAAAGCTTGAGTATCATGTATTACAATCAGGCCTACTGACCATTTGGTCTTTCAAGCTATGTATACAGTAATACGTTGGCTACGTAATAAGAAATACAGTTGAATAAAGTAGAAAGCAGGATATGAGACTGACGTCTCGTAACACTCTGTATGTCTAGGGAAATATTCACTAAATATTGCATAGGTTAAAAAAAATCCAAAATTCATAAAGGCAGTGCTAAACCTTTTAAAAGCAGTATACAAATGCATCCATAGACACATGGCTAAGTGAAACTGTTTTATTATGAACACATGAGCATATATGCTAAATATCTTCCCTCCCTCACCCCCCCAATCCATAATAAACGTACTTGATCTAGTTTTGTTTTATTTACCATCTGTTTGTTCAATTGCATTGTCCCACACTTTCCCTTAGTGACTGCACATTTATGTATACAGTTATTTTGTGTTTGTTTTTGTACAACCATGTTGCTATATCAGTTAGTCATGACTTCTGGGTTACACTCTTTCACCTCTTCATGCTGTAAGATCGTAACCATTAAAGGTACACTGTTGTCACCCAGACCACTTCAGCTCATTGAAATGGTCTGGGTTCCAAGTCCCCCAGGTTTTAACCCTTCAGATGTAAACATAGCAGTTTCAGAGAAACTGCTATGTTTACATTGCAGGGTTAATCCAGCCTCTTGTGGCTGTCCTCCTGACAGCTGCTAGAGGCGCTTCTGCTACGCTGGATGCGAAAATCGCATCCAGCGTGCAGAACGTCCATAGGAAAGAATTGAGAAATGCTTTCCTATGGACTGTTTGAATGCACACGCGGCTCTTGCCACGCATGTGCATTCCGCTCCACTCGAGAGATGTCGGCGGGGGAGGAGAGGTCACCAGTGCCGAGGGAGCCTGGTGCTGGATTAAGGTAACTAGATGAAGGGGGTCCTAAGGATGATATAGTGACAGGAAAACAAGTTTGTTTTCCTGATACTATAGTGATCCTTTAATCTTATAATACACTAGAAAAGTTAGTATTTTGGAGAAGTCAATTTACATCCATGTATCATATTATGCAGGTTTGCTGTCACTAAACATATTATTTATGCTGCATTTCATGAACAATTGTACTCTGTGATACAAGTATTTTGTGCACAGCAGATAAACTACACCAGATATGTTTAAAACATCTGAAAATATTTCAGGTGCATAGGTTTCAGTTGTTTGGGCAAATACGGTGAAATAAATATAGGGAAGTTCACTATTTTTATATTTGAAATTTTTAGCATCCGAATTTGCTAAAAATGTCAGTTCTTCTGAGCAAAAGTTTCTGAATGGAATTTTTTTTTTGTCAATCGTATTTTGAGGCAAAGGCATAACAAACAGCACTTCAACACAATGCATCATAAACAATGTCAGATTATAAGAAGGTCTAAGACATCTCTTCAGTCGCCTGGTGTTGAGCATAGCTATGCACACTGTCACATGTAGTTAAATCAAGCTTTAAAAAAAAAAAAAAATCAAAAGGAAATGCAGAATAAGCATGCAGTAAGAAAACAATTCAGCAGAATAACAGGCAGAAGCAGATGACTTAATTAGGTATGTAATGTAAGCAGTCTAGTACAGTCTCTCTGTAGGTCAAGCAAGAGTTGTTTGATATCTCCCTTGGTGGAGGTTAAGACGTCAGAGTCAAAGTCTGCCCTCCGGTGTACTGCACTTGCAGTCTCTGGGGCCTTTGGCTGTTCGTCTTGCGAGGTCTCCGAGTCACTAGAATCTTAAAGTGGACCTGGTGTTGCGGCCTGTCGAAGGACCAGTGAATGTCCTGCAACTGGGAGCTCTCTGGGTGGCCCAGTTTGCATTTTTTTTTTTTTTGCCCCATCTCACAGCTGGTGGGGTTAAGGTTATAGAATATAACTCTTTTATAGATTTTAGGGCGTGGCGATTTGATTGATTTTATTATGGTGGAAGCCGAAGCTCCTTACCAACATGTCTTGTTAGGTTCACAGCTAGCCACGCCCCCCGTCTGGTCTTTTTTAATATTATTTTTCAAACGTTTATAAAAAGATTATTAAATCCATCCGGCCCAGGTGTTTTTTTAATTTATCAATGCAGCTTAACAGTTCAGATTCTACAAATGGTTTGTTTAAATAAAATAATGTTTGTGTAAGTTTTGGTAAAGAAATATTATTGATTTTTTTTTTTTTATATCTGCTTTTGAAGGCTGACTTGATATATTATATAAACTTTGATAAAATAGGAGCAGCCTTTCGAAAATATTATCTGGTCTCAGTTTTGCCATTATCAATGATCTTACTAATGACTCTCTTGGCTTTTTCTTTTTTTAAACAATTGAACATAAGTTTGTCTGCCTTATTACCCAAATAATACCATTTTCTTTTTAAGAAAACTAAATCTTTATTAGCCTGTTTTTTTTTTTTTCTTAAATGCACACCAAGTCACAGGGGCTGATACCTCTGTATCTCGGTTTTCCATAAAAAACAAGTCGGTTAGATCTTTAATTTGTTTCAAATTGCTATTATTTTTTTAATACCCAGTCATTCAGTTTCCATTCAGGTCTATGTCTTTTAAATTGATCTTCTATGTCCATAAATATCGATTATGGTCAGACCATGCGATCGTTGTAATGAATATCTTTTTTTATAACCTTTGCCAGAGTCTTATCACTTAAAATCAGGTCAATTCTAGAGCATAAGTTGAATGACTTGGAGAAAAATCTTTCTCGTTGGGATGGAAAATCTACCAGCAATCTAGCAGAGCAGAGAGCTTAATTAGCTCAGAGAATCTTTTGGCATTATTCAGTATGTTTCTATTTAAAAAAAATTTAAAAAATTTCCAGTGTTTTTTTTTTTTCCAAATCTGAATCCAAAATACAGTTATAGTCACCCATTATTACGACCATGTTTGCTAATGGAAACTTTTGAAGTTCAAATGTTGTTGCTAATGGAAACTTTTGATTGTTAATTTTGCACAATAAAATGATAAATCTGCCTTCAATATCCAAAACTTGATGGATAGTTTTTAGAGCGATATCTTTCGAAAATACAAAAGCCACGCCTCTTTTCATTTTATGTTGCTCAATGCTGCACTTATGGCAGTGGGAAAGAATTTCAAATTACATTTACACCCTGTTCCAAATTATGCAAATTATATTTGTGTCACAAAGATTAAATATTTTATTTTTCAGTTTAACTCATGGATGGCATTGTGTCTCAGGGCTCTTTTGATCACTGAAAACAATCTCGAACACATGTGGTAATTAGATTGCCAGGTGAGCCCAATTTAAGGAAAAACTACTAAAGGAGTGTGTTCCACATTATTAAGCAGAGCACCATTTTCATGCAATATGGGGAAGAAAAAGGATCTCTCTGCTGCCGAAAAGAGTGAAATAGTTCAATGCCTTGGACGAGGTATGAAAACATTAGATATTTCACGAAAACTTAAGCGTGATCATTGCACTATTAAGAGATTTGTGCCTGATTCAGAGCACAGACGGGTTCGTGCAGATAAAGGCACATTGAGAAAGATTTCTGCCAGATCCATGCATCGGATCAAGAGAGCAGCTGCTAAAATACCATTACATAGCAGCAAACAGATATTTGAAGCTGCTGGTGCCTCTGGAGTCCCACGGGCATCAAGGTATAGAGTCCTCCAGAGTCTTGCAACTGTGCATAAACCTTCTATTCTGCCACCACTAACCAATGCTCACAAGCAGAAACGGCTGCATTGGGCAGAAAAATACATGGAGACTAATTTTCAAACAGTCCTGTTCACTGATGAGTGCCGTGCAACCATGGATGGTCCAGATGTATGGAGTAGTGCATGGTTGGTGGTTCCAACAAGGCTGTGACGTCAGCAAGGCGATGGTGGAGTCATGTTTTGAGCCAGAATCATGGGAAGAGAGCTGATCGGTCCCTTTAGGGTCCTTGAAGGTGCAAAGATGACCTCTGCAAAGTATGTGGAGTTTCTGACTGACCACTTTCTTCCCTGGTACAGAAGGAAAAACTATGCTTTCTGTAATAAAATCATCTTCATGCATGACAATTTACCATCTCATGTTGCAAAGAATACCTCTGCATCAATGGCTGCTATGGGGATAAAAGGAGAGAAAGTCATGGTGTGGCCTCCATCCTCCCCTGACCTCAATCCTATTGAGAGCCTTTGGAGCATCCTCAAGCAAAAGATCTATGATGGTGGGAGGCAGTTTACATCCAAACAGCAGCTCTGGGTGGCTATTCTGACATCTTGCAAACAAATTCAAGCAGAAACTGTCCAAAAACTCACAAGTTCAATGGATGCAAGACTTGTGAAGCTGCTATCAAATAAGGGGTCCTATGTTAAAAGGTAATGTGACCTGTTAAAATGTTTAAAAAGTTCAAATGTTGTTATAAGTTTGATTAAAATAGCTTTTGATTTCAGTAAATATGCTGCAAACACAACAAATGACAATTTTCAGTTCTTTACAACCTATAAAGTGTTTTGAAACTTACTGTGCATAATAATTTTGAACAGTGCATTGTAAGTTTTTTATGTTTAAAAAAAAAAAATGTTATCATTAGGAGGTTTGTTCAATAATATTTGAATTGTATTCTTAATAGTTGATAACATGAGAATTATGCTGACTGTTATTTACATCAATTATTTAGGTAAATGAGAAAAATATAATTTGCATAATAATTTGGAACAGGGTGTATGTTTGTCCTCCAAGGTCCAACGGGTTTCTTGGAGGGCCCCAGTATGGATATGTTCTCTTTTTAGAAAATCTTGTAACGTATACCTTTTTAAAAATGAGAATTGATCCCCTGTACATTAATTGTAGCCAGTCTAATACCCATTTTCTAGACGACTTGTAATATTGACTGGAAGGACGAGGAGACTGACAGCTTTATAACACATAAACAACATAAAACATAACATCAACTGCCAGTGTGTGGCAGTATTGAACACAATAGCAAACATATTAAACCATTCACTTTTCCTACTCCTATCTTCGGGAGAATCCCTCTCCACACGACAGTGTCGGCAATAACCTCCTCATAGTGCTGACTAAGATCCCTATCTAAGACTACTGATCCTAAAAGGATCAGTGCACTAACCTCTTTTTGCCCTCTTTTCTTTGCCTCTTTATTCCCTTGCCAGATTCCTATTCTTAAAAGTTAGTCAAATCAGTTTAACTTTTAAGCGAAAGAGGAGAAGCAATAAAGCCACCCATATGAAAAAAGAGAGAATAAATAAATGAATAAATACTGTATATACTTGAGTATAAGCCAAGTTTTTCAGCACATTTTTTACGCTGAAAAAGCGCCCCTTCAGCTTATACTTGAGTCAGGGTCTGTATTATGCTGTGCAGTCCTGGGGGGGCAGGCAGCAAGCTGTTACATACCTTTGCAGCACCTCCGTTCATCTCCCAGTGTAAATCTTGCGAGACCTGCGGCCGTCAGAGTGTTGCCACGGGTTACCGTGGCAACGCTCCGCACGGCACGCAGACCGGGAGATGAACGGAGCTTGCTGCCGGCCCCCCCCACCGCACAGCCCATGCCACTGGACCACCAGGGAATCATATAGCCCCCCTCCCTGGCCAGGTATCAAGCAGGGAGGGGTGGACAAAAATTTTTAAAAAAAAATTAAATATTAAAATAACAAAATAATAAAAATATTAAAATAAAATTATAAAAATATAAAATCAATAAAAATGCCCTCCCCCTACCCGGTTTACACACACTACACAAACTCACACACACACACTCTGCATCATATACACACACAGTGCATTCACACAAACACACCCTCCGCATTATATACACACACAAACTGCATTCATACAAACACACTCTGCATTATATACACACACACACACTGCATTCATACAAACACACTCTGCATTATATACACACACACACTTTGCATTATATACATACACACACACACTGCATTCATACAAACACACTCTGCATTCATACAAACACACACTGCATTTATATACACACACTCTGCGTTATACACACACACACTGCATTCATACAAACACACTCTGCATTCATACAAACACACACTCTGCATTTATATACACACACACACTCTGCGTTATATACACACACACTGCATTCATTATATACACACACTGTAAATAAATATTCAATTAATGTATTTTTACTGGGATCTAATTTTATTTAGAAATTTACCAGTAGCTGCTGCAATTCCCACCCTAGGCTTATACTCGAGTCAGTAGGTTTTCCCAGTTTCTTTAGGTAAAATTAAGTGCCTCTGCTTATATTCGGGTCGGCTTATACTCGAGTATATACAGTAAAAGAAATAAACAAAAAAATTATTTGTTTTAATTACGTTACATTTCTATCCATCTATCATTTCTCTTCACCCACTTTAACAACAGTTTTAGCTGAAAAATCATAAAGCCAAAATTCTACTACAGTCAATTAATTTCTCTTTTTTTGCATAGGCTTTGTTACTTAACAAACTAAATGATTATCTGAAGCTTTGACCTTCCAAATAATTGTGACCTCTATTTATTGTAGCAGCAAGTAGGTGATTTTACAATCCCTCCTCTTTCCTCTCCTCCTCTCCCCTCTCAAATTATACCCACCTGCCTTCTATCTTACACAGTGCATCTGTGGCAGGGAAAAGGGAAGAGAGAGAGAAAAAAAAAAGAAAACGTCTGATGAAAACTAGGATAGTATATAAATAATTAACTATATAAATGAGTGCTAGTCTTATTGAGTGAAATCGGTGACCTATGACACATACCGTCTGATTCCATCCATAGAACATTAAAAATCAAAAACAGTTCCCCTCAAACTTCTGTGATAACCTTTACTACATCTGCTTCTTAAAAATAATCTGTCAATGATTTCTTACAGTACGTTCTAATAAACAAGAGTGAATGTGTGTGTATTGTTTGAATATTGTTACTATCTGTATCTATGGCTATATGCCCTTCTTAATATGCCATTATCAGCTGTAAGAAAAAAATAAAATCAATACATATTAATACATAATACCACAAAATGTGTATTTATCTCTATGCCTGTGCGTATATATACAGTATTTCACAAAAGTGAGTACACCCTTCACATTTTTGTAAATATTGTTGCGAAACCGACCTCGCCACTGGGCATTGGAGAAGACTGATTGCCAGCCTCCTGCCATGTGACTATGGCCCCTGGGATGTATTGCCCTTTAAAGACATGATTTGGGCATAATGGATTTGTGTTGTGCTGCTGCTGGCCCTTTAAGAACCATCTGGGGACATACTGTGGAGTTACTGGGTGGCCACCATTTCATGTATCAGAGGCACATGGTGAGAACAATGGATGAAGCACATGGTGAGAACAATGGATGGCGGCCATTTTAACTCACAGACACTGTTTGGACTTTTCAACAAGGTGCCATCTCGCCAGTATTTGGTGCACAGAGACATTGTGCAGTAGTTTTGGACTATATAGCAGGGGACACATTGTACAGTGATTGTTTTTCATTTAGCCTGTATATGTTCTGCAGAATCTGCATTAAACTGTATCTTCCAAAGTACTGAACGGATCTGGGTGAATTTTAGATATGTGGTTCACCCAGATCCCCCGGTTCCAAGGATATATGGGATTTTATGGGGTTATTGCATGTTTTGGGGTCCCTGTGATGTGTTTTATGAAACTGTATTTCTCTGTCTGTGATAATTAGATTACCCATTGTGTAAGGTAATTGTATCACAGGCAGATGGGAGGATTTTGTGTGGGGAGTGTCTGAGTGTATTGTACGTGTTATTGGTTGTTCTGTAAAACCCTGTGGGCAGTACTAAATTTGTGGATTGGGAATAAAAGAGGCTGTATGTGCCAGTCCAGGCAGTTCCTGCTTAACCCTCAAAGTGAAGTGTCGTCTCATTATTGGGGGAGGATTTATTGTATGCTGTTCCAGTTTGACTGCTAGGAGTGTAAACCTACTTGCATGTTTTTTCCTATTCAGCTGTATACAACATTCATATGCTTGAGAGCATCCATATGCTCCTACGGTTCGGTGGTTTTGGTGTCTGCTGCAGTGCTTGGAGTCCTCAGGAAGTGCTAGGAGCATCCTTCAACGGAGGTACCCAGTCGGGGTGCCAGGTGATCCGTTACAAATATTTTATTATATCTTTTCATGTGACAACACTGAAGAAATGACACTTTGCTACAATGTAAAGTAGTAAGTGTACAGCCCGTATAACAGTGTAAATTTGCTGTCCCCTTAAAATAACTCTACACACAGCCATTAATTTCTAAATCATTGACAACAAAAGTATATATATATTTGTGCTCAGAATTTCTAATATGGAATGGATGAACAGTTGTTGGATCAGCGCTTAGTGACCAGTAGACAACGAAGATAAGTGGAAGGTAGGCCACAACCTAAGGGAATGATGTTCCCTCACAGACCATAAAAAGAAAATGCAAATATAAAACCAGAAATTATAGGTCGCGCCACAATAAAAATAATATAATGTAATAGAACCAATATGTACTTACATAAAATTCATAAATAAAAAATAGTCCTAATTATAAGGCATATGGATAAAATAGTCCAAGTTGATTGAAGAGTTTGGGTAAGGTAGGTTGGTTGTAGAGGTTCTGAGATAGTCAGATATCCAAATTCCTTAGAAGCATGCAAATGAGAAAAAGGAGTATAATAACAATAGTATTACTCCTACTCACCATTTAAAGAGCTAGTACAAGCTCAGGTGTAGACCGCATTCAGTGGCGTTGATCCCCCACTGGTAGGATATAGGTGTTGGTAGGTGGTGAAGGTCCTCAAAATAGGGAAAGAAATAAAACCAAAATAGTGCTCTGTGTATGCAGTAATAAATAGTTGGTATTTTCAAAGGTATAATACTCACATATAAGTGAGCAGGATATACTGCTCACTGTAATAGTGTGGGTGGTATAATCCCCACCTAGGATTCTTGAGTGAGTGGATATTCCAAAGTACTTGATGACCAGGTTAAAAAATGAATAAAATATATAAAAAAAGTCTATGGCACAAACAAAATATAAGGGGCCAAAATTCCTTTAATGATATATAAAAAAAGAGTAAAAAAACAGCCAAATGCATTTCGCCAACACAGGGCTTCATCAAATAATAATATCGGTCTTGTTCAACCATGCCTTACTGCCTGCTGTGATAGCTTGCATGGCGTCGTCAATTTTAGCATATTGCAGTGAAAACTCCTCAGCGGGTATGAGAGAGTTGATGCTGGGGATGGAAGAAGAATGAGGTGCAGAGAGGTCAATAATCAAACGTTTTTTATTTGAGTATTTGTGAATGACTACCCTGATGGGGTTGGTAAGCCAGGATGAAAATGGTGAATATATGAAAGGGCCAATCATGAAATCAGCCTTGATTTCAGTGGACAGTAGGTGGTCCACCGTAAGTGGGTCATTGGATGATGATAATAGGTTAGGGCATTCGAGTGTGCCTTTGGGGATGGCAATGAGGCCCATGTGAAACCCCTGTGAGAAGCCCTTCACCAGATATTCTACCAGATGCCTGGCTGGGTGTGAACGCAGATAGCAAGCCATGATGTCAAAGTTAGTCATTTCTTGAGTAACAGTCAGGCCGGGCACATAGTCTTGGTATGAGCTATGGAGCAGATGTGCAACAACCTGCATGCACTGAAACTGCATGCCCCAGCATTAAAGTTATTGCACACCTGCGCCTTGCCCAGAAATTAAATTGGTCTGCCCAGTTTGTCCCTCTGCCCGCCTTCTTGTCTAGTGTGTGGGGTGAAGGAGTGGTGAGAAGTGGAAGGGTCTGCCTCGCAAGGGCACAAGTCGGTGGAGTGAGAAGTGGAACTACAGGAGGCACAGGATGGGGGTCTCAGACCGGCAAAGTGACAGCAAAAAAGTTATGTGTCCATCTGGCACCAGTCAATTCTTATGTTAAATTGTGCCAGATGAGTTGCTGCTTTGGCTTACACTGACTTATGGTAGTCATAGAATGATGACCCTCCGTACTTGATGCCTAAGTCAACTACCTTGTGCATATACAAGTCAAGCTCTTCACCCCTATGTGGGTACACCGTGCAGATGACATCTCGATAAATACCAAAAACAATAACAAACTAGGGGATGGAAAGTCTTTTGTTAAGTCGTGGGTCTCTGGCTTTCAAGACCACTGAAATGTCCCCGTAATTGTGTGCTCGATTTTCTAGGATGTCTTGAGAGGCTATGAGTAATGACACTAGGTTTCCATCCAGAATTTCCTTTTTTATGGAAGCTGGAACAGAGTGAGGTGGTGAGACATATGGGGTAGTGATAGTGGCTGGTGGGGGAGGGGGAACGAGGGGTATGCCGACTGAACAGTAGAGACAACCAGGGGGGGACCTAAAGGGACTGGTTAGTCACCTGAGGTGGCTACGGCTGATCCCACTTTCAGCAGTCTGTTGTCCATAGTTTGGAGGTTGGCCAAAATAGCAGTCAAGGTCTCCTGAGTGGAATCTGAGGTGTGCAGTCAAGAGCTCTGCCTTTCTAGCGGTAGCTGGAAAGGGGATACCCCTAAATCTGAGCTCTGCTGCTATTTTTGGAATAGTCCAAGATCTCAGGGATCTGGGGGTAGAAGGTGTGAGGAATTCCTCTGGATACCCAGGCCTGACTGGCGTGCTGGGTATTTCATCCAACAGTAGATTGTTGATGGGGATAAATTCTTATGACATTCTGAAAAAGGAATAATGATTTGAATAGGGTGTTGTGAAGGGGGAATGAAACCTTCGGAGTACTGGCCTGCTAACTAGTGCCGAGGCGATGAATTTAACTAAAACCAAGTGATAGGTGAGGCCCTACTAATGCCAAGTGGCGGTTAGAGGCTCTACCTATGATTCTGGCCGAGGGAATTTGTGGCCACTTGAACGCGGTGGCGGGATGTTGGGCTCTCGATGACCGCAAGAGATTCAAAATGTGTGGCCGTGACTTGGGGAGCCCTAGCTGTGCCCTAAAGAAGGGCGAGCAAGGTGGCTAACTATGATTTTGGCCATGGGGCTGAACTTCCGTATTGAGGTGGGGAGTAGACCTTGCGGAACTGGTGTACTTACTTTGGATTGCTAAGACCAGCACCTAACCGTAAATGCCAGTTCTCTAACCTGATGGGGCTTGTCTCCATGAATGATGTACTTGAACATATGTAGATACTAACCTTGAGTATTAGTCCTTTCGCTTTGTGCGAGACACAGGAAGTCTTGAATATACTTGCTTCAGAAGGGAACAGGTCCGGCCAAGGTATCCTAGGGGTAAGATAGATGCTAGTGGGCCTGAGGCGTGCTACTGGTATGCATGGCATATGTAAAAATATGTCAAACGTATGGATAGGTGTGTATCAATGATACTGTAACATAATAACCTGTGTAAGATGAGGGACCTGAACGTTGGTCCATAATTAGAGACAAGCCCCGGGTTTCCACAATTGTGAAATGAAATGATAAGAAGGCGGAGTGAGGCCTTTACGAGAAACGTAATCGTAGTGAGTAAGATTAACAATACTTGGTACTGAAATACAGGATACCAGGTTGGTGGTTGATGGCGTAGAAACTTGGCGAAACTGCGGTATTGACCCAGGTCTCAGTAATGAAATGTACATGAAAGGCATACGAAATATAGGTAAGTATGAGAATAGAGTTGGCCCGTGATGACGCTATGTGCCTGCGACAGGGTCGCGAAGGTCAACCAACTCACTGTTACTGCAGCTTCGAGACAGCGGTAGCGACCGGAGGAGAGGGGAAATATGCCGGAGGCCTTGGACAGCTGAAAAACTCAAACCAGGAACGGAGAGACACTCTAAGAGTGTCTCCCCGTTCCTGGTTCGAGTTTTTCAGCTGTCCAATAGGTATCCAATAGGAAAGGTAAGCAAAATTGCGATGTGCTGCAGCCGGAAATCCAGGTATGCAAATCGCCAAAAACAATTACTTTTGCTTCGAAAGAAAATGGTCTTTACAAAAAGCGGGTACATCGTTTCGGGTAGCAATGGCCCCTATGTACGCTAACTCATTTTGAAAAAAAAAAAGTATATTTTGCAGAGATCCACTTTGTGGAATATATAAAAAATCTTCCAACCACTATTATGGTCACCACCTATATCAATGCACAGGTGATTACATTTTTGACCTGGAAAAAGGGAAGATTGAATATCAGCTATATTCAAAACCCACAGACTGCAATACGTTAATCCACTGCGAGAGTGCACATCCCAAACACTTGAAGGACTCACTACCTCGTTCCCAATTCCTTAGGGTGCTAAGAAATAACTCAAGAGAGGCCAAATTTGAAATACAACTGCAAGAAATGTATGACACATTCCTGAGAAGGGGATACACTTGCCTCACTTCACAATCAACTCAGTGAAGACTGCATTTACCATCCTGCAGAAACATCCATCACTCTCAGGCCTCACTTCACAATCAACTCAGTGAAGACTGCATTTACCATCCTGCAGAAACACCCATCACCAGGCCCGGACTGGCCATCGGGCATACCGGGCAAATGCCCGGTGGGCCGCGATTGCCGTGGGGCCGAGGCCGGCAGGGAGATCACAGAATCTCCCCTGCCAGCCCATGCAGGGCCAGCGCTACCCGAGCGCCGTCCCTGCTGTGTGCCTCCATGGTCCGGTGGGGAGATCAAAGATCTCCCTCACCGGCCCAGAGGCATGGAAATGCGGCCGCCGGCTGGGTGAGGGAGGGAGGACCCGGCAGAGCTCTAACCAGCAGCTCCGCCGGTCCTCTCGCGGGATTCTGAGCGTTGCCGCGGCAACGCTCAGATCTCGCGAGAGTGAACTCTAACCTGCAGGTTAGAGTTCACTCTCACCACTGGGCCACCAGGGAAGGATGGCAGAACGGCTCCCCTCCCTCCATGGCAGAACGGATCTCCTCCCCCCTCCCAGGATAAAGGTAAGAAGGGAGGGGGGGAAATATTATTTCTTTTTTTTTTCTTTTTTTTTAGTAAAAATGTTTTTTAAATTTAAATAAAAAAATACATTCACTCACACACACAGCACCCCCCAGACACACACAGCACCCCCCAGACACACACAGCACCCCCAGATACACAGCGCACCCAGACACATACAGCGCACCCAGACACACACAGCGCACCCAGACACACACAGCACCCCCAGACACACACAGCACCCCCAGACACACACACTGCACCCAGAACACACACAGCACCCCCAGATACACACACAGCACCCACACACAGCACCCCCAGACTCACACAGCACCCCCAGACACACACTGCACCCAGACACACACAGCACCCCCAGATACACACAGCACCCACACACAGCACCCCCAGACTCACACAGCGCACCCAGACTCACACAGCGCACCCAGACACACACAGCGCACCCAGACTCACACAGCGCACCCAGACATACACAGTGCACCCAGACACACACAGTGCACCCAGACAGACACACACAGCACCCCCAGACACACACAGCACCCCCAGACACACACACAGCACCCTCAGACACACACACAGCACCCTCGGACACACACACCGCAACCCTGGACATGCACACTGCAACCCCGGACACGCACACAGCAACCCCGGACACACACACAGCAACCCCAGACACACACACTGCACCCACAGACACACACTGCACCCAGACACACACTGCACCCAGACACACACTGCACCCCCAGACACACACAGCACCCCCAGACTCACACAGCGCACCCAGACTCACACAGCGCACCCAGACACACACAGCGCACCCAGACACACACAGCGCACCCAGACTCACACAGCGCACCCAGACACACACAGCGCACCCAGACACACACAGCACCCCCCAGAAACACACAGCACACACATATATATATATAAAATAACCCTCAGTGAGTTAACAGACAAAGAAAATTAGAAACCTAGAATGTGACAGCAGATAAAAACACCCTCACACACAGCAACCCTCTTACATACACACACTGCGCCCCTCACACATACAATAAGCCCAAATATATATATATATATATATATATACACACACACACACACACCACAGCACCCTCACACTGCACCACTACACACATTACGCTCCAGATACACACTAGATCCCTTACTCTATATGCACTCTTTATCCTCTATACACACACACACACTGGGTCCTTTACACAGTAGATCTCCTACACACACACACACTATATTCCTTGTCAGCAAACACATACAACATTCTCTAAACACACCCTTTCTGCAACCCCTACACACACTACGTCACCTATACACACACACTTCAGCCCGTATGCACACACTCGCTGCATCCCCTATAAAACTATGCCCCCTATACACACACTCTCTACAGCCCCTAGCCACACATATTACACCACAAACACAAATTAAATTGACCTATTTACACAATACCACACCACACTCTACACACACGCAATCCCACAAGCAGGCTCCAAACATATGCACCATGCACTTTCCTGGCCCTTTGTCCTCTGGTATCCCACTTGTGGAGACACCAGAGACAATTTAAAAGCAAACACAGCGCAAGCATGTTATTTAATTTGCTTGCGCTGCGCAGAACAAATTCAGGGCCTTTTCTAATGCCAGAGCTCTTCAGCGGGGCTCTGGGCATTGAACCAACATGCTCACTTTGAGAGGGGGCGTGTTGTCATTAGTGATGACAAAACACACACTCTCTGGCCCCGCCCCCTTCTTAGGGGGCCGCTCTGATTGAAAAATGCCCGGGCCTAATTTTTTTCCCAGTCCGGCCCTGGCTTCGGATAATCCGAGACGGAATTGATTGCGTAAGGTAATGTCGTTCCATTGGGTTTCAGTAGCCCATCTTTTAAATTCTGCAATATAATCTTCAACAGGTCTATTCTTTTGGTGTAGAGTTCTGATGGTTAAATCTGCAGTAGTTTGTTTATAAGGATCTTCATATAATAGAGACATAGCTTCAAAGAACTCATCCAATGAATCTAATATGGGGTCATCATTCTCTAGAAAGGAATGTGCCCAGGCCATAGGTTCACCTCTTAGAAAAGAGATCACAGAACAGACCTTAGATCTTTCAGTAATATAAGATCTAGGTCTTAAAGCTATCAGAAGTTTGCAAGAATTTAAGAACTCTTTGTACTTTGATCTATCTCCATAAAATTTTTCTGGGTTACAGACAGCAGGCTCGCTAGCCGATTGAAGAGCGGCATGAGGAAGATGACCTTGTATGTCTCTGACATATGTTAATATTCTCTCGTTTGTAATTTGCAATTCTTGTAAGCCCTGAGCAATTGTATCAACTCTATTTGTCAGGGCAGAGACTTGTGAGTTAATATCTGCTGGTTCCATTGAAAAGGCTGGATTATTCTGTAATGCTAAACTACTGGAACGCAACTGCAGAAAACTTTTAATTACATCAATTTATAATTGTATCCTTTTTTGTTATTGAATTGCAGGAGTGGATACTGTAGCTTTAAACCCTTATAGCAGGTTGTTAGTTGCAGGGAAAAAAATAAGCCACTGAAGTTTTGCACAAAGCCAAGCAGTCCCAATTAAGGATAGTGCAGAGAATGCATGCAGAATTAGTTTGAATTAATTGTAGTAGAATTAGCTTCAGGCGAGTTTAACAATGAGGCAGGTTCTTATTTGCAACTGAGAGCAATTGGATTGAGGAAAAAGTACTTAGCTTAAGAGGCAGTTTCTTATTTGCAATGAGAGCAATTGGATTGAGGAAAAAGTACTTAGCTTAAGAGGCAGTTTCTTATTTGCAATGAGAGCAATTGGATTGAGGAAAAAGTACTTAGCTTGAGAGGCAGATCCAGGTAACTGTAGAGTTTAAATTAATCAGTTCCTTAGGGGAAGGAGTAGAAGTCCGTTTAACAATCCGAGGTCGAGGAGTGGCGAAAAAGGGTAGTTGTTTCCAGAGCGATTTCGGTACACGGAGAAGCTTCAATTGAAATTGAGTAGCCGGTAATTGTTTCACAGACACTTGTTCAATAATCCAGCCCTTTGAATCTGGCGCGGTCTTCCTATGTAGCGTGGGAAGCCCGCGTCAGAGAAAGGGGCGGGGCAAAGCTCCGTGAACCCGGAAGTGGGTTAATTCAGCGAAACCCGGCAGGTATAACCTGACACCTAGTTTCCCAGTGTCACTGGTGTCTCTGTGTCCCTAGGTCTCCCCGTGTCCCCAGGTCTCCCGGTCTTCCTACTGTCCTAGTGACACATACATGGGGACATAGACACATGGGAATACTGGAGGACACAGGGAGACATGGGGCATTGAGACACTGTGATACATAGGGACACTGTGATACATAGGGTCACTGGGAGACCTGGGGACATGACACTAGGGGACACTGGGAGACATGGGGCACTGAGACACTGATACATAGGAACGCTGAGACCTGGAGTAATCGACACATGGGGGCACTGGGAAGAATCCATCTATACAGCATAATCAAACTAAGTAGTTTTTTGGTGATTTTACAGCATTTTCTCTTATGTCACTCCTTGTGATTTACATCATGTGATGTCACCCATACATATTTAATTATGCAAATTAGTAAGGCCGGTATGTTTTTCCAAGAAAGGTGGCAACCCTAACTACTTTTCACATACTCTTCTTCAAGTATGGAAACTTAAGAGGGATGTATGGGAACAAAACTTGTGTGGACTGGCTGACAATGAATATAGTTAAAGGGACACTATAGTCACAAGAACAACTACAGCTTATTGAATTTGTTCTGGTTAGTAGAATCATTACCTTCAGGCTTTTTGCTGTAAACACTGTCTTTTCAGAGAAAATGCAGTCATTACATTACAGCCTAGTGATAACTTCACTGGCCACTCCTTGGTTGGCTGTTAGAGATCGTTCCTGGGTCATGGCTGCCTAAAATGCATCCAAACATTCAGTGTCTCCTCCCTCTGCATGTAGACACTGAACTTTCCTCATAGAGATTCATTTATTAAATTCATCTCTATGAGGAGATGCTGATTGGCCAGGGCTGTGTTTGAATCATGCTGGCTCTGCCCCTGATCTGCCGTTTTGTCAGTCTCAGACAATCCTATGGGGAAGCACTGTGATTGGATCAGGCCCCACTTCTAATGATGTCAGAAGACTGCTTGTTTTTCTGAGTCTAACAGCATGCAGAGTTACAGCTTCAGGCTTGAATACAGTAAGATTTTTACTATATTTATGGAGGCATGAGGGGCCCAGGGGGGTTAGATGGTGGTGTAATTCATGTTTGTGTTCCTGACCCTATAATGATCCTTTAAGGTAATGCTGACTTTGGTCTCTCTAACACTGTGGCATGTTCCCTTTCTTCTACACTCACTACATACAGCTTTTCTCTGTCCCAGACTATATACCAGGAGCGTCTGCCTGCTAGTAAGAAGGTAAGGAGACAAGTGGACCAGCGAGTGCTAGGGGACAGTCCTTTAGAAAGCGTTGAGTGAGCGCATCATTAGATGCATTTATGCCAAGCTCAGGATGCTGTCTGCATAGTATGCTCTTAGTTGGCCAGCTGCATGATTGGCAGGCAGTCTGACATGCATTCATGCCAGGCTGGCCTTCAAATTCTTTGGGCAGACATGTCCTCTTTTTGGGCATGTTCGCCCCTTTTGGCAGGTTACATGATTTGTGTCAGTGGCACACCCTTTTACCGTACCCATTGACTTCCTGCTTGTCTGGACACTGCTGTTAGGGGTTATGGATTTACTTGAAAGATGAAAACATAAGTTAGAGGGAGATTAGCATAGGGTATGTGTTTTTTCTTATAGCTGCTGTTTTCTTTCTCTCCAGCACCATCTCCATCAGATACATGACGCTTGGGAGTGTTTTAGTGTTTTTGGTCGATATGATTCTTTAATTAGGCCTGTCATAATTGTCAGCACCAGGCCCACTGGGCTGTTAATCTGGCCCTGCCTGCCCTATAAAAAACACACACCAGTTCTGGGTTTACCTTTCACAAGAAGCATTACCTGATGTGAATGATGCCTCGCACAAAAGAGCTCTCAGAAGACCTACGATTAAGAATTGTTGACTTGCATAAAGCTGGAAAGGGTTATAAAAGTATCTCCAAAAGCCTTTCTGTTTATCAGTCAATGGTAAGACAAATTGTCTATAAATGGAGAAAGTTCAGCACTGCTGCTACTCTCCCTAGGAGTGGCCGTCCTGTAAAGATGACTGCAAGAGCACAGCGCAGACTGCTCAATGAGGTGAAGAATGACCCAAAGCATAGAAGTAAATCAACAACAGAATGGCTTAAACAGAAGAAAATACACCTTCTAAAGTGGCCCAGTCAGAGTCCTGACCTCAACCCGATTGAGATGCTGTGGCATGACCTCAAGAAAGCGATTCAAACCAGACATCCCAAGAATATTGCTGAACTGAAAAAGTTCTGTAAAGAGGAATGGTCAAGAATTACCCCTGACCGTTGTGCACGTCTGATCTGCAACTACAGGAAACGTTTTGTTGAAGTTATTGCTGCCAAAGGAGGTTCAACCAGTTATTAAATCCAAGGGTTCACATACTTTTTCCACCTGCACTGTGAATGTTTACATGGTGTGTTCAATAAAAATATGGCAACATTTCATTCTTTGTGTGTTATTAGTTTAAGCAGACTGTGATTGTCTATTGTTGTGACTTAGATGATGATCAAATCACATTTTATGACCAATTTGTGCAGAAATCCATATCATTCCAAAGGGTTCACATACTTTTTCTTGCAAATGTACACTGCTCTGTGTGTGCTGTGTGAGGGTGCTGGTAGTGTGCTATGTGGGTGAGGGTGTTTGTGTGTGTGTGCGCTTGTGAGGGTGCTGTTAATGTACTGTGTGTGAGGGTGCTGTTTGTGTGTTAGGGTACTGGTAGTGTGCTGTGTGTGTGTGTTTGTCAGGGTCCTGTTAGTGTGCTGCGTGAGGGTGCTGTTTGTGTTTGTGAGGGTGCTGTATGTGTGTGGGTGGGTGCTGTGTGTTCTGTTTGTGTGCTGTATGTGTGAGGATGCTGTGTGTGTGTGGGTGATGTTTGTTTGCTGTATGTGTGTGGGTGCTGTGTATGTGTGCTGTATGTGTGTGTGTGTGTGCTGTTTGTGTGTGGGTGCTGTGGGTGCTGTGTGTGTACTGTATGTGTGTGTGTGCTGTTTGTGTGCTGTTTGTGTGTGTGTGCTGTATACGTATGTGTGCTGTATGTGTGTGGGTGCTGTGTGTGCGCTGTTTGTATGCTGTATGTGTGTGCCTGCTGCCTTCCCTGGTGGTCCAGTGGAGGTGGGGGCAGAATGCTTAATATCCCCCCTCCCTTGTTACCTTATGCCAGGGAGGGGGGATCCTTTCTGCCTTCCCTGGTGGTCCTAGTGGTGAGAGTGAACTCTAGCCTGTGGGGCTAGAGTTCACTTTCGCGAGATCTAAGCGTTGCCGTGGTAACCGCGGCAATGCTCAGATCTCGCGAGAGGAACCCGGCGGAGCTGCTGGCAACAGCTCCCCG
>OW240913.1:231946785-232104327 GCA_933207985.1 Pelobates cultripes
ATGAATATTTGTATGACCGGGGTGCTAGGACAGCCTCTGGGGAGCTGGGAATTTTTTTGCCTCGTTACTGGACGCTCATGCGCAATGCCTGTAGGCTCATGCGTCCTTTTGAGGAGGTGACAAACCTAGTCAGTCGGACCGAAGGCACCATCAGCCACATCATACCATTTGTTTTCTTCCTGGAGCGTGCCCTGCGAAGAGTGCTGGATCAGGCCGTAGATGAGCGGGAAGAGGAAGAGGAAGAGTTGTGGTCACCATCACCACCAGAACCAGCCTTATCAGCATCGCTTGCTGGACCTGCGGCAACGCTGGAAGAGGATTGTGAGGAAGAGGAGTCAGAGGAGGAATGTGGCTTTGAGGAGGAGGAGGAAGACCAACCACAACAGGCATCCCAGGGTGCTCGTTGTCACCCATCTGGTACCCGTGGTGTTGTACGTGGCTGGGGGGAAGAACATACCTTCAGTGAGATCACTGAGGATGAGGAAAAGGACATGAGTAGCTCGGCATCCAACCTTGTGCAAATGGGTCTTTCATGCTGTCGTGCCTGTTGAGGGACCCTCGTATAAAAAGGCTGAAGGAGAACGACCTGTACTGGGTGTCCACGCTACTAGACCCCCTGTATAAGCAGAAAGTGGCGGAAATGTTACCGAATTACAACAAGTATGAAAGGATGCAGCATTTGCAAAATAAATTGAAAAGAATGCTTTACACAGCGTATAAGGGTGATGTCACAGCACAACGGGAATCTAACAAGGGGAGAGGTGGAAGTCATCCTCCTCCTCCCATGACCACGCCGGCAAGGACAGGACGCTTTAGAGACGTGGTGCAGAAAGCAGTTGATGGAGGACACATGCAGACCTTTTAAGTCTCTACGCGATCGCTATTGAAGCTCTGGGATCCACCTCAGAGAGCTTACTCACCGCACAGGTAGCAGACTACCGCTTTAACTGCAGATAATGCATACCTGAGTGAGCGAAGCGAACCCCTTGACTACTGGGTGTGCAGGCTTGACCTGTGGCCTGAGCTAATCCCAATTTGCTTATAACTTGGCCTGCCCTTCAAGTGTCCTGTCAGAAAGGACCTTCAGTGCAGCAGGAGGTATTGTCACTGAGAAGAGAAGTCGCCTAGGTCAAAAGTCTAGATTACCTCACCTTTATTAAGATGAATGAGGGATGGATCCCGAAGGGACTGACACTGGGCGATACATTAGCTTAAAAAAGGCCTGATGAGATGAGCTGCCTTGGGCTAAAAATGGTCCACACGCTGCTGTATTTTAGCTCTGAATGCCTGCTGACTTGCGTGACTTATCCGCCACCAAATTCCCTGTTCACAAGCTGCCATCTTTTAGTGGGCAAGGCACTTTCTACCAGAAACAAAACATCAGTTATAGATTGAAGGCAGTTGTTGTTCAAAGCGGTGTGTGTCAGCCCTCTACAGCTGCAGTGCTCTGCCAGTAATGCTGCCACCTCTACTCCCTCCTACTCCATCCTCTTTCCATAACCTCCTCGGCTTAGTCCTCTTCTGCTGCTGCGTCTTGCTCCACATCAACTGATAGGGGGCGTAACAGTGATTAAACTGATAACAATAGTACTAAACACACCACTCACTCACTGGTGTCACAATAGCTTGGATTTAAAAACAAATTTTTTTTCACTGTTATAGATTGAATAGCAGTTAGTTATCTTCAAGCAGGTGTGTCAGCCCTACAGCGTGTACTCTGCCAGTACGCTGCCACCTCCTCTACTCCTTCTACTCCATCCTCTTCCATAACCTCCTCGGCTTAGTCCTCTTCTGCTGCTGCGTCTTGCTCCACATCAACGGATAGGGGGCGTAACAGTGATTAAACTGATAACAATAGTACTAAACACAACACTCACTCACTGGTGTCACAATAGCTTGGATTTAAAAACAATTTTTTTTTTTTTTTTCACTGTTATAGATTGAATAGCAGTTAGTTATCTTTCAAGCAGGTGTAAGTCAGCCCTACAGCGTACTCTGCCAGTACGCTGCCACCTCCTCTACTCTCCTACTCATCCTCTTCCTTCCATAACCTCCTCGCTTAGTCCTCTTCTTCTGCTGCCAAGGCCTTTGCTCCACATCAACGATAGGGCGCAATTGTGCGATTAAACTGATAAATAATAGTACTAAACACACCACTTCACTCACTGGTGTCACACAAGCTACTTAAAAACAAATTTTTTCACTGTTATAGATTGAATAGCAGTTAGTTATCTTTAAGCAGGTGTGTCAGCCCTACAGCGTGTACTCTGCCAGTACGCTGCCACCTCCTCTACTCCTCCTACTCCATCTTCTTCCATAACCTCCTCGGCTTAGTCCTCTTCTGCTGCTGCGTCTTGCTCCACATCAACGGATAGGGGGCGTGACAGTGATTAAACTGATAACAATAGTACTAAACACACCACTCCTATCTGGTGGTACATTAGATTGCACGCGCAGTGCCCCAAATTTGTTGTGATCTGTGAGTAAGGTAAACGGCTGTCCATACAAGTAGGTTGCAGCTTTTTGAGGGCCCACACCACCGCTATGCACTCCTTTTCAATGGCAGTGAATATACTTCGCTGTGCAAAAGTTTACGGCTTAGATAAGCCCCGGGTTGCCAGCCACCATCTGCTCCGACTTGGCTCAGTACTGCTCCCAACTAAGCATAGAAGCCGCCTGTATGGACGGTAGAAAGTGTTTAGTTGGATCAGGAGAAGAAAAAGTACAGTAAGTGATTTAATGAGCCGCCTTCTTGAGCTGTTGGAAGCTGCCTGTTCACATTCTGGGGCCCATACTACTATCTTGGGGAGGTTTTTACACGTTCCTATATGGCACTTACTGGGCTTTAGGGTCAGTCCCGACTCCCTAATCCGGTCTATTACGGCTCCTATGTGGGTCAGGTGTTCGGGCCAGGAGCTGCTAAAAATGTCTATACCATTCAAGTAGGTGTGTATCAGAGTGTATCAGGGATCCTTAGGACAGGTGTCAATCCATATCTGCCAAGTGACCCTATGTTGGGGTAACATTCCCTATTCTGATCTGTGTCACAGTGTGTATCAGGCTCTGAGGACAGGTGTCAATCCATATTCCCAAGTGACCCGATGTTGGGGTAACATTCCCTATTCTGCTCTGTGTCAGTGTGTATCAGGACCACTGATAGGAGACGCGGAAGGTATTAAACTGATCAGAACAATACCAAACACACCACTAATAAGGTTTCTCTCCTGTATGGCTCCTCAAATGATGCTTAAGATTAGAAGCGGCTGAAAAGCATTTCTCACACAGGTATTAAACTGATAAAAATAGTACCAAACACTCCACTCCTATCTGGTGTCACATTAGCTTGACCGCGCAGTGCCCCAAATTTGCAGTAAGAGGACCGACCAAGCCTCTTCTTCCATCTCCCTGTTACAAAAATCAACGCCGTGTACACCACCACCGATAGGAGACGTGGAAGGTATTAAACTGATCAGAACAATACTAAACACACCACTCCTATCTGGTGGCACATTAGTTTGACCGCGCAGTGCCCCAAATTTGAATTAAGAGGACCGACCAAGCCTCTTCTTCCATCTCCCTGTTACAAAAATCAATGCCGTGTACACGTCCACTGATAGGAGACGCGGAAGGCATTAAACTGATCAGAACAATACTAAACACACCACTCCTATCTGGTGTCACATTAGCTTTGACCGCCAAGAGTGCCCCAAATTTGAATTAAGAGGACCCACCAAGCACTTCTTCCATCTCCCTGTTACAGAAATCACTGCCATCCATACAAATTGTACAGAATGTCCATGTAGTTTCTCCAGGGACAAATGCTGCCTTGTTGAACGAGGTGACCCTCGTCGGTCCCAGGTGCAATGGTTCCTAAAATGGTTGCCATACAAGTCCACTGATAGGAGACGCGAAAGGTATTAAACTGATCAGAACAATACTAAACACACCACAAATAAGGTTTCTCTCCTGTATGGTTCCTCAAATGATGCTTAAGATTAGAAGCGGCTGAAAAGCATTTCTCACACCCCGAACAAAAATATATATTTTTAACATTCTCTCCACTTTGAACGAAATGACGTTTGGGAAGAGATTAACATAATTAAACACAGGCAGTAAAAATACAGTTTTTAGCCATACCCTGTAACCTTAAAACTACACATCCCATCTTCATAATTACATATTTGGAATCAGCACACTTAAAACATAAACATAACCAAAAATCAGCCAAATCCATCCAGGGGTTAAAAGTTAGTTGAGTGTCCCTTTTATGACCGACCGGTAAGACATTTTCCTGCCCAAAACAGTTCCATGATTTGGGTTGTGAGGTGGCTCTGTCTATTTCAGGGAAAGTTGAAAATCCACTAAGTCCCATCGCCGAATGGGACTTAGTCTCTGCAGCTGAAATAATTTCCCATTTACTGAACCAAGTGGGAAATAGCCAGGCAGGCACAAAGGGTTTGCACCAGGTCTGGGGACACAGGGGACACCGTCTTAAAGGGGCCGTGTCCCCAACAAGTCTGGGGACACGGCCTTAAAGGGGCAGTGTCCCAATCTTCCTGATGTCCCAAAAAAGGTGTTTAAAGGGCCAGCACCAGTCACATAAAGAGTCCATAAGCCCCAATATGCCCACCGACAGTCTTAAAGGGCCATACACACCAAATAAAAGTGCATACATTTTCACAATCTCCCAGGGGCCATAGTCATGCGGGAGGAGGCTGGCAAAGAGGCTTCTCCACAACCCAGGGAAACAGGGCAATTTGCCATTTAAAGGGCCCGTTACAAATAGCAGTTTGTAACAAGGTGTCAATCCATATCTGCCAAGTGACCCGATGTAGGGGGACCAGTCCCTATTCTGCTCTGTGTCAGTGTGTACCAGGGAACCTTAGGACAGGTGTCAATCCATATCTGCCAAGTGACCCGATGTAGGGGGAACAGTCCCTATTCTGCTCTGTGTCAGTGTGTATCAGGGATCCTTAGGACAGGTGTCAATCCATATCTGCCAAGTGACCCTATGTAGGGGGACCAGTCTCTATTCTGCTCTGTGTCCGTGTGCATCAGGGGCTCTGAGGACAGGTGTCAATCCATATGTCAAGGTGTCAATATGTCATATGTCAGGTGTCAATCCATATTGATTGTGATTTAGGAATGTTAGGTGATTTCTGCCCTTTATGGATTAAAACCAGACTCTGTATCAACTGTGTAATTTTCCATGGGAGTTTTGCCATGGATCCCCCTCCGGCATGCCACAGTCCAGGTGTTAGTCCCCTTGAAACAACTTTTCCATCCCTATTGTGGCCAGAAAGAGTCCCTGTGTGTTTTAAAATTCGCCTCCCCATTGAAGTCAATGGCGTTTCGGGCGGTTCGCCGGTTCGCGAACATTTGCGGAAGTTCGCGTTCGCCGTTCGCGAACCGAAAATTTCGGGTTCGCGACATCACTAATAGTGTGTTAGAAAATAAGTTGAACAGTTTGGTCTCTCTTGGTTACTCTTTGCTCTGAAAGTCACACATGTGGGAAAGTAATGACAATCCCTCCATAAAATGCTATGCACATGCCACAGGGATGGCTGAATAGGTAGAAGTGTTGGAAATGTCGGTTTTGCCCAACCAAGCTCCTGCCCCTGCCTTCAAGATGGCATGAATGGCATCATCCCCTTTGGCATAGTGCTGGGAGAATTCCTTAGAGGGAATCAATGAGTTGAGGTTAGGGATAGGTAATGAATGTGGGTTGTCAACTACCTTCTTAAGCAACACGATTGTGTTTTGGGAGTCTAGTAATGCAGACTGAAAGTTCTGACACTCGTGAATACCGGATGGGAGTGTGACCAGACCTGTGTGGAAATCGTGTGTGAAAACCTCGAAGCAGAAAGTCGACTAAGTGACGGGAAGGGTGTGCTTGGAGATAAAACTCCAGGTTGTCAATGCAAACCTTCTCTATGGTGAGGTGAAATAGTCTGAAGGCTAGGATGAATTCTGGGGTAGTGAGTTTCTGATTGAGTCTGGGATTCTGGCCTATAGAACGACGGACAGATTATCATTGTAGTAAGACTTTTACTCTAAGACATCCTGGGAGGCAATCAGTAAGGAGACTAGATTAACATCCTTGCCTTCCCAGATGTCTCTGCGTATGGTCAGGGGCACTAAGTACGCAGGAGTGGCAATGTAAACAGATGTGCTAGGGGCGGGATTTGAAGGGATAACGTAACCGTGAGAGGGATTTGGGAGCCCTGTGGCTGGGCTGTGCATCAGTGACTGTGGAGATTGATTCCAGTATCTCTAGTCAATCGTTGATGTTGTGTATGTAGGCAAGTAGAGTGGACATCAACTGCTTGACTTCATTATAGTTGTCCAAATTACCTGACTGCGAGCTAGTGCCTGGCTGAGGTGTACCGGTACTATTGAGCAGAAGTTTATGTTTGGTTTTGCAAGCTGTGGCTGAGAATGGAATCTCTAAATGCCGTAGTATAGTTGCTAGTTTTAGGATGGTCCAGGAATGTAGGGAACAAGGCTTAGTAGGCTCCAGATTGTCTGCAGGAGTGCTAGGCCGGGGTGGGAGGCCTGGTTGGGGTACGGGGCAGTGAGTAGTCCACGTCTTTGTGACAGTTACCCCTATAGAGTATTTACCGTCTGGACGTCCTTCTTCCCAGTATTGGAGAATGCTGCAGAGCTCCAACTCTATATCCTGAGGAGCTGGTAGAGCGGGCTCCCTCCTCCAGGAGGGTATAGCTGGGTCTATCCTCCAGGAGAGTATAGCGGTATAGCTGAAGGGAGCTCTTATAAGAGCTAGCAGTGATATAGCAGTTATAGCTGTTCCCTACACACAAGACGAGGCTGCGAGTGAGGGTAAGAAGGTATGGTTTATTGAGTGCAAGGGACATTTCTTTTATACATATTTTCAGGCCAGAGGCACACCCCCTGGACCTGATGGTAAACTGAGACAAAAGGGACATAAACCAATAGAAACAATAATTGGTACAGCAACACTCCCACATACAGCCAGCAATCCCTCCCCTCTGCCTGTGATATAATTAGGCTAGATAATGAAATACTTAATTATCCACAGGCAGAAAATATCAATTTTTACCCAAAACACAGAAACACCCAAAAACACAAACATATACATTATATATCCCTGGATAGCTCTGATCTGGGTGAGCAACATATCCAAAAATCAACCAGATCAGAGCAGGGGTTCAAAAGTTTTATGGGAGTCACATTTGACCGACCGCAAGCATGGCTTTCATGCCCAAAATAGTTCCACAGATTTAGGCTGTGTGGCCGGTCTATCTTCTCCTCTATCCTAGAGATAATTTGCTTAAGTGACTGTGGTAACCTAATTATCTCCAGTAACAGGAAATATCTCTAAGTCAAAAACTGTTACAAAAAACAAATAAAAATACATAAATCTTATAATATAATGTTTAACCTATATGTCCAACAGTCAGTGGCGAAGTGTAGTTTGTCACATAGGCCATAAATAACAATAAGGGGGGTGGGGGATGTGACGAAGTGACCTTCGCCACTTGGTCCTGGAGAGGCCTCATGCCCTGTGATTATGGCCCTGGGGTGTATGGCCCTTTAAAAACAGTATATGGGCATATGAAGACTTTTTGTATGTGTTCCCAGTGTCCCCAGACTGTTAAACTACTTTGTGCATGTCCTTTTCCTATTTGGTTCGGTAAATGGGGTTTACCGAACCAAGTACTGCACAGGCGGACCACAGAGAAGTGGAAGTGTGCGGCTAATTTACCTCCCAGGCTGGGAGGTTGCAGTAGGTTAATTGCCGACCGCTGGGTGGCCGCAGTTCTTGCAGTCGAACACGTGGCTGCGGTCATCTTTATTCAGTCGAACGCGGTCAGCGGTGTGTGCCGTCAAATCTCTGGAACTAAAATCAGATACAAAACGGCACAAACACCGCTGACCCTTACCTTCTCCTCCACTTCGATGATTCGGCTAAAATCGAAGTGCGTTCGACGATTCGAACGCCATGTTATACTGTGCTATTTGCACGAACAATGCCCGTTCGTGCATTCGAATGGGACTTTGTTACTTTTTCAGTGTAAAATAGACCGACCGCACAGCCCAAATCTATGAAAATGTGCTTGCAGTCTGTCATAAAGGACTTCCAGTTAACTTTTTAACCCTTGGAAGGAATTGTCTGATTTTTGGGTATGTTTGTAATTGAAGTGTGCTGATTAATAATATGTAACTAGGGAGATTGGATGTATATTTTTAAAGTTATAGTAAATGTGTAAAAAGTATATTTTCCTGCCTGTGATAATTACGTTAACCCATTGTGTACAATAATTATATCACAGGCAGAGGGGAGGATTTTGTGGGAATGAATGGGAGTGTTTACCTGTATTGTATGTGTTTGATTGGCTGTGCTACAAAACCATGTGGGTGGTAACATTGTGTAAAAATGTGTATATAAGAAACAATAAAACCACAGCTCAGTCTGTTCCTGTTTTGACCCTCAACATAGAACCTCGTCTCATGATTCAGGGAAAAGGATATTGACCCCCATAGAGTGAGGGAGGACATGGGGGGCCTAGGGAGCAATGCCGCTTCTATGTTTAAATATTACAAGGAGGGAGCTGCGTGCCAGTAGCTCCCTCCTTGTAATAAACTGAACGAACACTGATATTCAGTGTTTGTTTGTTCATCTGACATTTCTATTCATTAATTCGTCTTTCTGACAAATTAATAGATAAAGTTCCCATTCGCATGCCCAAGTGTTTACCGGATGAGGAATGTGCGGGAATTTCACAGCACTATCTAGTGTGGGCAGATGACGTGTCCCACAGGGACTTCATCTACCCACACAAAGATGGCGGTGCCCAGAACATATTATTATTACTATTATTATTACTGGCATTTATAAAGCGCCAACAAATTCCGCAGCGCTGTACAATTGGGAAAAAGACAAACACAATAAGAACAGACAGAGAGAGTTAATAGTATAGCTGCAGCAGCTGATAGCATGTGAAGGGAATGAGGAGGTGATTGGCTATGGTTCCAAACTGTATAAGGATGAAGATGGGTGTTGACCTCACATGAATTGATAATGTTGAGGCTAGTTAAGGGCATAGCCAGAAACCAGAACGCCAGTTGACATACCCGATCCGCGAATGGGATGGGTGATAGGTACTCGCAATGTGGGTAAACGTACCTTGCTTGAGGTAGAGTGAGATTTCCTTGACAGAGGAATGAGATACTGGAGAACCTAAATGGAAAATTATAGTGCGAGGTAAGTTGAAACTGGAATTGGGCTTGACTTACTGTGAGTAAAATACACCTCTATAATGGGGGTGGTTATTCTTGAGGCTGAGCTATGAGTAGGTAACCTGAGGATAAGAAGTGGTTAGAATCCTGACCCTGCAATGGTGGGTATAAGATTCATAGGACATAAATAAAATATCCCCTGTATAAGTGAGTAGGGTGAGGATCATAGGCCACTACCAGAGACAGTGGGAGAGTGTTAACAGATACTGCAACAATAATGGGGTATAGGCAAAGTCATGAGTGACCACAAATTGGTCCTGTGACTTCTGTAGCTAAAATACATATAGGGAGATATGAAATACCAACCAATGAGGGTAGTTTGAGCTTTCCTGGTAGGGCTTAGAATATTTAATTGTATAGGTTGTGACAGCATGGGAAGAGTGTGTATGTGTGGGGAATTAAGAATCCCCAGGCTTGGACCTGTGTATGGCCAAACGGAGGAATTGCATGCCAGTGTTGTCTGATATAACATAGAACAGATAGAGTGGAGTTGAAGTAGGTTTAGTGATGCCATGCCTAAATAGCCAGGGTTGGTTAGGATGATGAACTAGCTTGAGTAGAATATAACAGAGATAGAGTAAATTAACTTTAGTGCATAATACGTGATTATTTGACGTAGAGTCAAGGGAATTGTGACAAACTCCCCTTTGTCCAGGAGTTTGCCATGAGCTCCTGGAGGAGCCTGCTTGTCAACCTCCTGTCCACAGACAATGGACCTAGTAAAATATAATGTTAGAGTCTCTGTGTGTGCCTGTTTGGACTTATATGGCCACACTTCGAACTTTCGAAGCGGCACTTCGAATTACCGAACAACCGCACAAACCAGGGACCACCCTGGAGATTGTTAACACCTATTAACAACTTGGAATGTTTCTCACCGCTGTGTTCTAATTGTTCGTCTGGGTGGCCGCAATTCCTATAGACAACCATGAGGTGGCGGCCATCTTGTTCGCATGAACGCAGGCAGCGGTGTTTGGGCATGAATCTCCTGGAACTAAAATTGGATACAGAAACTCCTGTACACCGCTGGACTTCCATCATCGCCTGCGTTCGGTTCTATTCAGCTTAAAAGGGCACTGTTTGGTGAGATCATTCGCCTGGATGAAGGGAACAAGCTCCAGGGTAAGACTATTAACTCTGTTCGGTAGTTTGTTCATTTTCAAACTACCGAACTAGACCTACCGCAAGCCCTAATTCTCTGAAACTGTTTTGGGCATGGGACCATGCCTGCAGTCGGTCAAATACATGACTTCCATAAAATTTCTGAACCCCTGAGCTGATCTGAATGATTTTGATATCTTGGTCACCCAAATCAGGGGTATTAGAGGATGTAACATTTGTGGGGATACCATGTGTTTTGGGGTACTTTTGGGACTTTTTAGAAATATTTGTTTTTCTGCCTGGAAATAATTGAGTTATATACAGGACTTGACACAATTATCTCCCAGGATGAGGGGAGGGATTGTGTGTAATGTGTGGGAGTGTCAGCTACTGTACTGCATTATCATTGGCTTGTAACAATTGTCATCCTGTCTCCCACAAGGTCCACGTGGGTGTTCCCTTGCATGGGGACTTACATTAAAGGCTAGCTGTGGCTTTCATTAAAAGAGATGCTTTGCCCCTTCATGAAGTCTTGGCTCATGTTTGGGGGATTAGAGAACTACATACACTCTGGGGATTGCTATATCACAATACTCCCCTGAGTAGAATCATTAGCTCTTCTAAGAGCTGTTCCTGCTACGCTCTCTGGAGTAGGAGAGGTCAACCCACTGGAAGCTGGATCCGGTCTTGGGTCCAGGGTGGGTGGAGGACGGCGAGACCCCAACCAAGCTGCTGCGGTTCATGGGGTATACAGTGCTTATGGTGTCTGGTGGAGTGTTTGGAGTCCTCAGTGAGCACTAGGAGAAGTGACTTACGGAGGCACCCGATTGGAGCACCAGGCGGTCCGCAGGGCCGGACTGGCCCACCGGGATACCGGGATATTTCCCAGTGGGCCGCGGCACCTGGGGGCCGGCCGCATTCCTGGCTGGAACCGCCGGGCCGGGTGGCAGCTTCCCCGGTCCAGCGGCACTCCTCTCACTGCTGTGACTGATGGAGGAGGAGCATGTCTCTGTACCATGCTCCCTCGCGGTTCCCGGCACAGGGCCGCCGGACCGGGGAAGCTGCCACCCGACCCGGCGGCTCTAGCCAGGAATGCGGCCGGGCCCCTGACTTCTCCAGGTAAAGGGGGGGGAGAGGGGAATAGAGGGAGAGACACAGGGAAAGGGGGGGAGAGGGGAATAGAGGGAGAGACACAGGAAAGGAGAGAGAGGGAATAGAGAAAGGGGGAGAGACACAGGAAAGGGGAGGGAGAGATGGGGAGGAGGAGAGACACAGGAAAGGGGGGGAGATGGGAGAGAGAGACACAGGAAAAGGGGAGGAAGAGAGATGGGGAGGAGGGAGAGACACAGGGAAAGGGGGCAGGGAGAGAGATGGGGAGAGACACAGGGAAAGGGGGGAGGATGGGTAGGGAGAGACACAGGGAAAGGGGGGAGGGAGAGACACAGGGAAAGGGGGAGGGAGAGAGAGAGATGGGGAGAGACACAGGAAAGGGGAGGGAGAGAGATGGGGAGGAGGGGAGAGACACAGGGAAAGGGGGGAGATGGGAGGAGGGGAGAGACACAGGGGAGGGGAGAGGGGGAGGAGACACAGAAAGAGAGAGAGGGAGAGGACACAGGAAAGGGGGAGGAAGAGACACAGGGAAAGGGGTGAAAGAGGCAGAGGGGGAAGAGAGAGACAAAGAGGGAGAAATGAGAGAGAGACACACAAGGGGAGGGGAAGAAAGAGGCAGAGGGGGAAGAGAGAGACTGGGAAGGAGAGGGGAGACATTGACACAGAGGAGCAGTGAGGGGGAGAAAGAAACATACAGAGTGACTGGGGGAGACAAAAAGGCACACAGAGGGGCTGGAGATAAAGAGACACACAGGGGCAGTATATATCACTGGTGAATGGGTGGGGGCAACGGGTCCCCCCCAAGGCTTTCCCCTGCCGACCGATCTTAAATGGTTTGACGACTTACTCTGGGAGGGGGTGCCGATGCTCCTGGTACCATAACCACTACACAGAGGAGTAGTGGTTATTGTGCATGGAATATTTCTTTAAATAATCTACAAGTGCCCCTCTCAGGCTCAGGCTCTGGATCCGCCATTAGTATATGACATGTATATTAATGTGTGTATTAGTTTTATATCTCTATTATATTTACACATATTAATGTACATTTATAAATGCATAATACACAGAGAAATGTCATTAATATGTACCATATGTAATGAGCAGATATTGGCCCAGTCTTGTTTCTAGGTACATACTCCAGCACAATAACATATTTAAAGTGAAGAGCACACCCACAGGACTTCAAAATAAACATTTTTTACAGTTGTGCCCTACATACATTCACCATTTCAGTCCCATTAACAAGCTTTCCTTAATATGTCAAGGTAGTTGGACTGAAACATTGATTACATGCAAAGGCACGTCTGCTTAAAATAAATCTGCACTTTTGTTTATTTTGAAGCCTATGAGTGCGCTTTTTACGTTGAAGTACTTTTTAATTTTAAGTTATCTGTTCTAACTCTGTATCTGCACACTATGCTGGCACGACGCATTATGGGGCTGGTAAATATTTTTTTTCCAGGGCTGCTTTTAATTCCCAGTCCGGCCCTGGCGGTCTGCCACAGGGATCATATGATGTTATGGTAAAGCCTGGCATACTAGCTTTTAACCAGGAAACATGACGATACATATACTGAACATAGGAGTGTGGCGTGTCACTAAAAAAAGGTTTGCAAATAGATGGCCGTCCTCCAAATTAAGTAAAATACTTATCATGGGAGCAAGTATACTGATTGGCAATAACACTTGGTAAGTAAATGTGAACGTATGACTGCATCAGAACAGTACATAGTCTATAAGTGATAGAAAAAAACATTGTGATATATGATGGTAATGCTATATATGTAGTGAATATTAAACGTGTACCTGAGCTGAACTTACAATGGAAAACTGACAATATACGAAACAGATATAAGAAACATAGCAAACATAACCGAACTACAGGGGGCATGTAAGGACAATTAGTAACAGGCTAAATACATTTGAAAGAACCTGGACATAACATGTATCCGGGAATAGTGTGAAACTAACGAATGGGTACTATGATTATAGCGGCCGCTAGATGGCAGCATGTAACTTAGATAGATTGGAGCGACTAGTTCGGAAGAAATTGGACAAAATGAACTACCGAATGTGAATGGAACAAAGAGCAGACAGGAGTAAGTGAACTGACTTAAGTCCCGAAAGGGGAAAAGTCCAGAATGTAAATGGGAACAAACATGAGTTTGTTTGTAGATTTAGCCCGTTCGTGCAGACTCACAGTTCGCGGATTTGATGGATACAGGAAGCAAACGACTTGACCCGGAAGTTGCGGTGAGGTGAGAGGTCAGCTATGCGCCTGGGAAGTTCCCAGACTCGGCGGGCACGGAGGTATGGTCTGGGAAAAGGGAAGGGGTCTGATATATCGCCGGTGGGAATAAACGGGCAGTTATGGAGAGGAGACCATCACCATGACCTGGTGAGTAAAACCGGAACCGGAAGTCAAGGGTTCTGAATGAACCCGGCGGCATCAACCCTGTGGTATAGGGGGCCCTGGGTTTAAATAGTCAGGTAACCCCTCCCACAACTTCAGGCTCCGCCTTCTTAGATATATAAAGACAAAATATAACAATATATAAAAAATGTTTATATATAAAAAGGATCAATCTGTTAATATACATCAGAAATAAAATAATATATTTGGTAGGAGACCTATATAAATATGTAATGGTAGTATAAAAATAATAAGAAATTATACAAATCAAAGTCTGCATTGAGACCCTGTGGATACAAAGTGTTAAGATAGTAGACCCATTTCTTTTTTTCCCAGCATTTTTATTAAATCTCCACTGCTCCAGTGTTTTTTTTTATAGTAGCTATTCCTATAAAAGATAGCTGGCCAGGATCGTTGTTATGATTTATATCGAAATGTGAAGACACTAAACTGAAAGCTATTTTGACTCTAAATTTGAAATTCACTTTGCATTTACCTTGAATTTTACTTTTAGTATATCATTCTGTAAATATTGATGGTTACTTAACAACCAGTTTTCAGAACACTTTCCGAATAACCCCAAAGAGAAAGAATAAAATGAGGTTATGAGTCCTGTGTAAACTGAGCAATTCAGGAGAGCCACGCAACAAGATGGACAGTTATTCACTAAAGTGAGAAATAAAAGTGAATTTCAAATCTGAGGTTGTAACAATAAAAAAATGGAAACGCACAAGGAGTTGGGTGACTAATTCGATCCAGCGTGTGGTTGGACATGCAGGAGGCACCTGGAGAGAAAATATGAATTCCTCTAGAATAGTATTTGTAACGGAGTTCCTTGTAACCCAGCTGGGTACCTCCACCAAGGGCTACTTCCTAGCTGGAACAGGGGAAAACCTCAGCGCTTCTGCCACAGTCACCGTGGTTTGACTGGGGTCCTGGAGGCTCTCAAACCTGGAACAGGATAGGAGACTAGCTCTATTCCCTCCCAGGGACTGGACAACTGGGAGCTCTAGTCCTTATATTTTTAAACATAAAAATATAAAAGAACCCCAAAACATAATAAAAACATACAATAACCCCCAAATACCCCTGTTCTGAGCGCCCAAGTTCTCCAAATAGCGCTCAGATCCGTTCAGTGTAGGGGAAACGCCACCGTGTTAAAGTTCTGACCTGCCGCACACATCGTCCTATGTCCTATGTCCAAAATAGTTCCAGAGCGTTCAGTGCTTTTGCCAGCCAGCTTTCAGGAGCTTCTGCAGCCGCAATACAGGGTGCTCTGTCTGGCTATTAGATAGCATTTGTTCCCCTTAGTCTCAGACACATTCCCTCCAAAAAGTGCTCTCCTGGCGAATTTAAGTGGTTCAAAACCGTGACCCACATGGTCACCTCATTCCGAAAACAGTTCCATAACATTTACGCCCAACTCCCCCTTGTGTGTAGGTAGTGGTTACTGTGCGGTGCGAACCAATGCAATCATAATTACATTTTCCCGATTTCCCCCCAATTAAAACCAAGAGACATAAGTGTGGTATAAAACAGGCCACAGCTTTATTTATAATAACAAGCATAAATAAATCAACCAATAATTTACTCGAGAACTTGTCCTTGCCAACCACCCATAATAACTCTAGAGTACCCCCTTCCAGGGTACCTGCCCTCCCCCCTCGTCCAAGATAACAGGCCTTTTACCTTGGCCTTCCAATACCCCATGCCAACCCCTGGCCGCCTTTTACTGGCACGGGGGGCACGCCCAATTACCACAACTCTCCGAGGTTAGGGGAGGGACCAGACCCAACATTCCTTCTTCCAGTGTACTCGTTTTCCAACTGGTTTGGCAAGGACCATACCCGCCACTAGCGCCTGCTGCATTTAAGCCTAAATCAGCTGGCGCGACTCCCCACCAACGCCATGGCCTGCTCTAACGCGTCCTGCAGCGCCAGATTAAATAAATCTAAACCCACATCCGTGAGATGAACCCCATCTGGGCGAAAATAGATCGCCGCTTCCTTTTCAAATATCCGGTGTCGCACTGTGACACCCCCAACCCCGAGTACAAATTTGGACACCCTCTTGTTGATTTTAACCCTGCAGCGCTCAATCGCCCCCTGATCCCTCGCGCGGCGCCAATAGTTCCTAGATACTATACCTGACCAGACTAAGCAGAGCTGTGGGAAAAGGACTAGCAAGCGCGCCAAATCCCTTCTAATGAGCTCACTAAGCCCCCAAGCAGGCAGCGCCCCAAGATCGTTTCCCCCCAGGTGTATCACCAATACATCAGGGGCCCCCAACAATGTGGCTAACTGTAAAACCTCCGGCAAGAGCTGGCCCCAGCGCATGCCCCGAAAACCGAACCATCGGACCTCAGCCAGCTCCCGGGGAATTCCAAGTCGCGTCCCACCCGGGCGTACCCCTGCCCGTAGGTGGGCCCAGTAGATATACGAATGCCCAATCAGCCAGATCCGTCGGCCGGGCCCTGCGGAGAAAACACAAGGGGGGCACCCATCAGACGCGTGGGCCGGATATAAGAACGAAACCTCCCAGATTCCCATCTCCCAATCCTCTGAATCACTTGATCAGAGAAACCCAACTGAGAAGCTTCAGTAGCTGCCCCAATCCGGAAGGAATGACCCCCAAATTCACCACTCGGGATTCCCAGCATATCGAGTGCCAAGCGAAATACCCGGAGGAATTGAAAACGAGACAGGTAAGTACCATCCTCGTGCATTAACAACGGACCCGCAAGACTCGGGCGCATGGAGCAGTAGGACTGAAACGCAGAGGCTGGGCAAACAGACGAATTAGGGATGGTGCGAAGGGTAACCCAGCGACCCTTTCCAACAACGTCAGTTTTAGACCGTCGTATCAAGAAACGCACCGCACCATCCAAGAGGAACACATCGTGAAATAACAAACCCCCCAGAATCCCCCTGCTAGGGCTGATTAGTTCCCCAATCCGGAGGGCCCCAAAAAAGGCAAAAATAAAGGCCAACCGAAATAAACTGGCTTCATAAGCAGAATAACATATCTGCGGAAGCACTGAGGCAATTCCTAGCAGCAATGCCCCTGAAACCGGCCTACGAGAATCCTGCCCACGAGGGCCCCTACGCCAATCACGCATCGCAAGTTTAACCAAGAAATCCTTAGTGACATCCGGCACCCGAGTTAAGTTAAACCAGAAACTAAGACCGGAAAGCTTCCCAGAAACAGTAGCCGGCGAACACCCGCAAGCCTCCCAGAACCAAAGCAAATGTAACAAACCTTGAACTCGTTCCGCCGGGGGAGCGTAGCCTCCATGATCCTGCTCAAGAGCAACCCATTCCCCCCAAGCCTTACCATACCGGACCCAAGTCACCTCAGACACCGAGGACCGTATCCATTCCCTTATCCGCTCAGGCCAAGGGACCATAGTTCTCCGGGACAGGGGAGGCCTTCCAAGTCTGCTCCCGGAGCGGCTTTCCGAAACACCTGCCATTGAAAGCGAGAAAGAGAGTCAGCCGTGGTATTCATGACCCCAGAAATATGCACAGCACGGCACGTTATGTTCAGAGACAAGCATCGCAAAACCAATTGACGCAATAGCCTAACCACCGGAGGGGAAGAGGCCGTCAAGTTATTGATGGCCTGAACCACACCCAGGTTATCACAGTGGAAGACGACGCGCCTGTCTTTGAGCTCCATCCCCCATAAGTGAACGGCCACCAAGATGGGGAAGAGCTCCAAGAACGCCAAGTTCTTGGTAAGGCCTGAATCGACCCATGATACAGGCCACGGCTCTGCGCACCAATGAGGCCCCAGGATTGCCCCAAAGCCAGAGGAACCCGCAGCGTCTGTAAACAAGTGAAGCGCGGCATTCGAAACCTCAGGCTGCTGCCAATAAGACCTTCCATTGTAAGTTTCAAGGAAAACAGCCCAGACTACCAGATCATCCCTGAGCGCCTTGGTTAAGCGGATGAAATGTAAGGGCTTCGAAATTCCAGCAGTGGCAGCCGCCAGGCGCCTGTTGAATACTCTGCCCATAGGCATGATCCGACAGGCAAAGTTCAGCTTGCCTAAGAGGGATTGAAGGCGTCGAAGAGTGATCTTTCGCAAGGAGCCCGCTTCCCGCACAGACCCCCGTAAGTCCACCAGTTTGTCCACTGGGAGCCGACATTCCCCGATAACTGAATCAATCTCAATTCCCAGGAAACACAGGCACGTGGAAGGGCCAACTGTCTTGTCGGGCGCCAGAGGCACACCAAACCCAGAGGCCACATCCGCCAATGACTGCAAAATATGTGCGCAGATTGAGGAGTGCGTGGGACCAACACACAAAAAATCGTCTAGGTAATGAAGGAGGGAGTTGTGACCAGACTCCATTCTCACCACCCATTCAAGAAAGGAACTAAAACATTCAAAGTAAAAGCAGGATATCGCACAGCCCATCGGGAGGCACATGTCCACATAGTAATGCCCCTCAAAATAGCAACCTAAGAGGTGATGACACCCCGGGTGAACCGGCAAAAGACAAAAAGCAGACTCGATGTCTGCTTTTGCCATGAGTGCCCCCGATCCGGCATCCCTGACCATACAAACCGCAGCATCAAATGAGGCGTAAGAAACACGGCATAATTCTGATGCAATGTCATCATTTACAGAACCCCCTTGGGGGTGCGATAAGTGATGAATGAGCCGAAATTTTCCCTGTTCTCTCTTGGGTACGACGCCTAAAGGCGACACCCGGAGATCAGGGAGAGGAGATTCCCGAAAAGGGCCTGCCATACGCCCCAAAGCCACTTCTTTAGCCAACTTGTCCCTGACCACCCCAGGGTGGTCATAGACCGAACGCAAATTCCGGCATACCTTTGACGCCGGACGATGTTGATGGGGAATCCAAAAACCAAACGAAAAACCTTCCAGGAGTAAGGCAGCCGCCTTTTTATTTCTATAACGTTTTAACCACGGTTGCATCGCGCCGACGTCCACTGGCGTCCTCGCCCTTAGAGCCCATGGCGTCACCCTTGTCGCCAGTCCTGCCCCGCTTAAAGCATTTGGAGGCGGGGTGCGATCCGCCGCACCCAGAGCACTCGTGCTTGAAACGACAACCCGTGCCGAATTTACATTGCCCGTCGTTATACTGCCAGCAGCAGCCCGTTCGACGCTGATTGGCCGACGCAGTGGTCGCAGACCCTGCGCCGGCCCCCCCGAGAAAGGACGAGAGGCCCCCTTGATGCGATGCCGGGCGGGTCATGATGGCCAACCACAAGCCGATGTCCATCTGGTCCCAACTCAACGATGGGCGGACCGCTATGCGCTGGCGAAACTGCTCATCATAGCGCCACCAGCCTAATCCGCCATAGGTCCGGCACGCGTTCCATATCGTATCCTGATAGCAAAAGAGGGATGAGCATTTATTGGGGGACTTCTCGCCTATCACACTCGCCAGGATAGAAAAAGCCCTGATCCAATTACCAAAAGTTTTTGGTATCTTCCGATACCTAAACTTCTCCTTCTCCTTTTCAGAGTCTTTTGCCGCAGGATCAACACGAGGCAGATCCTCCATAGGGAGTAAGGAAAATATTTCAACGAATTCCCCTTTCTCTATCTTGGTGCGCAATTCCGGAGTCAAATGGAGACCTAGAGGGCCTGACCAGCACATGTAAGCCGCCCCATGCGCAGCGGGGGCTACCCCTGACCCCGAAGATGCCGCGGCGTCATCCGAGGATCCTTTGGATGGTTCAAGTTCCGCCACTGGAGGAACTGGCACCACAGGGCCACTGGGCCCTGCGGGGGCAGCAGAGGGCAATGCTACAACCCCTGAAAGGTCAGAACCACCAGCAGCCGCCCACCCTGACCGCAGCTGATCGTCAAGGGCTAAAGGGGGCTGCAGTCCAGGACGATGACCCTGCTCCAGAGACTGTAAAACTTGTCTCATGGTTTGTATTAAAGCGTCCCATTGAGGTAGGACCCCTGCACCAATACCCCTTAAGGCATCCCCCGATAAACCAGCGTACTCACCAGAGGCAATGGAATGTGACGGCAGCTGCGGCGACCCCATAACCCGGTCCACAGGTTGTGGCGGAACCACGGGAGCTGTAACCGCAGAAGGGACTGCACCAGCGCCAGCGTCAGAGAAACGCACCCGACCAGGGACACTCTGTGAAGAAAGTAAAGGTGAAAAGGAACCCAACCCTCCCACACCCACCGTGAAAGTACCTGGAGAGGCGGATGGTAAAGTAACAGACGTAGGGCCAGGAAGGGTGGAATGGGACCCGTCAAGGAGGGTGCCCGGATCAGGCCCAGGATGATGGGGAGGGACAGGTAAACCATGATGGACCCCCACCCTGAGAGGGCCCGCAGATGGGGCAGACAGTGAGCCAAGGGCAGGACCAGGAGTACCAGGGAGGATCCCTGACACAAGGGGGGCAGGTGAGGGGGAGGGGTGGAGTGATGGGGCAGAGACAGTGGGAAGAGGGGAAGTGCCAACCCCAGAGGGACCCACTGTAGGTGGGGTGGCATTATAAGAAGTGCCAGGAGCAGGCCCAGGGGAGGCAGGGAAGGAGGGCAGAGCAGGAGGGGAGCTGCTGTGGGGGTGAAGTGACACAGATGTCTTCCCATGGCCCCCAGACCCCCCCCCCCCCCCGGAAACGACCCTGCCGACCTGCGGCCTACTCACCCGACCGGAGGAGTGGGTTAGCAACCCACGGGTCACGGGAGCCGCATGCCGGGAAGCTCTGGTTGCTGGAGCCCTCCCGAACGCCGGTCTCGCCGCCGCCCTCCTCAATGCCCGCGAGACCGGCGGGGGAGGTGTGTGAGAGGCAGCGTGGGCCGCATCAGACCGCCGCGCGGCCACCTGCCGGCCTCCCCGAGCCCCGCTCGGGGAGGAAGTGCCAGGAGTGGGGGAGGCCTCGCCGGCCGCGGCCACCTGGGAACTGGCGCGCGGCCCGGCCACAGGGCTCCTGCTCCTACCCCTCACCCGACCCTCCCGCGAGGGGCTATACCGGGTAGGGGGGCGTGCACGGCGGCGCTGAACGCTGGGGCTGGAGACAGAGGGAACAGCCGACCCAGCAGCACCCTGCAGCCGCGCCAGCTGGGACTGCAGGTGACGTCCCCCATCTTGAAGGGCCTCAGCCCTGAGGGCAGACAAGATGGCTTCAATGTCCATGCCCTGGCCGTGAGACAAGCAGTGGTAACAGGCAGCAAGGAGGGAAGATGTTACCAGCCGTTTATTCTAAGATGGCTGAGGTAAGGGACAAAATGACTGCCCTTTATATGACCCCACCCCACCCCTATCCTAAGTGACACCCCCCACATGTGACACCTACACTCACCACACCCACACATGCCTCCTATCCGGCTAGCTTTTCAGCCCGCCTCCTCTGGGCCTGAGATGACTGGGAACCCATGAAGTCCTCATACAGAAATTGGTTCCATAGCAGTCGCGGCTAAGTACCGCTGGGACTATTCATGTATTTGTTTCATGCAAACGGCAGCCAGAGAGCCCGCGTTCGGTTCCATTCGCAAAAAGGGAACGTGCTGAACCAGGGGCACCTAATGGCAGCTGGGCAGGGTAACTCCCAAAAGGCGTCCCTGACCTGTACCGTTGTCAGTGGGCAGGAGGCCAGCTTCTACACTCCTCCAGGAAGGAGTGTTTGTCACAGTATATATACATCCTTCTAGAAGCGGCAAAATGTTATATTGTGCTCAGGCTGCAGGCTGTTTAATCCAACCTTTCCTCCTCTTTAGTCACTACCATCTCTGCTGGACAGCTTACCCATGCATCTACAACTCTTCCTGTAATTAAAGCATTTCCTAACAGCCCTTAGCGTTCCTTCCTCCAGCCTCACGCTCTCTTCACGTTAAAAACCTTCTGCAGAGAAGGGCACCTCGTACTTTGTTAAATCCATTAAGATAATTGCAGGTGTCTCTTGTGTCAAGTACTCCATCATCGAATCCCGGCGTCTTGACTGCGGCTGCAGACCTGGGCCACGTGGAAATGAAGGACTATTGAAGGGAATGTGCTGTAATCAATAGATTTATTGTGATATCAAACTCGGAAACGTCTGTATGTGGAAATAATTGTGTTTACTGCGAATTCTGAGGTTCAAGGTGCACTGTTTTGTTTTAGTGATGTCATTAGATGTGTTTTTGAGCCAAATTTAACCTATTTTCTGGTTGCTATGGTTGGATTATTTTTATAAGCATTTCTACTTGTCCTGTTTCCTCATCAAGAAAAAAAAAACAGAACGCGAAGAAAGAAATGTCTTTTAGAATGAATCTGTTAAAAATGTTCTAGTTTACATTTTATAAAAACCTTTTAATTTGTTACATTATTGTAAAAAGCAAAGCCTCGTTCCCACAACATATTGCCCTCTGATACCCTGCACCCCGATTCTCCCCACCCAAATAAACACCTTATTCACCAAAGCGAGAATTCAAAGTGAATGTTTCAGTAAAAAGATATAAATTTCATTAAAAATGCTCTTTCTGCTTTTACTAATATGCATATTATTCTAGCTTCAAAAATGATGGCAAATAAAAAAATGATTCACATGATTTATGAATGTAACTAGTATCCTGGCATTCAGAGGGTTAATGTAACTAGCATCCCCCGTCACTCAGAGGGTTAATGTAACTAGCATCTCCCGGCCCTCAGAGAGTTAATGTAACAAGCATCCTGGTACTCAGAGGGTTAATGTAACTAGCATCCCCCGGCACTCAGAGGGTTAATGTAACTAGCATCCTGGTACTCAGAGGGTTAATGTAACTAGCATCTCCCGGCACTCAGAGGGTTAATTTAACTAGTATCCCGGCACTCAGAGGATTAATGTAACTAGAATCCCCCGGCACTCAGAGGGTTAATGTAACTAGCATCCTGGTACTCAGAGGGTTAATGTAACTACCATCCCCCGGCACTCAGAGGGTTAATGTAACTAGCATCCTGGTACTCAGAGGGTTAATGTAACTAGCATCTCCCGGCACTCAGAGGGTTAATTTAACTAGTATCCCGGCACTCAGAGGATTAATGTAACTAGAATCCCCCGGCACTCAGAGGGTTAATGTAACTAGTATCACGGCACTCAGAGGGTTATGTAATTATATCCCCCGGCACTTAGAAGGTTAATGTAACTATCATCCCCCAGCACTCAAAGGGTTAATGTAACCAGCACTCAGAGGGTTATTGTAACTAGCATCTCCTGGCACTCAGAGGGTTAATGTAACTAGCATCTCCCGGCCCTCAGAGAGTTTATGTAACTAGCATCTCCCGGCCCTCAGGGAGTTAATGTAACAAGCATCCTGGCACTCAGAGGGTTAATGTAACTTGTATCCCCCCAGCACTCAGAGGGTTAATGTAACTAGTATCACGGCACTCAGAGGGTTAATATAACTAGCATCCCCCGGCACTCAGAAGTTTAATGTAACTAGTATCACAGCACTCAGAGGGTTAATGTAACTAGTATCCCCCCGGCACTCAGAGGGCTAATGTAACTAGCATCTCCATCAGACACATTCCTACAGATTAATATTCAATAAACCATTCAGATGAATGATCAATAATGCATGTTGCTCCCCCTGGCAGCCTGCATGTTTATTATGATGTCCTAGGGATGGGAGAGATGTAAGGAAGGTTTAATACGATGTGTTTTGCAGAATTCAGCATTAATATCTAGCTGAGGTTCTGCCACGGATTTAACATCAGGCTCAGGTCTGTTTCACGGGAACTCAAAGCCAAGAATCCAAAGATCAGATCTCTGTGGATACCATCTGCAGACAGATCCCGCAACACCCCAAATCTCCTTATTCTACATCAAGGACTGAGCTTAAAGTATGTCGAGAGGAGAGAGCACAACCAGTCTCTAGATTAACTCTTTATAAATACGCTACACTCTTCAACTAGACACTACACTCTGCTACTACATGCTGCACTCTACTACTAAATATACACTCCTACTTCATGCTACATGACCGGTGTATAGTCGCCATATGGGCAGTCGGAACCTTGGACAACCCCCTCCCCCCCACATACCTTTCCCAATAAAACACGGACACTAGGGTATATGGGTCAAAATTGTCCACAGCTTTTATAAAATAATCATAATAACAACTTAGCATAGAAAAACACGGGTCATTGCCCCATACCCCGCCCTCACATCCATATCCTTCTGTTAAATATAAAAGGCAAAGACCGCACTATAAATAACACATACACACACTTCCAACATGAACATAACTTAAAGTGCCAAACATATAATTAACCATAGCAGGGCTATACCCGGATAGCCCTACCCCACCAGGTTCTGAGCCACCGACAGGACTCGAAACCTACCAACTAACCAATAACCACAATTTGCAATTTCCATAATCTTCCTAATGGGGAGCCTATTTCCTCCCCTTCAGCTCCCTATCCCGCCACAGGCTCAGACCTTGAACCCTTAGGCTGTCTGTGCTCCGCCACCCTGAAGAAACAGCGCTTTCTGCAGCCCTTCTTGCCAATCCAGGTTCAGGAACGTCAACCGAGTGGTGATATCCAGGCAACCCGACCTCCAACTCGCATGCCTCATTACCACGCCCCCCATTTTTCTCATGAACCTCTCCATCAGACTGTTAACCTTTCCCCTGCAGCGATCAATAGCCACCGGGTCCCGTGCATGCCTCTATTGTTGCCTCGGGACTCTCTCGGCCTATTGAGGACCTCAATAGGCTTCATCCACTTCACTAACCTACGCTGCGGTGTCATACCCAGATCGTTGCTCCCCGCATGCCCCCATCTGGAACACCGCATTACAGATGTCCTTCAGAAAGCCCAGCTGCTGACTCTGAACTCGAGCTGCAGCCCTCCTCCAGATCTAGGCGCGTGGCCTCCGTGGCCGCCCCGATGTGGAAGGAATGAGTCCCAAACTTACCAGTGTGTAACCCCAACCTCACCAGGCCCGACCGAAAGACCTTGGTAAATGGAAGGGAGACAAGGAAGAGCCGTCCGCGTATACCAACAACGACCCCCCAATCGCCGGCCTCCGAGCCAGGTACTGTGCCACCGCAGCCACCGGGCACACTGCGGATCCCGGCAGGGCGTCCAGAGTCACGTCTCTACCTATTCCCTTGACATCAGTCTTGGACCTGGCCAGGTGGACCACCAACCGCCCCTCCTGCACACGAATCCCCGATCCGAAACGCCCCAAAAAAGGCCAAAATAAATGCCGCTTGGAACAAAGACTCTTCAAACTCGTCGAAACCAAACCAGGCAACACTCGAATCAGGTCCTCCAACACTTGCACGGACATCGGTTGCCTGGAATCAGGTAACCTACGTCCCCCCCGATATCCCTTAAGTGCCTGTTGGATCACGAAGGACTTTGTAAGATCCTCCCTCCCGTGCAATTTGAACCAGAAAGCCATCGCCTTCATAAACCTGTCCACCACTGCCGGGGACGTACCCTTCGCTAATAACCGGAACGTGAACCAAAGGAAAGCATTGAGCTGCGATTTCCCCACCAGTGCTCTGTCCATCCTAGCCCATGAACGTTCCCATGTACCCCAGACCTTACTGTAAGCAGACCAAGTGGCTGGTACCAGAGATGCCCTCACAAATCCCCCAAGCAGGACGCTCTGAGCTGCCACATCTTGTCCAAGCAAGCCTGCCCCATGTCCTGCACCCCTGGAGCCACCGTCCAAAACTGGGGCCAATGAAATAGAAGTAAAGTGCTGGGCCCTCTGTCTTATCCCCCGCCAGCGGCACTCCAAATTGCCCCTCCACGCATTCAATATTTGCAGCAGGTGAAGGCAAGTGGGGGACTGGCTAGCCCTACGCAGAAGAAATCGTCCAGGTAGTGCACCACAGCTTTGCTCTCCACCTCAACCCGCACCACCCACTCCAGAAAGGAACTGAACTTCTCGAAGTAGGAGCAAGAAATCGAACAGCCATCGGGAGACATAAGTCGACAAAATACCCCCCTTCAAAGAAGCACTCCAGCAGATGATGACAGTCCAGGTGAACTGGAAGCAGACGAAACGCAGCTTCCACATCAACCTTAGCCATCAAAGCCACATGCCCGGCCCACTTTACCAACTCAACTGCCTGGTCAAATGATGCATAAGAGACCGAGTGCAAGTCCTTGTCGATGTCGTCATTCACCGATGCTCCTTTTGGGTAGGAGAGGTGGTGAATGAGCCATAGCTGAAAATAGACTTGCGTCCATCAAGTTCAGCCTTTGTCACTGTGGCGAAACCAACCTCGCCACGTGTCCTTGGAGGGGGCTGCTTGCCCGCCTCTTGCCTTTAGACTACGGCCCCTGTTCTTTTTCCCTGCAGAAACGCTGGTTTGTGCCTTTCTGCGGACTGTTAAAGCCATGCTACCCCAGATAGCTATGCCATGGAGCCTAGCAGTATACTGAAAGACTGTATGAAAGACTTTGGCTCTATGGCGATTGAACTGTATGTATGTGATCTGAGCGCCATCCGGTAATAATGTGCGCTCAGATCTAAGCTATCTGGGGATAGGTAGAATGTCTGTATTTTATGTAATAAATGTAACCTTGTATATTTTATTGTATTTTTATGTCTTTTATTGTCCTTTGTCTGCCATGTGGCTAATGGAGTTTTGCCTCTGTCCTTGGAGATAATTGAATTACTTCTCAATTATCTCCAGGATAGAAGACTCTGTGGAACTGGTTTTGGGCAGAAAAACCATGCTTCATTTAGTCACAAAGGACTTTCTCTTAACTTTTGAACCCCTGGTCTGATTTGTGCCATTTTTTAATATGTTGTTCCCCTGAATGGATTGATTATGAAAATGTATGTTTTATGTTTGTGACATGTATATTTTAGAAGTTATAAATATTGTGTATGTGACGAGACCAATCTCGCCACATTGCATTGGAGAAGCCTGGTTGCTCGCCTGCTGCCTTTGGACTATGGCCCCCCTTTTAAAAGACTTTATTTTTTGCCTGCAGAAAAGCTTCATTCGTGCTTTTCTGCCTGGGGTTTGGTAGATTTGTTTGAATGTGTTACACCCCAGATAGGAATCCCATGGAGCCCATTCGTATGAAACTGACTGTAAAGACTTTGGCTCCATGGCGATTAAACTGTATTCGTGTGGTCTGAGCGCCATTCACTTAATAATGTGCGCTCAGACCTGAGCTATCTGGGGATATGTGAAATGTCTGTGTTTTATGTATAAATGTGACTTTATGTATTTTAAAGTGTTTTGTGTCTTTTTGCAACCATGTGCTTAATGGAGTCTTGTGTCTGTCCTGGGAGATAATTGAATTACTTATCTCCAGGATAGAAGACTCTGAAACTGGTTTGGGCCAGAAAGCCATGCTTCATTTAGTCACAAAGGACTTTTTACTAACTTTTGAACCCCTTGTCTGATTTGTGCCATTTTTGAATATGTTGTTCCCCTGAATGGATTGATTGAGAATGTGTAATTTTATGTGAATGTGATGTATGGTTTTGGAGTTATGAAAGTTGGGTAGAAAGTATGTTTTAACTGTTTGTATAATTGAGTTTCCTCTCAGGATAAGGGGAGGGAATATGTGGGATGTAACTGTGATATGATTGGTTGTTTTATCCCTCCCTGTGGGTGGTCCTGTATTTGAAACACTGTAATAAAAACCAGGCTGGGTGTGCCAGCACCTCAGACCACTGCTTGACCCTCAACACGGAGCCTTGTCTCGTTCTTGGGGGGATTCACTGTATGCTGTTAGAGACTGATTGCCAGGAGTGTAAGCTGTTCGTCTGCTTTTCCTGTTCGTCTGCTAGCAGCTATTTGGGAGGTTCCAGTTCGGGAGTTGGAGTGCTATTTTGTATCCAGTTCGTGAGTTTTGGTGTTCTGCAGTAGCTGTGCCTGGATCTCTGGAAAGGGGGCCGATCGCCTAAACGGTTTTTACCCCTTGTGTGCAAAACGGTCCGTTACAATTGGTGGCAGCGGTGGGATCGTTCCTACAGCCAGAAGGACAGCTACAGGAGACACCATTTCTTTGGATTTTACAATTTGAGGGCAACGCATGTCCCAGTACAGCGACCCTGACAGCACCAGCATGGAACCAGCAGTGGAGTATGACGAGGGTGCCATGGATGACCGAGATGCAGTCCGTAAAGGCATCTGGTACCAGGCACTGGGTATTGTGAAGTACCAGCGGGGCAAGAGACTCCCCAAGGAAGACCAGCGGTTGCAGAAGCGAGTAGCCCTGCGGATGCCCTTCCTGGGAGAACAGCCCCTGGATGAATGGGTGAAGGAATTGGAGCACCGGGTATGGCAGGAGATTTGGCTGGAAGATGCCTACCAGGCGCTCTGGTGGTATGGGGCACAGTACCTACCCTGGACAGCCGAGCATGACAAGCCAGAGGGAGAGGAGTTTGATGGTCCTGGCTTGTTATGGGAGTCATTTTCAGAGCTCGAATTTGGGAGCCCTACACAAGCCCGGTTCAGTGATCTCTTGGAGTGGAGGGAGAGCAGGTATGACTGGGACGACACTCACGAAATTGAGCAAGACCTGGTCCACCTGGTAACCCGGGAGATGGAGCTAGAACAGGGCTACCAGCAGCTGTTCCAATACAGTGAGAAGGCGCAGCGGGAGAGCAGCATGACAGACCCAGAGCCAGACCCATTCAGAGGGGACGAGATGGTACAGTTTTACTGGGAAGAACCCCAGGTGGCCGGTAGAGATGGGACCGAGGTCTCTCCACCGGTCCTGCAGGGAATTGGGAGCCCAGTCTCCATTCCCCAGCGGCAGTGTAAAGTGCAGGGAGAGGAGAGCAGTATCCTCCCTCCCCAGCGGCAGGCTGAGTTACAGGGGGCAGAGGTAGTTGTTCCTGCCCCCCAGCGGCAGAGTGATATGCCGGGGAGGCAGTGTGAAGTGCAGGGAGAGGAGATTAGTGTCCTCCCTCCCCAGCGGCAGGCTGAGTTACAGGGGGCAGAGGTAGTTGTTCCTGCCCCCCAGCAGCCAAGTGATATGCCGGGAAGGCAGTGTGAAGTCCAGGGAGAGGAGAGCAGTGTCCTCCCTCCCCAGCGGCAGCGTGTATTTTTGGGAATTGGGAGCCCAGTCTCCATTCCCCAGCGGCAGTATGATGCTTTGGGAATTGGGAGCCCAGTCTCCATTCCCCAGCGGCAGCACAGATCATTGGGAATTGGGAGCCCCGTCTCCATTCCCCAGCGGCAGAGTGTCCTACCGGGAATAGAGAGCCCAGTCTCCTTTCCCCAGCAGCAGGACTCTGTATTGGGAGCAGAGACAGTCGGTCTCCCTCCCCCGCAGCTGGAAGTATGTATGGGAGAGGAGCTTGTTACCCCCTCTCCCCAGCGGCAGCTTAATGTACCAAAGGGGAGACAGTAAGCCCCACAACCGTGCAGATGGGACCGTAGTCTCTACACTGCCAGCACAGGGGGTAGGGACGGTCGGTCCTGCCCCCCAGCGACAGGGCTGTTTAGCCAAAGGGGAGATAGTCGGTCTCCCCCTCCAGCAGCAGAGATGGGTAACCAAAGGGGAGACGGTCGGTCTCCAGCAGCAGGACTGTGCATCTAAAGGGGAGACAGTCAGTCTCCAGCAGCAGCAGCAGAGCGGTGTATTTAAAGGGGAGACAGTCGGTCTCCCCCTCCAACAACCAGGCTTCCACCAGGCTACCCTCCCAGTAGCGCTGGCAACAGGGCAGAGTGCCGCTGGTCTCTGCCCACGCAGCAACCCACCAAGTCAGCGTACCCGTACCCAGCACAGCCGTGGTGAGGCACCTGGACATGGACAAGCTTCTCCTTTACCCAGGTGTAGTAACCATTTATTGTGGGTGGGCTGTGCTGTTGATTATTTGTTGTGGGTGGGCTGCTGGACTAACAAGGGCACTGACCGGCAGGAGGTCAGATACCCTGTTAGTCTGTTTGGAAAAGGGGAGAGATGTGACGAGACCAATCTCGCCACATTGCATTGGAGAAGCCTGGTTGCTCGCCTGCTGCCTTTGGACTATGGCCCCCTTTTAAAAGACTTTATTTTTGCCTGCAGAAAAGCTTCATTCGTGCTTTTCTGCCTGGGGTTTGGTAGATTTGTTTGAATGTGTTATACCCCAGATAGGAATCCCATGGAGCCCATTCGTATGAAACTGACTGTAAAGACTTTGGCTCCATGGCGATTAAACTGTATTCGTGTGGTCTGAGCGCCATTCACTTAATAATGTGCGCTCGGACCTGAGCTATCTGGGGATATGTGAAATGTCTGTGTTTTATGTATAAATGTGACTTTATGTATTTTAAAGTGCTTTGTGTCTTTTTGCAACCATGTGCTTAATGGAGTCTTGTGTCTATCCGGGGAGATAATTGAATTACTTATCTCCAGGATAGAAGACTCTGAAACTGGTTTGGGCCAGAAAGCCATGCTTCATTTAGTCACAAAGGACTTTTTACTAACTTTTGAACCCCTTGTCTGATTTGTGCCATTTTGGAATATGTTGTTCCCCTGAATGGATTGATTGAGAATATGTAATTTTATGTGAATGTGATGTATGGTTTTGGAGTTATGAAAGTTGGGTAGAAAGTATGTTTTAACGGTTTGTATAATTGAGTTTCCTCTCAGGATAAGGGGAGGGAATATGTGGGATGTAACTGTGATATGATTGGTTGTTTTATCCCTCCCTGTGGGCGGTCCTGTATTTGAAACACTGTAATAAAAACCAGGCTGGGTGTGCCAGCACCTCAGACCACTGCTTGATCCTCAACACAGAGCCTTGTCTCGTTCTTGGGGGGATTCACTGTATGCTGTTAGAGACTGATTGCCAGGAGTGTAAGCTGATTGTCTGCTTTTCCTGTTCGTCTGCTAGCAGCCATTTGGGAGGTTCCAGTTCGGGAGTTGGAGTGCTATTTTGTATCCAGTTCGGGAGGTTGGTGTTCTGCAGTAGCTGTGCCTGTATCTCTGGAAAGGGGGCCGATCGCCTAAACGGTTTTTACCCCTTGTGTGCAAAACGGTCCGTTACAGTGTAAAAACTGTATTCCTCTGCCGGTGATAATGAGATTACCCATTGTGTTCTGTAATCATATCACAGGCAGAGGGGAGGATTTTGTGTGGGAGTGTCTGTGTGTATTGTACGGATTGATTGGTTGTTTTGTAACACCATGGGGGCTGTACTACGTTTGTGGATTGGGAATAAAAGAGACTGTATGTGACAGTACAGGGAGTTCCTGTTTTAACCCTCAAAGTGAAGTGTTGTCTCATTATTGGGGGAAGGATTTATTGTATGCTGTTCCAGTTTGACTGCTAGGAGAGTAAACCTATTCGTATGGTTCCTATTCAACTGTCTACAGCATTCATATGCTTGGGATAATTTATTTGTTTCTCCGGTTCGGTGATTGTGGTGTCTGCCAGAGTGCTTGGAGTCCTCAGGAAGCGCTAGGAGCATCCTTCAACGGAGGTACCCAGTCGGGGTGCCAGGCGATCCGTTACAGTCACATATATGTTTTTTCTGTTGCTCCAAAAGAAGGCTAAAAACCTAGTCTGAAGCGCTTCCAATTTTGCAACAAACTAAGAAAAAAATCCTTCTTGACCCCAAAATAACAGTCAGATGTCTCCTTGGATCAAGCAGCTATTACCCCACTAATTAGAAATTATATTCCTGTATGTTATGTTTTTGCAATTATTTATCCAATTGCAGTTTAAACATATATAATGACTCTGACAAAACCACCTCTTCAGGCAGAGAATTCCATATCCTTATTGCTCTTACTGTAAAAAAACCCTTTTCTTTGCCTTAGATGAAATCTCCTTTCTTCCAGCCTAAATGTGTGACTTCGTGTCCTATTTATGAATAGAGATGTCGCGAATCAGTCACGTAAGTCGATTACAGCAGTTTCCAAGAAGATCATTTATTGGTTTCTGGGTGCAGTTGGAGAAGCGCTCAACATGGATGCTGTCCAGGAAGTAGGAGGGTCTGGGAGGGAGGGTCTGCTGGAGATTGGCCGGGATGTGTCAGCTGACCGGAGTTCGCCGCGAACAGTTCGTGGCGAACCACGGCAAACCGAGGCGAACCGTTCGCAAGAAGTTCGCGGACGGTTCGCGACATCTCTATTTATGAATAGATTTCCAGATAAAAGGTTTGTACTGGTCCCGAATATATTTGTATAATGTTATCATATCCCCTCTCAGGCGCCGTTTTTCCAAACTAAACAGATTTATTTTTTTTAACCTTTCCTCATAACTAAAATACTCCATTTCTTTTATCAATTTTGTAGCTCGTCACTGGACTTCTTTTAGTGCCTTGATATTGTTCTTTAGAATAGGTGCCCAAAATTGCACAGCATATTCAAGATGTGGTGTTACCAGCCATTTTAGAGGCAAAATTATATTTTCAACCCGAGAATTTATGCCCCGATTTATAGACGACAAAACCTTACTAGCCTTAGCAACTGCAGATTGACATTGCATATTGCTGCCTAATTTGTTGTCTATAGCAATTCCCAAATCCCCTCGTGTGTGGTTATCCCTAGTTCACTACCATTTAGGGTGTAAATTGCTTGTGCATTCTTAACCCCGAAGTGCATAACTTTGCCTTTCTCTACGTTAAATTTCATCTGCCATTTTAGTGCCCAGTCCCCCAATCTATACAAATCCCTCGGCAGCAAAGCAATATCCTGCTCACATTTTATTACTTTACAAAGTTTTGTGTAATCTGCAAACACTGATACATGGCTTTCAATGCCTATTTCAAGATCATTTATAAATATGTTAAATAGAAGTGGTCCCAAAACAGAACCCTGAGGGACACCACTTACCACTTTCGTCCAGCCTGAAAATTTACCATTAATGACAACTCGTTGTACTCTATCCTTAAGCCAATGTTCTACCCAAGAACAAGATTATTCATCTAGACCAATTTCTTTTAGTGAGGAACCGTATCAAATGCCTTGGCAAAATCCAAGTAGATCACATTCACTGCAACACCCTGATCTATACTCCTACTTACTTCTTCGTAGAATGCAATTAGGTTAGTTTGACATGACCTATGTGTCATAAAACCATGCTGATTATTGCTAATAACAAAGTTCTTCCCAATAAATTCCTGAATATTATCCCCTAATAGCCCTTTCAATATTTTCCCAGTTACAGAAGTTAAGCTCACAGGTCTATAATTTCCAGGCAAGGATTTTGAACCCTTTTTAAATATAGGAACAACATCTGCCTTCCTCCAATCCTCTGGTACAATACCTGAAACAAAAGAATCTTGAAAAATCTTGAAAAATTAAATACAGAGGTTCACTTATTTCCCCCACTTAGCTCCTTAAGTACTCGTGGGTGAATACCGTCAGGCCCTGGAGCTTTATTTACATTCATTTTCTTTAATAGCTGTAGCACCTTGTCTCAAGTTATCCAATCACAAGTTATCTGCAAGTTTTTTGCAGCAATCATTTGCATATCTCTTGCCATAGGATCCTCATTAATATATACTGAAGAAAAATAGTTATTTAAAATTTCTGCTTTTTCCTGGTCTTCATTAGCTAATAAACGGTAGATTGTTGAAATAGTGCTCTGTTTGTGTGTATTTAGCCAAAAGCACGGAAGGTGGAAGTCTCAGCAGTGTTCATGCCGTTGGGTGTCCGATTTTAGTTCCAGGCGTTCAACGGCAAAACACTGCTGAACAAAAACAGCCCCCGCCACGTGTTTGTTCATACAAACGCAGACCACCCAGCCGTTCTTTGAATTACTATTGTGACAGACCCATCCGTATGAACTAGAATTGCTGTGTTCGTCTGTTTTGCTGTTTGCATGAATTTCCCCATTTGTATGCCTTGTTTAAGGGAATGTCTTTTTCTGTCGAATGGAACTACCGAACGGACGGCCACCCAGAAGAGAAGTGTGCTGCTGGTTAACCTATTGATCCCAATAAGAACGTTGCAGTTAACCACAGACACTTCTCAATTAAAACCGAATACAGGGTGGTCGTCGTTCGTTTGTCGACCACGAGGCGGCGGCCATTTTAACCATGCGAAAGACCCGCGGTGTTCGGTATTGATTTCATGGAACTGAAAACGGACACTTTTTCAGCCGAACACCGCTGAAGCCGCCGACCTCCCTTCTCCATCGACAGACGTGGGCGAACACCGGCCGTTCGGGAGGTTTAAATGTACGAATGGACTTACCCCAGATAGCCTTCCCATGGAGTCAATCGCATACCGCAGAACCGTAATAGACTTTGACTCCATGGCGATTGAACTGTGCGTATGGGATCTGAGCGCTATTTGCCAATAATATGCACTCAGATCCAGGCTATCTGGGAATGTGTTACAAGAATGCAATATGTTCGGCAGTTATAAATTTATGTATTTTTATGTGTTTTATGACTTGAACTTAAAATGGCAATGTGCCTCTGCTCTGGGAGATAATTGAATTACTTCTCAATTATCTCCCGAGCAGAGGGGAGGAAGCTGGCAATATTGTGGGGTTGTATGTCTGAAATGTCCCCATGTCCTTCTGCTATTCCAGTCTCCCATTTGGTCCCCTAGGGGAGTGTCCACCAAGTGGGAGACCTGCATAAATACCGGGCAGGTAGCCCACAGTAAACTCAGTTCGTGTTTTACCCTCAAATAGGAGCTTGGTCTCGTTATTGGGGGGGATTTTATTACCGGCGACTAGAGACTGCTATTTGGAATTATTTGCCACTTGGAAGATATTGGCATTCGGCTAATATTGGCAGTTCGTGTATTTGGAGCTTGTGAAGGGAAGGAGCCGTACGGGTACCGTTCGGGAGTTTGGAGTGTTCCCTGGCTGGCAGTTCGCATGGTTATACTGCATACACTACCAGACCACATTATTGCGAACGGGGAGCATTCACTAAATGGCGGTTTGTACATTTATTACTGAAGGTACCGTAACAACTATGACTTGAATAATATGACCTGGTTCGTGGTAAAGTCTTTATTTACCGAACCAACTAATACATATAAAATCCAGCCATGACAAGGGAAAATGAAGTCCAGGAACGGGTACTTTGTAGAAATAAAACATTAGGAAGGAGACCCACACCATGATCACTGTAAGAAGGGACAAAACCACCAAAACTACTGTTACATGGCCCTTGCGCCGGCCGTTTGCTGAAAGGGCTGCACCTTCTGCGCCATCATTAGTGTGGCGGAACCAGCCTCGCCACTGGGCATTGGAGAAGACTGATTGCCAGCCTCCTGCCCTGTGACTATGTTGAAATGCTTGATTTTCCCCTGGAAAGACCCGAAAGCCAGGTCATTCGGTACTTTCCATATGTGAGCAGTGTTACCCCAGATAGCTATGCCATGGAGCCCATTCGTATAACGAAAGACTATGTTAAGACTTTGGCTCCATGACAATTGAACTGTATGTATGTGATCTGAGCGCCATTCAGTAATAATGTGCGCTCAGATCTGAGCTATCTTGGGATATGTTGAATGTACCTGTTTTATGCAATAGCTGCACAGTTATATATTTTTATGTATTTTATTGTATTTTGCTACCATGTGGCTAATGGAGTTTTGCCTCTGTCCTTGGATTAATTGGATTACATGTTTATTGGTTGTTTTACAAAACCCTGTGGGTGGTACTAATGTGTAAGAATGTGTATATAAGAACAATAAACCCACAGCTCTGTCTGTCCCTGCTTGACCCTCAAAACGGAGCCTTGTCTCGTTCTTGGGGGGGGGGATTTATTGTATGCTGTTCCAGTTCGACTGCTGGAGTGTACACCTATTCGTATGTTTTTTTTCTATTCGTCTGTTTACGGCATTCATATGGTTTCCTGTTCGGCGGATTGGTGTCTTTGGTAGCTGCCTGTATATCTGGAAGGGGAATATCTACTAAACGGCTTTAACCCCTTTTATGCCTGGGGTTGCCGTTACAATCAGCTTCATCCAGAGAGGCAGATCCATTTGATCCCACCTCATACCCGGAATGGCTGCCAGACGTTGCCCGGAACTGCTAGTCGTACTGCCACCAAGCCAGCCCGCCGTACGTGCGGTACACCTCCCAAATCCCATCCTGGTCACAAAACAGCGGCGAGCATAGTCCCAGCGATTTCTTGCCCAAGACGCTGGCCAGTACACAGAATGCCCTCAACCAATTACCGAAGGACTTCGATATCTTACGATACCGCTTCCGTTTCTCCTCCTCCTCCTTCTTATCTTCCTCTTTGAGGTCAATAAAGTCCTCTAAGGGAAAATATTTTGCAGAACTCCCCTTTCCATATCTTCTCCTTCAACTCTTGCTTCAGGTGAACCCCCATCGGACCCACAAATGACACGTGCTCAAGCTGCCATGCCGCGTCCGAGACCCCAATCAATTCTGCCCTCTCGCTCCCTGCATCGGCCGTGCCAACCGTGGCCCCCGCATCCCTGCCCATGCCATTCCCCACAGAACCCCCCATCACTGGACCCTGTGTGTCCCGCGACCCTTTTCCCCTGCTCCCATACCTGACCCACGCCATCCCCTTTACCACTCTGTAGCGGATGGCACTGGGCTGTCCTGCAAATGTCCTTGAAATAATTGCATTCGTGTGATCTGCTAGTTTTCTATGTGTTTTAAAGCCTTGTATTCTTTTGATTGTTCGGTAGTTTCATTCCCTTAGTTTATTCGAATGAAACTACCGAACAACCAGACCTCCCCTGTGTAAAGTGTGTCCTCAATTACCCGTTGCAACATTGTTGCGAACGGGTAATTGACTAGGAAGTAGCCGTCCTTTGTTCTCGGGGGTGGCCGCCATTCGACAAACGAACACGTGGCGGCGGCCATTTTAAAACTCCCGAACAGCGGTGTTTTGCCGTCGAGTGTCTGGAACTAAAATCGGACACTCGAGTAGGCGAACACCGCTGAGACCTCCACAGCCCTGGTCCGTTCGGTTCCAAACTACCGAACGGCCCCTCGTTCGGTAGATAGAAAATACCGAACGAGGGGATTCAGGCGAACCCTCCCTAGCCTCTATAGCTAGAGGTTTTCGTGTATTTCATTCCCTTATGCCAGGACCGACCGCAGGGCCCATTCACATGGAACCGGATTCGGCTATCTCTGTTCGTGCGGTCGGTCATTTTATTCCCTCCATACTTTTCCCGAACCCCTGGTCCGATCTGGGTGATTTTTGGATATGTTGGTCACCCAGATCAGGGCTACCAGGGGATGTATGATTTAAAGGGGTACCCCTACGTTTAGGGGTACATCCAGAAACGGGGGGAATTGGTGTGCTGGATAAGGGGATTATGATGCTGGCTGAGGGGAGGGGATGTGTGGGAGGTTACCAGGACAGGATTGGCTACTGTAATAATTACTGTAAATCCCTCCCTTGCATGGGAGCATGCTTTATAAGGAGACTGTGATTAAAGGCTTGTCAGTTCTGCTCCTGAAACTGTGTGTCGTCCAGTTATTGGGAGTGCTGTGGGGATATTGCTGTTGTTTTACCTGCTGGAAACTTTGCCTATGGATTTATTATTTACTTGTTCCTGAGCCTCACTTGGATTATAAGCGGAGATAACCTGGGGAATATTGCATCTCCGCTACACACTCCCCACCCCCAACGAGGTAAGTAGTGATTGTAACGTGTGCAGGGTGGCGGGGGGGACAGTAGGTCCCCCCCATTGTAATTTATGGCCCCCAGCAACCACGCAGGGGTGGGGGCCGGGGGGAGGACAGTAGTTCCCCCATTGTAGTTCCCCCAAGATGAGTGTGGGTCCTCCCCCCTCATCTTTATGGCCCCCACCCCTGGCCCACACCCATCAAGGGTGGGGGCCGGGGGGGGGGACAGCAGGCCTGTGGAGGGGGGAAGACAGTAGGTCCCCCCATTTTAATTTATGGCCCCCACCCCCCGGTAGTAAATGTGGCTGAAAGACCAATTCAGGTCTTTCAGCCTTTTGGTAGATAACCAGGGCCGGACTGGGGATACGAAGCAGCCCTGGAAAAAAATCTATGCCAGCCCCATAAGTCATTGTGCTATGTAGGGTGTATATATATATATATATATATATATATATATATATATACACACATATATACATACATACATATATATACACACACATACAATTGAAATAGTTGGCTGGACTCTCGGATTTCCTGAAAATTTAACTTTTATTGAAATATTTAAGAGAAGATCAATGTTTCAGTCCCTCTTGTGGACTTTCGTCAGGATCATGACGAAAGTCCACAAGAGAGACTGAAACGTTGATCTTCTCTTAAATATTTCAATAAAAGTTACATTTTCAGGAAATCCGAGAGTGCAGCCAACTATTTCAATTGCCTATATATATATATATAGGCAATTGAAATAGTTGGCTGCACACTCATGCTTACTACAGACAAGCTCACTGTACACACATGCTCACCACAGACAGGCTCCGACACACCCATGCTCCTTACAGACAAGCTCACTAACACACACACACATATGATCCCTACAGACAAGCTCACTGACACACATACAAGCTCACTCACTAGCAGGCACACACACACACACACACACTCACTAGCAGGCACACACACACACACAGGCTCCCTCACTAGCAGATGCGCACACACACACACAGAGGAAGACAGTCACTGACACCCAGGCAGACAGCCACACACACACACACACACACACACACAGGCAGACAGTCATTGACACCGAGGCAAACACCCACACATACAAAGACAGGCAGACAGCCACACACATACACAGACAGACAGCCACACACAGGCAGACAGTCACACACACACACACAGTCACACACAGACAGTCACACACTCACACAGACAGTCACACACTCACAGACAGTAACACAGAGACAGTCACACACTCACACACAGTCACACACTCGCAGTCACACACAGGCAGTCACACACTCACACAGACAGTCACACACTCACACAGAGACAGTCACACACTCAAAGGCAGTCACACAGAGACAGTCACACACTCACAGGCAGTCACACACAGGCAGTCACACAATCACACAGAGACAGTCACACACTCACACACACACTCACAGGCAGTCACACTCAGACAGTCACACACTCAGACAGTCACACACTCACAGGCAGTCCCACACTCACAGGCAGTCACAGGCAGTCACACACAGACAGTCACACACCCACACAGTCACACAGGCACAGGCAGTCACACAGAGACAGTCACACATCACAGAGACAGTCACACACTCACAGGCAGTCACACACTCACAGGCAGTCACACACTCACACAGAGACAGTCACACACTCACAGGCAGTCACACAGAGACAGTCACACACTCACAGGCAGTCACACAGAGACAGTCACACTCACACACTGACCTCCTTCTTACCTCCTGCTTGGAGCTCCTGGAGGCTGGTTGTTGGGGAAGCAGGGACTCCTTCCTGCTTCCCATGCTGCAGTCAGCCGGGCCCTGCCGCAGGTAAGCCCCGCCCCCGCCGCACGCTAAGCCCCGCTAGCCCCGCCCCCGTCGCACTAAGCTCCGCCCCCGCCACAATTTTATTTATTTTTTTATGATCCCGGCCGGCCGTGTGTGAGAGCTGTGCCGGCCGGCTCCCCCTGCTCCCATGGGGCTCTGTGCAGCCGGAGCTGTCAGCCCAATGATTAGGGCTGTCAGACCGGCCCCAGGTGCCGCGGCCCACCGGGAAATTTCCCGGTATCCCGGTGGGCCAGTCCGGCCCTGTAGATAACTCCCTGATACCGTGGAGGGCTGCACTGGCGAGGTTGGCGAGGAGTTTCATTCATTCAAATGAAATTCCGATATGAACAAAGTGCCGAATTGAGTTCTAAAAGAAACGAACATACTGTTCTCATTTTAATTAGAACGCAATTCGGCAGTTTCGTCTAAAATGACAGGAAGCATCGCGAGATCACAGAGGAAAGGTAAGAATTATGGGAAAATTGCTCTGACCAGCGGAAATGAAGCACACTTTGCTCCTCCACTGGTCAAAGCTGGTCAAGCGGAGGAAACCTCCATAAGGCAAAGAGTCCCTACTTTGTCTTATGATTTTAAAGAAAACTAAAGAAGACAGGAAGAAAAGAAGAACAGATCCTGAGAGAGGGGAGAAGAGGAAGAGATTGAGGAAAGCTAAGTTCGGCATGACAGTGCCGCTTTACTAATTTGTGTGTGTATGTGTGAATGTGTGTGTAAGTGTGTGTATGTGTTTGTCTGTGAGTGTGTGTGTGTATATGTGTGTATGTCTGTGTGTCTCTACATGTGTCTGTATGTATGGGTCTCTGTGTGTATGTGTGTGTCTGCATGTGTATCTGTTTGTCTGCATGTGTGTGGGGAAAGAGGTAGATGTATGGGGGCCCCAGGGCAATTTGCGCACCGGGGCCCTGTGGTTTCTAGTTATGCCTCTGGTTATATCCAATTATTAAACTAAACTTATCTCTTACCCATGTTATCTTACAGTGGGCGTTCCTGACATTCCACATGTCTGTATGTATGGGTCTCTGTGTGTATGTGTGTGTCTGCATGTGTATCTGTTTGTCTGCATGTGTGTGGGGAAAGAGGTAGATGTATGGGGGCCCCAGGGCAATTTGCGCACCGGGGCCCTGTGGTTTCTAGTTATGCCTCTGGTTATATCCAATTATTAAACTAAACTTATCTCTTACCCATGTTATCTTACAGTGGGCGTTCCTGACATTCCACATATGCGCCCTGGAACAAGATAGTTGCACAGTAGTTTTAACCATGTGAATACTGAACTTTACTTAAACATACTGTAGCTTCTACCACACTCCTAAACACTATACCCTGCTATTACATGCTGCATTCTGCTGCTACTAACTATTCACTACTACTACACACTAAAATACTACACACTATACCCTGCTACTATGCACTATAATCTACTACTACACACTATAATCTACTACTACGCACTAAAATATAATACTACACACTATACCCCGCTATGCGCTATACTATAATACTACTCATTATAACTTGTTATTACGCACTACACTCTGCTACTACTGACTATACACTACTACTACACACACACACTATACCCTGATACAAGGCACAATAGTCTACTACACGCTACACTCTGCTACTACACACTATACCCTGCTTCAACGCGCTATACATTAATACTACGCACTATAACCTGTTACTACACTCTATACTCTGCTTCTACACGCTATACTCTGCTACTACACACTATAATCTACTACTATGCGCTACACTCTGCTACTACTTAAATGCCCTGCTTCTCTACACTATACCTTGCTACTAAACACTATAACCTGTTACTGCACACTATACCTTGCTAAACACTATAACCTGTTACTGCACACTATACCTTGCTAAACACTATAAGCTGTTACCAGGGCAGTCTTTAATATTGACTGGACCCTGGGCAACCATTTGCTTGGGACCCCTTGACCCTGCCCGACACACTAACACACATACACAGAGAGACATACTGACACACACATATACACAGACATACTGACACACATACACAAAGACATACAATGACAGACATTAGGTAATGGTGTCATTGCAGTGAGTTATCTAATGGTGTCATAGCAGTGAGTTATGTAATGGTTTCATTGTAGCGGAGCTCTATTACCGCAGTTTCTTCCTCAAGGCTGTAAGAAGCACTGTAGTTCCCTTTCCCCCAGCAACTAAACCACACATAGAGTCAACTAATCCTTAGTTGTGGTTTATTTGTTGTTTTTCCCAGTCTTAAAGATAATTGAGCTCTGTGACCCCGACCGGATACCTCTGGCAATCGCTGCTTCCTTGTACTTGCGAGCACCATAAGCACTGCAATGGAACACCATAACCACAGTAGACCCCACAAACCGCTGCAGCTTGGTTGGGGTATCGCGGTCCTCCAAGACCAGGATCCAGCTTCCAGTGGGAATGTAGCGGAACGCCAATAAATAATCCACGAATTCCGCTGGTTCAGAAACGAATCCACAGTCAAGCGCTGAAACAACAAGGCAATATCCCCAACCTCCCAGTAACCGGACGAGACACAGTTCTGAGAGTCAACTGAAATCCTTTTAATCGGCTGGACAATTTATACAAGTCCCCATGCAAGGGGTTTCCTGAGTCCCTTCCCAGGGGCATTCCCAGAGGGGACTACATGGGGGACTTACAGTACAGCATATTTCTCCCATCAGGCACTGCTGCACGAGAGGGATCATCTTCCCAGAATGCACCGTTAACTGGATTATCCCCTCGTGCAGCAGAACCGACAATTTAAACAAAAATACATAACTTGTTAAATATATGGTGGATTTACACGAATGGACGTTCGGTAGATAGCTGGGGTCTGAGCGCATCATTCCTGAGATTACCGCTCAGATCCCAGCTAAAATAACCGAACGCCGCACGAAAAACACATTTCTTCTAAAACATACAAAAAGGACCGATTGCTTTTAGTGAACAAGATCCTGAAACTCCCGAACGTCCGGGAGGCTCAGCGGTGTTCGTGCCATCGAATAGCTATTTGTAGTACTGTGCGTTCGACGACCTAGCACCGCTGAGGGAACAAAGGATCCAAGATGGCCGACCGTCGCATGGTCGGTAGTCGAACGACGGCCACCCAGGAGAGCCTCTGATAACCGATTGCAACAATGTTGCAATCGGTTAACTAGCGCCACACGCCTCTAAGTGTGTGGGCTATTAGGGGGTATCGCGTTCGGTTCACGAACGGCTCTCCAAAGTGCCGTTCGTGAAACGAAAGAAACCCCCATACAAAACCGCCAATTTCATTCGGCAAAAGGCAATGCAAAACATACATACAGCATACACATGAAATGAAGCACATATCTCTCTAGATATACAGGCAACCCTTAAAGGCACAGTCTCTTTGTATTGTCCAAGTGGCTAGGTTTGCCACAGGGAAGACCTCTCCTAGACCAGAGCGCGTAGCAGGAACAGCTCTTATAAAAGCTAGTGATTATACTCAGGGGAGTACTGTAATATAGCAATCCCCAGAGTGTAAGTAGTTCTCCAGTCCCCCAGACATGAGCCAAGACTTCATGAACGGGTAAACGAATCTCAGTTTAATGGGAGCAACACTTAGCTTTATATGACAATCCCCATTCAAGTGTTACGCCCACATGGACCTGATGGTAGACTGATTTGCAACTTCAAAGACCAATAACAATAAGGTTACAAGACACGACACTCCCACACACAGCACACAATCCCTCCCCTCTGCCTGGGAGATAATTGGATCAGTAACTGTACTAATTCTAATCCCATTATCTCCAAGCACACAAAAAACACTGCGACAGACCCATCTGTATAACTATTATTGCTGGTTCGTCTAGTTTGCCTTCCTTTCGTGGAATTGCCTGTCCGTATACCCCTATTTGTATGTTTGACTTTTTAATGAATGAACTTACCGAACAGACAGCCACCCAGAAGAGAAGTGTGCTGCTGGTTAACCTCTTGATCCCAATTAGAGCATTGTGGTTAACCGCAGACACCTCTTAATTATAACCGAATGCAGGGTGGTCGTTGTTCGTATGGAGACCACGAGGCGGCGGCCATTTTAAACCATGCGAAAGACCAGCGGTGTTCGGCACAGATTCTATGGAACTAAAAACGGCCACTTTTTCTGCCGAACACCGCTGAAATCACAGACCGCCCTTCTCAGTCGACAAGACATGTGAACACCGGCCGTTCGGGAGTTTGGATTACATGAATGGACTTAACCCAGATAGCCTTCCCATGGAGTCAATCGCATCCTGAAAGACTGTAAAAGACTTTGACTCCATGGCAAATGAACTGTGCGTATGGTATCTGAGTGCTATTTGCTAAGAATATGCACTCAGATCCAGGCTATCTGGGGATACGTTGCACGAATGTAATATGTTCGGTAGTTGTGTAATTATTTATTTTCCTGTGTTTTTTGTGTCTTACTTAAAATGGCGATTTGCCTCTGTCCTAGGAGATAATTGAATTACTTCTCAATTATCTCCAGGGTAGAGGGGAGGAAACCAGGATGCATTATGGGAATATTTTGTGCCTGAATGTCTGAAAGTGCAATATGTCTGTCTGTCACTACAGTCTCCCATTTGGTCCCCTAGGGGAGTGTCCACCAAGTGGGAGACCTGCATAAATATGGGCGGGTAGCCCACAGTAAAGCCAGTTATTGTTTTACCCTCAATGCGGAGCTTGGTCTCGTTATTGGGGGGATTTACTACACACGGTTAGCGACTGATTGCTGGAACCGTAAGCCGCTTGGAGGATATATTTGTTCTGCTATTAGCCGCGATTCGTGGATTTATTGTTCGGGAGCTTGGAGCATCCGTACGGGTCCCGTTCGGGAGATTGGCGCATTCCCCTGGTTGCAGTTCGTACGGTGGAAGTATATACGAATGGAGCTTGCATTATTGCTAAAGGGGAAGCTTAACTAAACGGCGGTTTCACTCCTTTGTGCCAGGGGTGTCTTAACAAACACACTTTTTAAAAACACCCCAAAAGTACCCTAAAAATACATAAAAACCCACAAATGTTACCTGTTATCCCCTGACAGCCCTGATCTGGGTGACAAACATATCCAAAAATCACCCACATCAGTTCAGGGGTTCAGGAATTTCCTGGAAGTCTTATTTTTGACCGACTGTGCACATGGTCCTATGCCCAAAACAGTTCCAGTGAATCAGGGCTAATGGTCGATGTTACGACACGTACCGTCGGGTAGATGAAGCCGCCGTTTAGGCAATAATCCCCTTCTCCAAAAATGCAGTTTAAATCCAGCCGATCGCCAAACTCCCGAACGAAGTCCGCGAACACGGCAACTCCCGATCAGCCAAACAGTCGAACGCCTTCCACAGCTAGAAATAACGAAAGCGCTGTCCCAATAATAATTCCCCCCACAAACGAGACCAAGCTCCGTCTTGAGGGTCAAATGAAGATCTGTTTAATGGGGGCTACCTGCCCGGTATTTATGCAGGTCTCCACAAGGTGGACACTCCCCGAGGGGACCTTGTGGAAGACTGTAACATATATTGGACAGTAGCCAATCGCAGTGGCTTCAATAATAGCCCTTCCCATCTTGCCCATAATTCCGTCTTCTTTACCTTGGAGATAATTGGGGAAGAAACCTAATTATCTCCCAAGGTAGAGACCATCGCCATCTTAAATTACAGTAACAAAAAGACATTAAAATACATAACTACAGAAATACCGAATGCATATGGTTCGTGTAACGTATCCCCAGACAGCCTGGATCTGAGGGCATGTTTTCACCGAATAGCGCTCAGATCCGATGTATCTAGTCGAATCACCATGGAGTCAAAGTCTTTCACCAGTCCTTCAGTATACGAATGACTCCATGGGATGGCTGTCGGGGTAAAAGTCCATACGACTGAATAAAACTCCCGAACGACCGACGTTCGCATGCCTTGTCGAAAAGGAAGGTAGGCAGCAGCTTTTCAGCGGTGTTCGGTAGTTTAAGTGTCCGTTTTTAGTTCCATACAGTTTGTACCGAACACCGCTCTGTGTTCGTATGTCCCAAAATGGCCGCTGCCTCGTGGTCGACATGCGAACGACGACCACCCGTACGAATGGAATGGAGAGGTGTCTGCGGTTAACCACAACGTTCTAATTGGGGCCAAGAGGTTAACCAGCAGCACACTCCTCTCCTGGGTGGCCGTTCGTTCGGTAGTTTCAATCGGCATTTTGCAAATACACGAACGGGGGTATATGAACAGGCAATTCCGCGAACAAAGGGAAACAGACGAACCAACAATGCAGATGAATCTGTCACACGGCTCCCCCCTTGTGGGACACTCCGGCAGACCCGGCTTGACCCTTTAGCGGGTCAACGTGGGGATGACCGGACTAAGATGGGGTGAGGATGTCGGTTTGCCTGGACAATCCATCTGCGTTCCCATTCTGCTTACCGGGTCGATAAGTGATGGTGAAGTTATATGGCTGTAGTGCTAAACTCCACCTCAGCAGTCTGCCATTGTCTCCAGAGACCCGGTTAAGCCAGACAAGGGGATTGTGGTCCGTCACAAGGGAAAATTCCTGTCCATATAAATACGGGCTTAGCTTCTTCAATGCCCACACCAGGGCCAAACATTCCTTCTCCACTGCCGCATAACTCACTTCTCTGGGTAACAACTTTCTGCTGAGATATGCGACAGGGTGCTCTCCTCCATCTTCCCCGACCTGGCTCAGCACAGCCCCCAGTCCATACATGGAAGCATCTGTATGGACGAGAAAACGTTTGTTAGGGACTGGGGCAGCCAGGACAGGGGCATTCACAAGAGCATGTTTGAGTGCTTGGAACGCAGCTTCACAAGCCGGAGACCACAGGACCTGCTTAGGAAGATTTTTCTTGGTCAAGTCAGTCAGGGGTTTAGCAATAGAGCTGTAGTCGGGGACGAAGCGTCTATAGTACCCTGCTGTCCCTAGGAAGGCTAACACCTGGGTCTTGGTGATAGGTGTGGGCCAGTTGGCAACTGCCTCTATCTTGGCTGGCTCTGGCCTCTGGCTCCCACACCCTACTCTGTGACCCAGGTACTGCACTTCAGCCATGCCTAAATGGCACTTCTCTGGCTTCAATGTCAGGCCAGCGGCCCGAATCTTGTCCAGCACTACCCCTACATGTACTAGGTGTTCTTCCCAGGACTCACTGTAGATCGCAATGTCATCCAGGTATGCACAAGCAAATTCCTGGAATCCATCAAGAAGTCTATCCACCATGCGCTGGAAGGTAGCCGGGGCATTCTTCATCCCAAATGGCATGACCTTAAATTGGTACAGGCCAAATGGGGTGACGAAGGCCGACTTGGGGATAGCATCCTCGGCCAGGGGAATCTGCCAGTAGCCTTTGCACAGGTCTATGGTGGTCAGATAGCGTCCCCTGGCAATGCGATCTAGCAATTCGTCTACCCGGGGCATCGGGTAGGCGTCAGTGGTGGTCCGCTCATTGAGACGCCTGTAGTCCACACAGAACCGGGTGGTCCCATCCTTCTTGGGCACCAGGACTACAGGCGAGGCCCAAGGGCTATCGGAGTGTTCGATGACCCCCAGCTGGGTCATCTCCTGTATCTCCTTCCGCATTCCTTCCCGGACTGCTTCAGGGATACGGTAAGGGGGTTGTCGCAGAGGGTTCTGTCCAGGGGTTTCTACCTTGTGTACAGCTAGGGTAGTGTAACCAGGTTCTTGGGAGAAGGTCGCCTGCTTTTCCCACAAAAGCTGTCTTGCCTGGCCCTTCTCGGTAGCGCTCAATCTGTCCCCTAGCTGTACTAGGCTAGTAAGATCCGTCTGGGGTCCCTCTCTAACAGGTCTGGCAAGGGTAAACTTTCTGTATCATCTGCAGCAGGGGCACATACTGCAGCGACATTCTCTGGTCTCTCCTGATACTCCTTTAGCATGTTCACATGGAAGGATCGCTGGATCCTTTCATCTGAACAGCTGGCTATAAGGTAGGTAGTATCACATATCTGTGCTAACACCTTATACGGGCCCTGCCAAGATGCCTGCATCTTGTTCGCCTTCACAGGTTTGAGCACTAGTACCTTCTGCCCAACCTGGAAAACTCGCTGTCGGGCACCCCGATCGTACCACCTCTTCTGTCTCCCCTGAGCCACCTGGAGATTCTCCCTTACCATTAGGGACAGTTTCTCCATGCGGTCCCGGAGTTCCAGAACATATGGCACTATGGGGGTCCCTTCCTGCTCTGTCTCCCCCTCCCAGTGGCCTCTAATGAGATCTAGGGGTCCGCGGACCCTTCTCCCATATAGCAACTCAAAGGGGGAGAACCCAGTAGATTCCTGAGGCACCTCTCTGTAGGCAAACAACAGATGAGGCAGGAATCGCTCCCAGTCTCTGCAAGTGTCAGAAAAGGTCCTCAGCATCTGTTTGAGGGTGCCATTAAATCGCTCGCAGAGACCGTTAGTCTGTGGATGGTAAGGTGAGCTAAGCAGCGGTTTAATACCGCACACCTTCCACAGTTGCTGGGTGAGCACAGCGGTGAATTGGGTTCCCTGGTCAGAGAGAATCTCTTGAGGGAACCCGACTCTGGTAAAAATCCTAACCAGGGCATCAGCAACTGTCTCTGCCTCTATATTAGACAGCGCTACTGCCTCTGGATAGCGAGTGGCATAATCCACCACGGTGAGAATATATTTCTTCCCGGATGGACTAGCCCTGGCCAGTGGGCCCACAATGTCAACGGCTATGCGGGCAAAGGGCTCCCCAATGATAGGCATAGACATAAGCCTAGCTCTTGGGTGGTCCCCCCGCTTTCCTATCCGTTGACATGTGTCACACGTACTGCAGTATGTCCGCACAGCCTGATTGAAGTTTGGCCAAAAAAAGTTCTGCATGATCCTATAGGCTGTGCGGCGGGAACCTAGATGTCCAGCTAACGGAACATCATGCCCTATCCGCAGAATCTCCTGCCGGTATTTCGCGGGCACTACCAGCTGTCGATTCGGCGGAGGGGCAACACTCTTCGGGGAAAGCTTGGGGATCCTATACAACCTGTCCCCCACCCACTCATACCGTTCCCCATCTAATCCTTCCTCTCCAGTATCTGCTCTGTCCCTATACTTCTGGAGGGTCGAATCTGCCTGAGTTTCCCTCCCAAACTCCTCTGGGGAATCCCAGTTAACAAAGGTCTGTGCTATGGTACCAGTCGGGGACTCGGTCCTTACCTGGGTCTCAGCAGCAGGTGGGCTGGTTCCAGCAGCACGGGTCTGGGCACGGGTAGTCACTGGGTTGATAGCGGCAGGTCCCATTGGAGCATAAGCGGACACCAAAGGGGCCAAGTCATTCCCAAGCAAAACATCGGCCGGTAAGTCTTTCATGACCCCCACATTCACGTGTCCAGAGCCCACCCCCCAATCCAGGTGAACCCGGGCAACCGGTAAACGGAACACTGCACCTCCCGCCACCCTCACTGCCACAGTATCTCCAGTGTGCTGGTGTTCGGAAACAAGGTTCTTTTGGAGCAAAGTCATAGTGGCTCCGGTGTCTCTCAGACCAATTACTGCTTTGCCATTCAGTTTAACGGTCTGTCTGTGCTGTTGACGGTTATCCTGCTGCGCTGCTTGTACTGGATCCGCCTCATGTAGTATACCCCAAAATTCCTCCTGCTCAAGACAGTGAGCGGAAGGTGGGGGTGGCTGCTGATTTCCGCCGGCTGGTCTTCTCCACGACTGGGCTTGGCTTGAATTGTTTAATGGGCACTCGGGTCGCTTGTGCCCCAACTGCTTACACCCATAGCAACGGATCGGCTGTGAGTAATCCCGGGCGTTGAACCGGGCTGGCTGAACGTAATTGTTCGCTGTTGGCATGGTGGGGGTGCGTTGTGCTGGGTGTTGATACACGGCAGAGGTTGAAGGAGCTGCTGGTTTGTACTCCACTCGGGTAGGGACCTTGGCTGCTGTCTGGTCCAGTTTCCTGGCATCAGTGTACTCATCAGCCAGACGAGCAGCTTCAGGTAAGGTAGCGGGTTTGCGGTCCCTAACCCACTCTCTGACTCCTACGGGTAAGCGGTCAAAACAGTGCTCCAACAAAACACTTGCAGCACCTCTTCCCCAGTTACTGCTTGGCACCCTGCCATCCAGTGGGCTGCGGTGCGGTGTACTCGGCATGCCCACTCAACATAAGAATCACCAGCCTGCTTGTTAGTGTCCCGGAATCGCCGCCGGTATGCCTCAGGGGTCACAGCGTATCTGGCCAAAAGGGCATCTTTCACTGCCCTGTAGCTGGTAAGTTCCTCCTCTGGGATGGCCCGAAACGCCTCACTGGCCCGGCCGGATAACTTCCCAGAGAGGATGGGGACCCATTCTCCTGCGGGTACCTGGTGTAAGGCACATTGCCTTTCAAAATCCGCCAGGAACCAATCGATTTCTCCTTCGGCTTCTACAAAGTTCCGAAATGCAGCAAAAGGTACTTTTCTCCTTCCATTATTATTATTGTAAGGTACCTCAGCTGCTGCAGCGCCTCTTCCTTGAAGCGCCTGTTGTGCTGCTACTGCTGCTTGCACTTGCACCACAATATCTGCTGCGGGGTTGGGGCCAAAATGTGCCAGCCTGATCTGAACTGCCCGGTTAAACTGTATCTCCTCGGGTGTTAACTCCAGTATGCCAGGCACATCCGCTCCCCCCGTTCCCTGTGCTGCATCCATTTCCAATAGTATGGCAATAATCTCTCTTTTCTTGAGATTACTCGCTGATCGTCCTCTGCGCTCCAATATATCTTTAAGGGTAGCACGCCTTAACTCCTCATACTGCATTTCCAACCTGGGATGTGTAGCTGGCCTTCTGGGCTGTAGGATTCATCCCGTCGCTTGCCACCAATTGTTACGACACGTACCGTCGGGTAGATGAAGCCGCCGTTTAGGCAATAATCCCTTCCTCCAGAAATGCAGTTTAAATCCAGCCGATCGCCAAACTCCCGAACGAAGTCCACGAACACGGCAACTCCCGAACAGCCAAACAGTCGAACGCCTTCCACAGCTAGAAATAACGAAAGCGCTGTCCCAGTAATAATTCCCCCCACAAACGAGACCAAGCTCCGTCTTGAGGGTCAAATGAAGTTCTGTTTAATGGGGGCTACCTGCCCGGTATTTATGCAGGTCTCCACAAGGTGGACACTCCCCGAGGGGACCTTGTGGAAGACTGTAAAACATATTGTACAGTAGCCAATCGCAGTGGCCTCAATAAAGCGCCTGTTGTGCTGCTACTGCTGCTTGCACTTGCACCACAATATCTGCTGCGGGGTTGGGGCCAAAATGTGCCAGCCTGATCTGAACTGCCCGGTTAAACTGTATCTCCTCGGGTGTTAACCTAGTTGTGCACATCTTCCCCGCCCCTGTGCTGCATCCATTTGGCCAGTATGGCAATAATCTCTTTTCTTGAGATTACCGCTGGATCGCCCTCTGCTTCCAATATATCTTTAAGGGTAGCAATTTTAATCCTCCTCATATCACTGCATTTCCAAATGGGATGTGTAGCTGGCCTTCTGGGCTGTAGTGTGATTCATCCCGGGCCGCTTGCCACCTCTCACAATTGTTACTTTACACGCATCGGCCGGGTGATGAAGCCGCCGCTTAGGCAATAATCCCCTTCTCCAGAAATGCAGTTTAAATCCAGCCGATCGCCAAACTCCCAAACGAAGTCCACGAACACGGCAACTCCCGATCAGCCAAACAGTCGAACGCCTTCCACAGCTAGAAATAACGAAAGCGCTGTCCCAGTAATAATTCCCCCACAAACGAGACCAAGCTCCGTCTTGAGGGTCAAATAAGGTTCTGTTTAATGGGGGCTACCTGCCCGGTATTTATGCAGGTCTTCACAAGGTGGACACTCCCCGAGGGGACCTTGTGGAAGACTGTAAAACATATTGTACAGTAGCCAATCGCAGTGGCCTCAATAATAGCCCTTCCCATCTTACCCACAAATCCGTCTTCTCTACTCTGGAGATAATTAGGAAGAAACCTAATTATCTCCCAAGGTAGAGACAATCGCCATTTTAGTTTACAGTAACAAAAATATATTAAAATACATAACGACAGAAATACCGAATGCATATGGTTCATGTAACGTATCCGCAGACAGCCTGGATCTGAGGGCATGTTTTCACCGAACAGCGCTCAGATCCGATGTATCTAGTCGAATCGCCATGGAGTCAAAGTCTTGCACCAGTCCTTCGGTATACGAATGACTCCATGGGATGGCTGTCGGGGTAAAAGTCCATACGACTGAATAAAACTCCCGAACGACCGACGTTCGCATGCCTTGTCGAAAAGGAAGGTAGGCAGCAGCTTTTCAGCGGTGTTCGGTAGTTTAAGTGTCCGTTCTTAGTTCCATACAGTTTGTACCGAACACCGCTCTGTGTTCGTATGTCCCAAAATGGCCGCTGCCTCGTGGTCGACATGCGAACGACGACCACCCATACGAATGGAATGGAGAGGTGTCTGCGGTTAACCACAACGTGGTTATTGGGGCCAAGAGGTTAACAAGCAGCACACTCCTCTCCTGGGTGGTCGTTCGTTCGGTAGTTTCAATCGGCATTTTGCAAATTGCACGAACGGGGTTATATGAACAGGCAATTCCGCGAACAAAGGGAAACAGACGAACCAACAATGCAGATGAATCTGTCACACTGTGTGTGTGTGTATGGACATAGCAGTCTGTGTGTGTATGTGTGTGTATGGACTCAGCAGTCTGTGTGTGTGTACGAACTCAGCAGAGTCTGTGTGCGTGTGTGTATGTATGGACTCAGCAGTCTGTGTTTGTGTATGGACTCAGCAGTCTGTGTGTGTATTTACTCAGCAGTCTGTGAGTGTGTATGGACTCAGCAGTCTGTGTGTGCATGGACTCAGCAGTCTGTGTGTGTGTATATATGTGTGTATGGACGTAGCAGTCTGTGTGTGTGTATTAACTCAGCAGTCTGTGTGTGTGTGTGTGTGTGTATGGACTCAGCAGTCTATGTGTGTGTGCATGGACTCAGCAGTGTGTGTATGGACTCAGCACTGTGTGTGTGTATGGACTCAGCACTGTGTGTGTGTATGGACTCCAGCAGTCTCTGTGTGGTGGTATGGACTCAGCGGTCTGTGTGTGTGTGTGTATGGACATAGCGGTCTGGCGGGGTTTGTGTGGACTCAGCAGTCTGTGTGTGTATGGACTCAGGTCTGTGTGGCGTGTGTGGACTCAGCTGGTCTGTGTGTGTGTGGACTCGGCCGTCTGTGTGTGTGTTGGTGGTTTCAGCCCAGGAGTCTGCAGTGTGTGGATGGACTCAGCGGTCTGTGTGTGTGTGTGTGTGTATGGACTCAGCAGTCTGTGTGTCTGTGTGGATGAACTCAGCAGTCTGTGTGTGGATGGACTCAGCAGTCTCTGTGTGTGTGTGTGTGTGTATGGACTCAGCAGTCTGTGTGTGTATGGACTCAGCAGTCTGTGTGTGTGTGGACTCAGTAGTGTGTGTGTGTGTGTGTGGACTCAGTAGTCTATTTGTGTGTGTGTGGACTCAGCAGTCTGTGTGTGTTTGGACTCAGCAGTCTCTGTTTCTGTGTGTGCGTAGGGACTCAGCAATCTGTGTGTGTGTGGACTCAGCAGTCTGCTTGTGTGTTTGTGTGTATATGGACTCAGCAGTCTTTGTGTGTATGGACTTAGCAGTCTCTGTTCCTGTGTGTGTGTGTGTGTGTAGGGACTCAGCAGTGTGTGTGTAGGGACTCAGCAGTGTGTGTGTGTGTAGGGACTCCGCAGTCTGTGTGTGTGTGTGTGTGTAGGGACTCAGCAGTCTGTGTGTGTGTGTGTGTGTGTGTGTGTGTGGACTCAACATTCTGTGTGTGTGTGGACTCAGCAGTCCTGGAGTGTGTGTTTGTGTGTGTATGGACTCAGCAGTCTGTGAGTGTGTATGGACTTAGCAGTCTCTGTTCCTGTGTGTGTGTGTGTGTGTGTGTGTGGGACTCAGCAGTGTGTGTGTGTGTGTGTAGGGACTCAGCAGTGTGTGTGTGTGTGTGTGGGGACTCAGCTTGGTCTGTGTGTGTGGGACTGTCTGTGTGTGTGTATGGACTCAGCAGTCTGTGTGTGTATGGATGGACTCAGCAGTCTGTGTGTGTGTGGACTCAGTAGTGTGTGTGTGTGTGTGTGGACTCAGTAGTCTATTTGTGTGTGTGTGGACTCAGCAGTCTGTGTGTGTTTGGACTCAGCAGTCTCTGTTTCTGTGTGTGCGTAGGGACTCAGCAATCTGTGTGTGTGTGGACTCAGCAGTCTGCTTGTGTGTTTGTGTGTATATGGACTCAGCAGTCTTTGTGTGTATGGACTTAGCAGTCTCTGTTCCTGTGTGTGTGTGTGTGTGTAGGGACTCAGCAGTGTGTGTGTAGGGACTCAGCAGTGTGTGTGTGTGTAGGGACTCCGCAGTCTGTGTGTGTGTGTGTGTGTAGGGACTCAGCAGTCTGTGTGTGTGTGTGTGTGTGTGTGTGTGGACTCAGCATTCTGTGTGTGTGTGGACTCAGCAGTCTGCGTGTGTGTTTGTGTGTATATGGACTCAGCAGTCTGCGTGTGTATGGACTTAGCAGTCTCTGTTCCTGTGTGTGTGTGTGTGTAGGGACTCAGCAGTGTGTGTGTGTGTGTGTAGGGACTCAGCAGTGTGTGTGTGTGTGTAGGGACTCAGCAGTCTGTGTGTGTGTAGGGACTCAGCAGTCTGTGTGTGTGTATGGACTCAGCAGTCATTGTGTGTATGGACTCAGCAGCCTGTGTGCGTATGGACTCGACAGTCTGTGTGTGTGTGTGTGTGTGGACTCACACACAGACTGCTGAGTCCCTACAGACACACACCGAATCAGAGACTGCGAAGTCCATACACACAAAGTCTGTGTGTGTGTGTGTGTGTGTAGGGACTCAGCAGTCTTTGTGTGTATGGACTTAGCAGTCTTTGTGTGTATGGACTCAGCAGTCTGTGTGTGTGTGTATGGACTCAGCAGTCTGTGTGTGTGTATGGACTCAGCAGTCTGTGTGTGTGTGGACAGACTCCGCAGTCTGTGTGTGTGTGTGTGGACTCAGTTTGTGTGTGTGTGTGTAGGGACTCAGCAGTCTGTGTGTATATACTCTACAGTCTGTGTGTGTATGGACTCAGCAGTCTGTGTGTGTGTGTATGGACTCGGCAGCCTGTGTGTGTGTGTGTGTGTGTTTGTATGGACTCGGAAGTCTATGTGTGTGTGTGTATGGACTCAGCAGTCTGTGTGTGTGTATGGACTTAGCAGTCTGTGTGTCTGTGTATGGACTCAGTAGTCTGTGTGTGTGTATGGACTTAGCAGTCTGTTTCTCTGTGTGTGTATGGACTCAGCAGTCTGTGTGTGGACGGACTCAGCAGTCTGTGTGTGTGTGTATGGACTCAGTTTGTGTCTGTGTGTGCGTGTGTGTATGTGTGTATGGACTCAGTTTGTGTCTGTGTGTGTGTGTGGACTCAGTTTGTATCTGTGTGTGTGTGTGGACTCAGCAGTCTGTGTGTGTGTCTGTGTTTGTATGGACTCAACTGTCTGTGTGTTTGTATGGACTCAGCAGTCTGTGTGTGTGTATGGACTCAGCAGTCTCTGTGTGTGTATGGACTCAGCAGTCTGTGTGTGTGTGTGTGTGTGTATGGACTCAACAGTCTGTGTGTGTGTATGGACTCAACAGTCTGTGTGTGTGTATGGACTCAACAGTCTGTGTGTGTGTGTATGGTCAGCAGTCTGTGTGTGTATGGACTCAGCAGTCTCTGTGTGTGTAAGGACTCAGCAGTCTGTGTGTGTGTGTATGGACTGTACCAAGGGAAATTTGTTTGTTTTTTAATAATCCTTGGTGGAAAATAATGAATTCTCCACCAGGGATTATTTAAAAAAAAAAAAAAAAAAAACACATTGTGCTGGGGCGGGGCTTAACATGCGGCAGGGGCGGGGTCAAACTGCGGCAAGGGTTAAATGTGCCCCCCTACTTTTGTCCCTGGCCCACCATGTGCCTCCCCTAAAAATGAATCCTAGAGACGCCACTGGTAACAATGCTTTGTAGCATTGTAATCGTCCTTTGCAATTGTACATGCCTCTTAGAAAGTGACTTTAAGAGCTCCTTAGCTGACCTACATATGTATTATTTTCAATTACTGGGGTTGTTATAGTTAGGGAGCGTTATCATCAGTACAAAACTGAACAGTGGAATCTCCGAACTCGGATTTAATATGTTCGAGAAGGCTGTTATAGATCTGATTTATTTGAAAATCAAATCAAAATTTCCAATAAGAATTAATGTAAATTAGATTAATCTTTGTCTAGTGCTATGCGGTCGATGCGTTGTACCAACGAGGTTAATGCTGTGTGATTTGTTTGGGTATTGTGTTTTGTTCGGGTACAGAGACATTTTTTTCTAAATTTTTATGTTTGACTACCGAATTATTCGGGAAGCGTTCCAATTTTGAGGTCCCAGTTTTGAGGATCCATGAGAGGTCTCAGGCTTCTAACTACTAAAACTATTTTGAGCGTTAGTACACAGTATTTGTGTAATTTGTAGTTCACTTTTCTGGTCACTGCTATTGGGTGTTAACATCTAGTACAAGTGTTAACATCTTTGTATAAGTTATACAATTAATAAAGCTGTTCATGTTTATTATTATTTTCTAATAATATTAAATACTGATCAATCTGTATTGTATGCTACATATTGGGTCTTTTTCTCTTTATAAGCATAAAACAAAGTAGGGACTTCATGGTCTTATGTATTTTTTCTATGCTTGACACAATACTCATCTTTTCCTCCAGCCCTTCCTCCCTAGCCTCACTAGATATGTTAATGGGTCATCTGCATGATGCCATATGATGGTATAGTAATGGTTTATGGTTTTGACAGAGCCACTTTAAGCAACTTATTTATTTTCTTTTTTGAACAGCAGACAAATTAGGTGTGTATGGTATCCCTTTAAATAGTTAAAATAGATTTATCAAAATTGATGATTATAAATGTTTGTTTTTTTACATCGAATGTCACATAATCAAGACAAACTCGATTGAGTCATTCCTGCCAGGAAGTCAGTCACTAAAGGTGTGTCTACTAAAAACAATGTTTTAGATTGCTGGACTAGAAAGATAGGAGTGATGAACGCAGACCACTTCATTGAGATAAAATGGTCTTTGGTGCTTTTAGTGTTCCTTTAACTCAATCCAATGGTAAACTAAAATGTAGCTATGGACTCAATCCAATGGTAAACTAAAATGTAGCTATGGACTGTCTATTTTTTTATATATATATATATATACATTTATTTTGTTGATAGACAACCTGATATACAATACAAGTTACCGTGACATCCATGATGCCATAAGTGCAGGTTCCTTGAAGATGTAGATTGTAAGTTCACTGGCTATCTAGCTGAGCACTTTGTAATCAGTGCTCTTGTATTTGTCTGTGTATATTGTATGTTCTCCACTAATTGTACAGCACTGCGGAATATGTTGGCACTTAATAAATAACAGTAATAAATAAATTGCATGTGCATAGCACCATAGAGGAAAATGCCCAAGCAAACATTTTTATACAGCATTCTGGAAGATGCTCAAAGTTGCATGTTGGGTATGGTGACCAGATCCACCATGTTTTCCTAGACCCATATCACATATACATATTGATGGGCAGCACATGAAAATGGTAGCCCTGTAGTATGTAGAATTCAGAAGAAGTCATGTTAGAAAAGGAAATGAAGCACGAGCGGTGATTATTTCTGCTAATGATTTGCATTGCCATAATGCATGTCACTAATAGAGTTCCCCCATTCCTATTAGTGATCTGTGCTCTAAGCATTATGTGACAACAATGCATGTGTTCTGTAGAATTTGATGATGACTGCCTGTCATAGAGCCAGTTAGGTTTATCAAAATTGGTCAGGGCTTTATGCAAAGATCATGCTGGGCCACATATCAGAGGAGGGAGTACAGGACTTTTGGCATAATCTATGTCATTGGTAAAAACTGGTGAATTTAAGAATTAGAAAATTTCCATATTGAATTAGATGCAACAGCACTCATCCGAATTGTAGCTTCAGTTGACCAAAGAGAATTCTAGGCATTGATGTATATTTGAATCAATTGTTAAGTCCTAACTTATCCTTACTTGTACAAAGCTGGCATGACGTATGTCAAGTACACTGGCTACCCAACTAGCACATTGGCATGCTAAGTCCTAAATACGGAATGTGATTAACTGGAGCTTTATATATTAAAAACAGTATTGTCCATTTAGCAATTTGTGCTTTATTCTTTACTTTTTGTTTTTTTTTAGGTTATGGAGTACGTGGGACCTGAAACCAGTGAGAGAAATTACTTTTCCCAAGTCCAACAAACCAATTGTAAGGTAAGACTATATTGCATATTGCATTTGTTATGTATTTAAATGAAGACTCCAAACTATTTAAAGGGATTATCTAGTGCCAGGAAAACTAACCTGTTTTCATAGCACTGTAGAATCTTGGAGTACCACCATCCCACATTGCTGAAGGGGTTAAAACCCCTTCAGACACTTACCTGAAACCAAAAATGTGCATGTGCGACATTTACAGCGCGCATTAGACCTCCCCTTTGAAAGCATTATTTAATGCTTTCCTATGGGGATTCCGGCAATGCTGGAGGTCCTCATGCAGAGCATAAGGACATCCAGCATCGTTTAGACCACCAAAAGTCATCTAAGAAGCCGGAAGTCCCTCTAGTGGCTGTCTGGTAAACAGCCACTAGTGGACGACTTAACCCTGCAAGGTAATTATTGCAGTTTATAAAAACTGCAATAATTACACTTGCAGGGTTAAAGTTGATGGGACTTGACACCCAGACCACTTCAATGGGCTGAAATGGTCTGGGTGCCTACAGTGTCCTTTTAACCCCTTAGCGACCAGACCGATTTTCAATTTTCTTACTGTTAAGGACCAGGGCTCTTTTTACATTTCTGCGGTGTTTAGCTTTAATTTTCCTCTTACTTATTTACAGTACCCACAAATACTAAATACCATTTTTCTCGCCATTAAATGGTCTTTCTAAAGATACCATAATATTCATCATATCGTCTAATTTACTATAAAAAAATTATAAAATTTAAAAAAACACACTTTCTTACTTTGACCCCCAAAATCTGTTATGCATCTACAACCGCCAAAAACCACCCATGATAAATAGTTTCTAAATTTTGCCCTGAGTTTAGAAATACCCAATGTTAACATGTTCTTAGCTTTTTTTTGTGTGTGTGTGCAAGTTATAGGGCAATAATTACAAGTAACACTTCGCTATTTCCAAACCTTTTTAATTAACGAAAGTTACATTGTAACACTGATATCTGTCAAGAATCCCTGAATAACCCTTCACATGTATTTATTTTTTAAAAGAAGACAACCTAAGATATTAAACTTGAGGTATTTTGACTCATGCAACAATTTTACCACCAATCTATGCCAAATTAAAAAAAATAAAAATACATTGGTGATTTTTTTGACACACATAGCAATTTAAGAATACATGTACTGAGAACTTTAAGGGTTACAGCAAAAGAACACACCGATATGTGTTCATCAACACCTCCTGAGTACAGTGATACCACCCTTGTATAGGTGTCAGGTTCTCTGGGGGCTAAAATGCCTTATTTGCAATTTTCACAGCTGGTCATCATGCACCCATGTCCTATTTGGGACATTTTTGAAGCCGGCCAATGTAACTTACCCCCATCAAACCATATATTTTTGAAACAGCCTAGGGTATTTTAAATGGTGGTATTTTAACACTTTCCATGCACTAATTCCACCACCAGTCTTTGTCAAACTTTTGGGTAGTCATTTGTTTGTGTTATATTTCTCTCACATTGTACTTTAGGGATGTATTCTCCGTTCCTGTTATGTGTTAATGACAAAGAACACCCTAATATATGTTCAGCAACATCTCCTGAGTACAACAGTACCCCCAATTTACAGGTTTTATGGGTTTTTGCAAACTTACAGGGGTAAAATGTAGGGCATTTCCCTTAACCATGTTTGCACATTGAAATTTGCCAGATTGGTTTGCTGGACCTATGTTGCCTTTGAGACCGTATACCAGCCCAGGAATGAAAATTAACCCCATCATGGCATACCATTTGTAAAAGTAGACAACCCACAGTATTCAAAATGGGGTATGTCCAGTCTTTTTTAGACTGGCCAAAATAAGCATTTATATTAGTTTTTTTTTGCATGTTTCACACATATCATCGGTGAAATGGCAGTTTATCAGTATAATACATTTTACTGCTCTAAAACACTCATATTTGTGTAGAAAATTTCTCATTCCTCAAGTACAGGTTTTATGGTGATTTGGAAGGTTTACAGGGTCAAACATAAGATTTGGAAATTGCTATTTGCCAGATTGGCTATGTTGCATCTGAGACGATATGGCAGCCCAGAAATGAAAATTTACCCCACCATGACATACCATTTGAAAAAGTAGACAACCCAGGGTATTCAAAATTGGGTATGTCCACTCTTTTGTAGTAGCCACTTAGTCACAAACGCTGGCCAAAGTTAGCACTCTTATTTGTTTTTTGTTTTTTTACACAAAAACTGCACTTTTATCGTCGTGATAAATTTTACTGTTTAAAACACTCATATTTTTGTACAGCGAAGTCTACCAAGTATAACAATACCCCCATGTACATGTGTTATGGTGTTTTGGAAAGTTACAGGGTCAATTCAGTTTGCCAAATTCTTTTACTGGGTCTATGTTGCCTTTTGAGACCATATGGTAGCTCAGGAAGGTGAATTAACCTCATCATGGCATACCATTTTCAAATGTAAACAACCCAGGGTATTCAAAATGGGGTATGTCCAGTCTTTTGTAGTAGCCACTTAGCCACAAACGCTTGCCAAAATTAGCGTTCATATTAGTTTTTTTGCATTTTAAAAAAAACAAAAACTGCACTTTTACTGGTGATATCGTCGTGATAAGTGTTCCTTTTTAAAATAATCAGATTTGCATTCAGCGAAGTCTCCCAAGTATAACAATACCCCCATGTAAAGGTTTTATGGTGTTTTGGAAGCTGCTATGTGTTACCACAATCGGAATTGTTTTAACACATAGCTTGCAAGAGAAAACTAGAGGAGAATGAACACCATATGGATCAATTTGCCCAGGCTTTCAGTACGCTTCTTACTCGGACGGCTCATTTACAGCCTGATGTTTCTCCGATTATCCCACCTCTGCCTAATGTACCTCCAGCTATAGTATATAAGGCACCTACAATCTCCCTATCTCCTCCCCCGCGTTTTGATGGTAATATTCAAGAATGCCGGGGATTTCTTAATCATATTGAGTACCACTTTGAGGCATCACCAGGATCTTTTCCCACGGATAGAGCTAAGATTGAGTACTTGATGAATCAACTTAAAGGTAAAGCTTGGGCTTAACTTGGGCCAATCCATTATGGAAGAATAATAGGAGTATTTCTTATAATTACCAGGAATTCCTTGCGGAATTCAAATTAACATTTGAACCATTAGGCAGGAAGGATGGCGCTTCCACTGCCCTAATGCGTATCAAACAAGGGAACTGGTCTATCTCGGATTATGCCATTTAATTTTGCACCTTGGCTTCTGAGGTAGACTAATAGCGGATTGATCTCTGCATTTAAAGAAGGATTATCCGAGGCTATTCTTGATGTTATTGCTGCCAACGATCTACCTAAGCGGTTAAATGAATTCATCACATGTGTGATGCAGATTGATAACAGACCTAGGACCAGGGAAATTACTAGAAATAGAACCAGACGTATGGCTATGTCACTGGCACCTCGTTTCTCCAAACCTATTGTCACTTGCCTCTCAGTACAGTCTGAACCTGAACCTATGCAGTTAGGGGTTACTAGAGTGTCAGAGGCAGAGAAACAGTATAGGAGAAAAGAGGGTCTTTGTTTATACTGTGGCAAAAAAGGACATATGAGAGATGCTTGTCCCATACGTCCGGAAAATTTCTGCACCTAAGAACCTTAAGGGGACAGGTCTTAGGTGTGCTGGATATGTCCTCTGGTAATACCCAAAGTAGATTTCTTCTTGACATCACCACCCTTTGCAACAAGAAAAACTTTTCATGCAAAGCCCTGATGGACTCAGGTGCAGCAGGACATTTCTATGACATGCATCTTGTTAATAAACACTTCATACCTATCAAGGAGTGATGATCACCTCTGGCCGTTGAGGCTACTGACGGGAGACCTCTCTCTCAACCTCTGATTACCCACTAAACCATGCCTATTAGCATTACTAAAGGAGCTTTACACAAGGAAAACATAACATTTCAGATAATTACTTCCCCTTCTTGTCCCATCATATTAGGATTTCCATGGCTCATCAAGCACAACCTTCATATTGACTGGGCTAAGGTGGAAATACTGGAATGGAGTAAAAACTGTATTGAGATATGTGTGTTACCCATTACAAAGAGAGTGGGCATATCGTTACTTTACCTTTTGCTACACCTCAGACCTGCGAAATTCCCATACAGTACTGAGAGGTTAAAGAGGCGTTCAGTAAGAGTCAAACTAATATCCTAACTCCTCACAGATCATACGATTGTATCCAAAAAAGATGGAGAATTACGCCCATGCATTGATTATAGGACATTAAACAAGATCACCATAAAAAATGCATATCCCATTTCCCTTATCTCTGAATTGTTTGACAGACTCCAGGGTGCTAAGATATTTACTAAACTTGACGTTAGGAGTGCATATAATTTGGCAAGAATTAAAGAAGATCATGAGTGGAAAACGGCATTTAACACTAGAAGTGGGCACTATGCCTACCTTGTCATGCCCTTCGGTTTAGGCAATGATCTGGCCATATTTCAAGACTTTATTAATGATGTGCTCAGAGACTATAATTATTATTTTGTTCTAGTATACCTGAATGATATCCTTATTTATTCCCCTGACCTCCAGACTCATCATAAACATGTCAAACAAGTGCTGCAAACCTTGCTTGAAAATGGGCTTTATTGCAAACTTGAAAAATGCATCTTTGACCAGAAGGAGGTAAATTTTGGGGGGTATAATATTTCAGCCTCTGGTTTCCAAATAGATCCTCGTAAACTAGAGGCCGTTCTACACTGGCCATTAGCCAATGGGTTAAAAGCCATTCAAAGGTTTATTGGTTTTGCTAATTACTATAGGAGATATAGGGTTCTCTTCTGTGATAGCCCCCGTCAACAATATGACACGTAAGGAGGCTAGTTGTGCTATATGGTCTAAGGAAGCTAGAGAGGCTTTTAAACGTCTGAAATTTTTTTGGCATCTGCTGACATTTTGGTACATCCTGACACTAGCAAATCCTTCATACTGGAGTTTGATGCCTCCAAAACAGGGGGTACTTTTCTAGAAAGTTGTCTCCAGCGGAGCGTAACTATGAGAATTGTTGGTAATTATACTAGTGCTTAAAGAATGGCAACATCTTTTAGAGGGTTCCAAGGATCCTCTCCTGATCATAACTGATCACAAAAATATGGCGTATATAGGTGATGCTAAACGACTGTCTTCTAGACCGGCTAGATGGTCTTTGTTCTTATCTCGCTTTAACTTTATTATCACTTACAGACCTGTTCCCAAGAACGTTAAAGCTGACGCCTTGTCTAGGTAGTCTGACATTGAATCAGAACAAGAACAAGACCCTTCCCCTATTGTACCAGTGCTTCCACTGTTCTTTCCTTGTCATCCCCTCTGCTTTGTGCTATCATGGCGGCTCAATCACAGGTACCTTGCAATAAACCTCTAGATAAATTGTTTATTCTGTTGCTTAGAAGAGAGGAGGTAATGAGAGTATTCCACAACAATGTGACTGCTGGGCATCCGGATATTAATAAGACTACATCCGCTGTCTCAAGATCATTTTGGTGGGATTCAGTCAGGAAAGATATCAAAGAATATGTGGAAGCCTGTTTCTAAGGTTTCTCATAAACTTCCATGTGGATTGTTATATCCACTTCCTGTACCCAGTGTTCCATGGTCCCACTTGTCCATGGATTTCATCATGGAACTTCCGCGTTCGAATGGTTATACCACCATCCTTATGGTGGTTGACCGCTTTTCCAAGATGGCTCATTTTATTCCACTCAAAAAATTGCCATCTTCTCAAGATCTGGTTCTTATATTTATTCACGAAATTGTCAGACTACATGGTATTTCTCAAAATATTGTATCTGACAGGGGTTCTCAGTTTGTGTAACAATTTTGGAGAGCCTTCATTAAAAAAATGGGTATTGAATTATCAGTCTCTTCTTCTAACCATCCCCAAACCAATGGTACGGCTAAGAGGGCTAACCAATCATTGGAACTGTATTTACGTTGTTTTGTGAATAGCACACAGGATGACTGGTCTGAATTGCTGCCCTGTGCCGAGTTTGCTAGGAACAATGCTACCGATGACTCATCCGGACATAGTCCATTCTTTGCCAAAAACGGTCGTCATCCTACCTGCTGTATTCTCTGACACAGCTATGGATGATCGCCTTACTTCTATTCGTGAGACTCGGACTAAAGTTCACTCTGCTCTTGAGACTATGGCTGCTCGTTTCAAATTTCCTGCTGATAAACGGCGGGGTGCCAATCCTGTTTACCATGTGGGTGAGAAGGTGTGGTTATCCTCACGCAACATCAAACTAAAAGTTCCTAGCATGAAATTTGCTCCCAGATTTCTGCATTTTGTTAAACATTATCCAAATCAGAAGTCCAAGTGTTTTCTGCTTATTAAGCAGCTACACGTTTTCTTATTTCAAGCCTGCACTGGCTCACTTAGTTACAGCTATTTAAAGAGCTACTGCTATACAGCAGTTGGTGTATACACTCCTTTTTCTCTCCCTCCTACTATGCAAACTTCTCGGTTAATGAGTCCCGTCACAGTATAACAGATCATTATAAGGGCCATATATCATGTCACTTCTGTGCTGATCATAATCAACTTGCTTCAGATTATCCCCCTTCCTTTACTCTTTAACTACTACGGATATCACTTGTATGTTTCACGGTATAAGTTTAAGCATCACAGTGGAAACACTGGTATGATTGTTGTAACACTTCACAATGACACTACGGTCTTTACACAATTATGTTGTGGGTTATTCTGAGCTTCCTATTGGAAGGCATATGATTTGACTTATTATATATTAATTACTCTTATACTGATAATTACAAACGGACTTTGAATGTGTCACGAAATGTCTCGTTATATTTATAGACTCTTGTTGTTGCACTGACGTTGCCCACATATCTGATACTACAATTTGATAGGTCTTGTACTGAGAATCCAAAGCTTCCATATTGGGGTTCTGTCTAATTGCCCAGGTAGGCCCATTACTCCTTTGATATACTGTTGTGTTATGGTTCATTTTGACTCAGATATGATTGTCCCTTCCACATACCTGTAGGTGCACTACTAACTACTGAACCTTCAAACCTTTGGCATACGAATCCAAATTCAGTTCATACAGTTACGTTTCCCCATTAACTTATATTCGAACTTACCTGTTTGTATCAGCACTTTAGATTAAAGGAATTTCTGGCTGTCAGGGAAATAGGTGTCATATTTAGCTTTCTAAGGCCTCCTATGCCTCATACTAGTGGTCCTGCGAATACCATACTCCGAGGTATTCGGCCCTCGGTCCAACGCTAGCTGTCTCGCAAGTTACATAGTAAGGGCCTTACTTGTCATACCCAATTCTATTTTTCTCTTAATGTCACAGAGAGGCCAACATCCCACCACTACATTCCATGGTAAGTAGGCCCTCGGTCCAACTCCTAGATAAAGCCTCTCAAGCCGCTTGGCATTAGTAGGGCCTCACCTATCACCACTTGTGAATATTTACCCACTTGAGACGAGATCCTAATTTCAATTCTCATTTTAGTATGTCACAAGTTCCTGAAGGGGGAGATGAGCTTTCACTCTCTAGCACCCCAGTTAGGTTGGGTTCACCATCTGGGTGACGTGAATCGTCCAGTCCTTCATCTATCAGATCAGGACTATACCACGCATTCAAGCCGAACTTAGAAGAAGAAGCCTTCCATTCCCGGCTTCTGCCAGGAAAGCAGAATTTTTTAGATTAATACAGACACACATCGACAGCTTTGGCGCAGGGGAAGGGTCTAGTGGGCACATCAACATGCCTGACTTACAGACCATGATGAATTCTCTTCTATCATCCATGGACCAAATTAGAGCTAAGATCGACAGATTAGAATCTGGCCACTTGGAAACAAACCTGAAATTGTCTGATGCTACATCTCTAGCAGCTGCTATGGCTATTTTACAGGGTAATGTAGCTGTCCCTATATCCCACTCATGATTACACCTGCACATATGGTGCCTCCTCAAATCCGCAAAGATATCCTGGAAGGTAAGGATGTGAATTTGGTCTCACTTCTTTTTTTTTTTCCAATGTGTTTTAGTTAAGCTTATTTTAGATCGTTCGAATAGAAACAGAATACAAAACAAGGCAGGGGGTACAGAAGGAAAGAGAGGAAGGGGGGGAGGCAGCTTGATAAGGTTACAACAATCTTTACATATGTGTTGGTACAAACTGTGTTATCAAGTTAATATAGAAGAGACAGTTGACAGTTTGATCAATGTATTACATAACGTTGATAGTTAGACAAGTAAGCATCTTGGTGCCACATAGTGTGCTTGATCACTTAACGCAAGAAGCAGGGGGTGAAAGCCCTGGGGAATAATGCATGGCCTATAGCCTCTGTTGCGGCGATCCCTTTCTATAGTCCACCCAACTCTGCCACCTTGTCTTATGTCTACTTTGACTATCGTTTAGTCGGCTAGCCATACGTTCATATGCGTGAGTTGAGTCTATCCTGCCTAGGATTTCTGGCAATGTTGGTGTCAGTGGGGACTTCCATCTGTGCGCAATGGCAGTTTTGGTGGCCATTAAACAGTGAATCGTTAGGAAGATCTTATCTTCAGGGAGGGTATCTGGGAAGATATGTAATAGAAAGCACTCTGGCGTCTGAGGTACCTTTACTCCCAGAATTTTATGAAGTGCATGTATATCCCGCCAAAGCAAGGTGATTTGTGTGCATGTCCAGAATATATGATAGAGGGACCCCTCGTAGTTGTGGCATCTCCAGCATTGTTTGTCAGACCCCGGGTAGATATGAGCCAATTTAGTGGGGACTAGATACCAGCGCATCGTTAATTTACAGAATGTTTCCCAATGGTTAAGACTGTGGGAAGCCTGTTTAGTTGTCTTTTGAGCGTGGTGCCAAGTTGCTATCGGGAATTGCTTTCCTAGCTCTGATTCCCATTTAGTCATATACGATGGTTTTGTTAGCTTATTCTGAAGTAAGAGTGTGTTGTAGCATAGGGACAATGCTTTAGTTTTTGGAAGTTTACCCATGCATTTGTGGATAAATGGTGGTAAGAGATTAGGTTCCCTTAGGCGAATCCCGCATTCCTGAATAATATTTTTTATTCTAAGATAAGAGAATAGTTCTCATGAAGAGATATGATATTCCCTGATTAAGTCTGGGACAGGCTTGATGCCGTCTGGGGTCAGTAAGGAGCGAACTTGGTAGATCCCTTGCTTGAGCCAGTTATCTAGTTGTAAGTCTGACGTTCGCGCAGCCAGGGCCAGAAGTGGGGCTGCAAGGAGCAGGTCATTATCTTGTAGGAATAGTGGGGTAGTTTGCTTCCAAGTTTGGAGAAGCGAGACCGTGGTAGGTAGCAAGGAATTGGATTTGGGGAGTTTTGACCCTGCCTCCAACGCCAACCATACCGGAGGAGAAGGTCGCTCAAGGATCGTGAGGCCCTGTGCCAGCAGTGACGCTTTGTAGTATAGATTTTAGTTTTAGATATTAGGTACGCCTAGCCCCCCTTTTATAAACGGGCGCCAGAGTGATTTTTGCGCTATTCTAGGGGGTTTTCGTTTCCAGATGTGAGCATTAATTATAGCCTGAAAGTTCTTTAAAATTGGGTTTGAGATTGTAATAGGTAGGGTGTGGAATAAGTATAAGATATGTGGTAGAATCATCATCTTTATGGTGTGGATTCGCCCCAACCAGGAAATCTCTTTATCCTCCCAGTACTTAAGTTGTTGTTCTAGTCTGTGGATGAGTGGTAAATGGTTTTCCTGTGTGATTGCTGAGTGCCTTGCTGGCAGTTTTATACCCAAATAGGAGATGGAGGAGTTCCGCCACTCGAATGGGTACAGTGTTTTTAGGAGTGTTAGGGAGGTATGTGGCAGCCCTATCGCCATCGCTTGTGTCTTTTTGGTGTTGTTTTTATAGAATGACAACTTTCCGTAATTCCCTAAAAGAGCTAGCAAATTTGGTAAAGATTTCTCCGGGCGAGTTAAGAACAGAAGAACGTCATCTGCGAAGAGGGCAATTTTTTGAACTCCTATAGGTGTAGCTAGGACTTCAATATTTTTGTCATTTTTTATGTGTCTAATTAGGGGTTCCATACATATTATAAAGATTAATGGGGAGAGGGGACATCCCTGCCTGGATCCGTTTGTTATTTGAAAGGGTTGTGATAAAAACCCGGAGTTAAATATTCTGGCTGCTGGTTTGGAGTAAAGGGCCATTATGCCTTTCAGGAATTCTGAGGGGATGCCTATGGATGTCAGAACAGCCCTCATGTAAGTCCAGTTTAGGCGATCGAACGCTTTTTCCGCATCTAGGGCTAACACTTTGGTTAGTTTTCTGAGCCCATGAGGTTAGGTTCAGAAAGTGTCGCGTATTGTCCCCTGGCTGTCTGTTCGGGACAAAACCTGCCTGTTCTGGAGAGACCAAATCATGCAGGAAGGGCTGAAGGCGAGTAGCTAGTAATTTGGCGTAAAGTTTTGTGTCTGCATTCAGCAGTGAGATGGGCCTCAGGTTGGCGCATTCAGTGGGAGGTTTGCCGGGCTTGGGGAGTGTAACGATATGGGCTAGCAACATCTCCTCCGGCATGGTTTCTGAGTCCCTAAAGAAGTTAAAAAGGTCTGTGAGGTGTGGTGTGAGCTGTGCCTCGAATGTAGAGTAAAAGTGGTTAGAGAACCCATCCGGGCCAGGAGCTTTATGTTTGGGTAATTTTTGTATTGCGTTTCGTACTTCGTCTTCTGTGAATTTAGCCGACAGGATTGCGCTTTGTTGTGCAGTCAGGCGCGGTAGTGTCGCCTCTTTCAGAAAAGTGTCTATGTCCGACTCTAGTGGCTGGTGTAGTTTTTGTCCTGTGTAAGGTTATAAAGACCCGTGTAAAAATTCGCCAATTCGTTCACTATGTCTTGTGGGTTAAATAGTTTTGACCCAGTGGCTGATGTCATATATGGGAGTTTGGATTGTATGTATCGGGATTTTAGACGCTTTGCGAGCAGTTTGTCTGCCTTGTTCCCTTGCATGTAATAGGAGAGTTTCAGCTTGCGAAGCTGCCGTTCCATGCCTATCAGGGACAATTCATGTAGCCTTTCTCTTAACTTTTCAATTTGTTGGGATAGGGTTTTAGTTGGTTTTAGTTTGTTGTCTCGGTCTAGTGTTTTGAGTTGAGAGAGCAGTTTATCTGATTCAGTGTAGGTTTTCCGCTTATTTATCGCTCCTGCCTGGATTAAAAGGCCTCTCAATACGGCTTTGAGGGCCAGCCATTTAGTGTCTATGCGGGTGGGGTCCGTTTGGTGGGTTTCAAAGAACGATGTTATGTTTGCTCGAATTTTTGTGGCAGTGTTCGCGTCGTCTATGAGGGATTCGTTCAGGCGCCAGGCACTGCGCCCTCGAGATGGGAACAAAGCTCTGAACATAGCGATTACCGGCGCGTGGTCAGACCAGGTCCTGTCACCTATTTGCACCTCTATAATATTGGATACCGTGATCTTATCTACCCAGCACATGTCTATGCAGGAGTACGTGTGGTGAACCCGTGAGAAATAGGTGTAGTTTTTCTCCGTCGGGTAGAGAGTGCGCCATGAGTCATAGAAATCATGCGTGTGAAGCAGTGAGCTAAGGGTAGCGCTCATAGTGCTGGATTGCTGTAGAGGGTGCTTACTGTCGATGCGCTTAATGTCTAACTCGGGGTCTAATGTGCAGTTTAGGTCACCACAGATTATAGTATGTCCCACACGGAGACTAGTAATTTTGATTAGCGCTCTCTTAATGAAGGAGGTTTGGGAGTTGTTAGGTGCAAATATGGATGCAATCGTGAGCTGCATTCCGTTCAGGGAGCCCACCACTATGAGGAGCCTGCCCTGCTCGTCTGCGTATGTTTTGTCGGGATGGAAAACCCAATCTACGTGGAACAATATTGCTACCCCTTTTGTCTTGTTTGGTGGAAGGGCATGAAACACCTGTTGGTATCTAGAGGAGATTAGGTTGGGAGGGTTTCTTTTACACATGTGTGTTTCTTGGAGGCAAACTATGGCTGCCTGAGATTTGTGCATGGTTTTAATCACAGAGCTTCTTTTGAATGGGCTACTCAGGCCATTGACGTTCATGGATAAGCATTTAAATTGGTATGTCATTTTAAATGATCGTGTTTCGGAGCCTGTCATCTAATGCATAACATATTACAATAGTGAGTATGGGCCTTATGGTAAGCTGAGGAGCTGTATGTAACTGGGCATGCTCTGGTGCCTGGCTGTAACTTGCAAAGTTATACGTCATTGCAGCTGCCGGGATGATGGGAAGGGGGATAACAGGGGAATTTGGTCTCACTTCTGATTGCTTCCCACGATATTGTAGGAAATAAAACGTATGCTTATGGGGACCTATCATTAGTCCTCATGGCCAGAGATCCCAGACTCAGTAAAAAAAACTGACCATTCCTGAACTCGTACTGATGTTTGGGATCTATAGGGATGTGGTATGTACCAACTTGCCACAGAGGAGAGAGGAATTTGATATTTATATGCATAAGCTGGTGGACCAGGGGCACAAATACAGCGGATATGCCTTCTATGATCATCTTAGGTCATTTTCAGCTAAAGCAGCAGCAACTCTGGCCCAGTTTAATACTGTCTTTAACTGGAGTAAACTGGATACAGAGTTGTTCTGTAGGCATTTCGCTGGCCTCAGGACTCCAGCCTGTGCTTTGTGTTCCTAAACCTCCAACGCAACAAATCTCTGTGCTAATGACGCCTCTGTTTTGGGCCAACAAAACCCTGGTTTACCAGCCACGTCAGAGAAAGTCATAAAGGATAAACTTGGCAGACTAATTGTGTACCTTGGCAAAGCCCAAATATATAATAGTTTTAATGCGGATGCTTGTGGGTTCAGTGCCTGTAGGTTATTGCATATCTGTACGCTATGTTTTCGAGCACATTCCAAAATAATGTGCCCCAATAAACTACATTCCAAACAGTATTTCACATCTGTTAACATTATTAAGTTGTCTAAACTGTTAGCATCACACCCATCTCCGCAATTAATGGATTTCTTGGTTTCAGGGTTTTCTGATGGGTTCCACACTGGTATCTTAGCCTTACCGACCGGAATTTCATAATGTAAAAACTCAGTCAGCTATTAATGACCCAGGTTCGGTTGATACACTGTTGCTCCACAAGTTGAATCAAGGGTTTATCCTAGGCCCTTTTCCCACTCCCCCCTTTTCTACTTGGCATACAAACCCAATAGGTATTGTACACTTCTTAAGAAAGAGGCTGATTATAGATCTGTCCGCACCTCACGCCTCCACTATCCCTAGTTTAATTCTTTAATTTTATCCAAAGAATTCTCTCTACATTACGCCACGATAAATAATGCAGTTCAAGCTATCATGTCAGCCGGGGTTGGGGCATGGTTGAGCAAGACAGACGTCAATGCTTTTAAGTTACTCCCAATTCACTCTTCATTATGGCATCTCCATGGTATTAAGTGGAGAAACCAGTATTACTTTTTCAATAGGCTAACATTTGGTTCTAAAAGTAGCCCAAAAATGTTTGACACTTTTGCCGAGGCCTTATGCTGGTTACTCCTTAACTCATGTACATGTCCATCAGTACTTCACTATCTTGACGATTTTCTCACCATAAAGAGTAATGCTAGTCCACCACATAGTCTACAAGATGCCTTACAACTATTTGAAAGTTTACTCGTCCCGGTTTCTCCTTCCAAAACAGAGGGTCCCGACACCATAGTCAGTTTTCTCAGTATTCAACTCGACTCAGTGGCTATGGAATCTAGCTTGCCGAGGGATAACATTGAATGTATCCTAGCATGTATTGATGATTACTTGTGACTGGGTCACTGTAGTTATAAGGAATTAGTCATTGCTGAGTTGAATTTTGCAATGTGGATCATCCCTAAGGGCAGGTCATTCATTTCTTGGCTTCTCTGTTTATTACCGGGTCTGCCCTCCGAGGACAGTAGGGTTTCAGGCCACAGCAGTTTTGCGGATGTGGCAGAAATCTCTATGTCAATGGAATGGGAAATCCATGTTCATTCCTCCATTTTCCGACAATTTCTCAATGCTCTAGTCAGATGCCGCGGCTTCCAATGGCTTTGCAGCAATTTGTGGAGACCAATGGCTATGGGGCTGTTGGCTACCCGAAGCCAAAGCATTGGATGCCTTTTATCTGACCCCTGCATTATTTGAAATTTATCCTATTGTGGCCTCCACAGCGACCTGGGATCATTCCTGGTCTGGACAAACTGATCAATATTTTTCTGACAATCAGGCGGCTTGTCATATCATTAATAAAGGCTGCTCCCCTTCTCTCGTTATCATGAGTTTCGTTAGACACTTAACTCTGCTAGCGGCGACTCTTCAATTCTTCATATGTTGTACACATGTTCCTGGTATGCACAACACGGCTGCTGACCATTTGTTCCGTTCCGTTCCGTTTCCAGGAATTCCTCCAACTACACCCCAATGCCTCACCGATGGCAACTCCGGCCCCTCAATTTCAAGACCTCATCTTGGATTAGGCCAACTCCTAGCTCATGGCAGAATGCTGTCACAGAGCGCTCTGTCAGAAAACACCAGACGGCCATACAAAAGGGCTTTCAATATTTTTGTAAGATTTACTAGGGTATTCCGTGTGGTAGATATTTTCACAATGGAATATTTAGTGGCTTTCACTTCTTTTTGCCACCTCAAATTACATATTTCCTACAACACGATGAAACTTTATCTCACAGGGTTACAACATCACATGCTTACACTATTTACAAACAAACCTTCTTATCATCTTATCAAATTAAGACTGTGTTAAAGGGAATCCAGAGGTGCAGTACACCACAAACACTACAGAGATTACCAATCAATGGGAACTTGTTTAGGTCTCTATCAGACCTTTTGGATAAATCACCATTCAAACCAAAGACCAATCAAACCTTAAAAGCCGCTTTATACTTGGCTTTTTACGAGTTCCTTAGACCCAAGGGGTTCAATACCACCAACACTTCTGAATTAAGGTCATGCCTCAAGATATCACATATCAGCAAACAGGAAGCCACTATGTACTCTCTCTGTAACATACCAAGACCAGTCAACCAGGTCAAACAGTAAAAGTTAACAATGGTGTCCAGTAAAGACACTAGATATATATCTACGCAATGTACAATCACCTTTAAATCAACCTTTACTTACCTTGCAGGGGGCCATTCTCCCTACAAGCAAATTCATGCCTTACGTTAGAATCCTATTAATGATACTAGGTCTCAACCCTTCAGACTATTCCGGACTATCCTTCAGGATAGGTGCAGCCTCGACAGCCTCCCACAGGAACATCCCTACCGATATTATAAAATCATTGGGGCACTGGAAATCTATAACCTACTGTAGATACATTCCTCAACCAGAGGAGGAAATTAGACAATCATTCCAACATTTAGCATTTTGATATTCTTTGTTGTAGTAATGGGATTGTTGATTGAATAAATTATTATTTTTTGGCATACATCCTTTTTGCCCACTTTATTTACAGGTCTACCGATACATTGGTTTTGGCACACCACAACCGAATGTTGTTTACCTCTACATGTATAATAAGGTAGAAACATAGAAACATAGAATGTGACGGCAGATAAGAACCATTCGGCCCATCTAGTCTGCCCAGGGATCAAGTACAAGATACGGCATTATTGCCCTGAGCACAAATGTAAAGGTGGAGTCTGGAGTTGTGGGAGGTGGTAGTGCTGATATAAGAACTCCACTATCGGCATTAGACTCCTCCTCGGTATCGCTCCGTTTCATGTCCCTCCCACCACTGCCCCTTTTTTTATTTTATTTGAATTACCTACCTTGGTGGGCCCACTTTATTTACAGGTCTACCGATTCATCAGTTTCGGCACACCACAACCAACCTCTACATGTATAATAAGGTATCAAGTACAAGATACGGTTTTATTTCCCTGAGCACAAATATGAATAAGGTATGCTACTGCATACCTTCTATCTTTATGTAAACATAAACACATGTAAACATAAAGATAGAAGGTATGCAGTAGCTTATCTCCTGAATGGGGGTTAACCCCTAGTGAATTGATTCACTAATAATGCACAAAAGTGTGAGGGGAACAGGTGGGAAAGGATATTGGTAGAGTTTCCTATAAAGTGTAATACCCTACTAGTTGCAGGAAACACTAAGGATACAGTAGAGAACTTAACGTGCAACCTTAATGCGTGAATATTAATACGTAACTTTTAATGATACATTTTTAATATGTAAAAACTGGTGAGAGTCAACACCCAAAAACACTAGTGTGTAAAACAAAAAATAAATAAAATAGAATAAAATCAACAATAGTCTGAAACTTGCATAAAGTATCCCACATACGTGAGGGGACTATTGTCTAAACAGTGTGTGATAGCTGTAGCTAATGACAATGAATGCCCCTAATTAGTAGAAAACAAAAGAATTCTCAGCCAGTTGAGCTGAATAAAACTGGTGAGAGTCATCACCCGGAGTCTCTGGGAGTCGCAGCAAGGTGTTTCCAACACTTGTCTGGGATTAGCGGCAAGTTGAAACAAAATGCATGGTGAGGATTATTGTCTAAACTGTGCTTGATAGCTTGTAGCTGAAGACAATTAATACCCACTATTTAATAAATCAAATAAAATAAAATCAACACTTTTATGAGACTTGCATAAAATACCCCACATACCTGGGGGGGGACTATTGTCTAAACAGTGCGTGGTAGCTGTAGTTTTAATACAATGTCATGTACAGAGTGCCCAGTAGTATCTGGGAGTCCCAGCCAGGTATTAACCAACACTAGTCTGGGATATGTAGCAATTTGATACAAAAATTTGTAGTGGGGATTATCTAAACTGTGCGTGGTAGCTATAGTTAAAGACAAGAGGTTGGGTAAAGAGTGCCCACTTGTATCTGGGAGTCGCAGCAAGGTGTTTGCAACACATGTCTGGGATTAGCAGCAAGTTGAAACAAAAGTAATTACTGTCTAAACTGTGCATGATAGCTGTAGCTAAAGACCATGAATGCCCACTAATTAGAAGAACAAAAGAAGTGTTAGCAAGTTGAGCTGAATGAAACTGGTGAGGGTCATCACCCAGAGTATCTGGGAGTCGCAGCAAGGTGCTTCCAACACTTGTCTGGGATTAGCAGCAAGTTGAAACAAAATGCATGGTGAGGATTATTGTCTAAACTGAAGACAATAAATGCCTACTAATTAATAAAACAAGAATGAAGTCTCCTTAAAGTGAGCTAGAGTCAATAAGGAATCTCTGCAAGGAGAGGGAGAGAGGTGGTTTCTATTGTGGCTTAATATTGATGATATGGTAAAAATAGTCACCCATAAGCTGTATGAAGCTGAAGAAATACATTGGATTTCTGCAGGGGAAGGGAAAAAAAGATAAGGTGCCCTAACAATCTGTGCCTTTTGAGGGCACCTCTTAAAAGTAGTGCCTAATATTCCCACTGCAATAGGATGAAACCTCCCTCCAACATCCTGAGAAGTCTAGCTAGAATAGAGACCCTGACTCACTAGTTAATTAAACCGCTCATGATAGGTAGTTGTTAGTAGAAAGACTGCTGGGACAGTGACTGTGGATAGCGCTAGTCACTGCCCCTGATGCACGTTTCGCCACTCTGGCTTATCAGAGGGGAACCGGGCCTCTGGTTTCGTCCAGTTTAAAAAGGGAAAGGGTAGCTTTCATTGGTCCATTCAAAAAGGCAACAGACCAATGAGAATTGACTGAGGGAGGGTTTAGCAATTTTAACCCCTGTGGTAGAGAAGTTGAATTAGAATTTATTTTTTAAATAAATAAATTATTTTTATTTTTATATATATATATATATATATATATATATATATATATATATATATATATATATATATATATATATATATATATATATATATATAATAAATCACAATAGTTTCTGGCACTCATCCCATAGCAAAAGCATTAATTCAGCAATGACCAGGTGCCTCTCCGTGCAAAATATACAAATGGAACAAATTGAGAGCACTCATTGGATTTAGTAAACAAAAAAATATATTAAATCAAACGCATATAAATCAACGTTTCGACCGTCTAGCTGTCTTTATCAAGATGCTATGACATGTGAAAATCTCAAATATATACAATCTCATGTGTTAAACTTACCCAATCACCAAGTGCACCCTGTTTGTCCGGTCTGCTCTGTGAATAGAGCCGCAAACCGAGGACTGTCAAGCATACAGCCGAAAAGTGACATAAAGCACAGCCACCAAGTGTTGCCTAGAAACGGCAAAGTTGTTTTAAAAGAGAAAAAAATCGGAGTAAAATTAAAAACATGTATGGAGGAGAAAGAAATAAAGTCTGATTACATGGTCTTAAATGTATATGAGTATGGAATGTTAAAGACAGCAGTATGAATGAAAACGGGTTAGCCAAAGGTTAACCAGAACAGGTTAATGTGTGTATGCATGCTGAATAAAGAGGAAAAAAAAAAAAAATGAGACAAATGAAAAAAAGCTCAGTGAATGTGTGGAGAATTGCAAAGAAGTCAAATGTGTGAGATGTACGAAAGTGTATGAAATGGAAAAAAAGAACTGTATCAAAAAAGTCTATGTGATCTGAATAGACTAAATATGTAACAAAAATAAAAAAATGCGTGCTGCTGGAGATGTATGTGAAACGGACAAATGAAATGTGTGGTGAACTGACAAGAGAGTAGTAAGCTGAGGTAAAGATGGTCTACAAAATGCTATGTGAACAGAATGAAGAAAATGATAGTGATGCAACCCCCATACGAAAATATTATACAATGTGTAACCAGTGTAACGAAAACCAAATGTTGCTCAACAAACTAATATGTGTAAATATGCTGGATCATGAAGACTCATAGTGGAAAGACTATGTGTTGTGAGGTAGAAAAATGTACTGGTCTAAGACAGGTATAGTGTGTTGTGAAAGCTAAAAACTGTAGCTATAATACATATGAAATCTGAAAAATAAAAATACAACGAAAAATTATAATGTGAAAAAAGGATGTAATGAATAAATAAGCATGTTATAGTAAATGATGTTAGGTCCAGAATGACCTAAATGATCTAATAAGCAGAACAAAAAAAGGTGATTGTGACAACACAAGTGTCATGTTAACATGCAGTGTTAAACCAAAGTGAAGATGATGTAAAATGAACCAGACTGCTGCCGAAATCACAAACCACCGCCTCAATATAAACGAATATGGAATCACAATCTATAAACACAAATAAAGATTTTATCCAAATTATACACGACCATCATGCGAGCTAACATCCCGTGAGTGAATCTAATTCATCTAGAAACTATTTTTCTACCTCACAACACATAGTCTTTCCACTATGAGTCTTCATGATCCAGCATATTTACACATATTAGTTTGTTGAGCAACATTTGGTTTTCGTTACACATTGTATAATATTTTCGTATGGGGGTTGCATCACTATCATTTTCCTCATTCTGTTCACATAGCATTTTGTAGACCATCTTTACCTCAGCTTACTACTTCATTTGTCCGTTTCACATACATCTCCAGCAGCACGCATTTTTTATTTTTGTTACATATTTAGTCTATTCAGATCACATAGACTTTTTTGATACAGTTCTTTTTTTCCATTTCATACACTTTCGTACATCTCACACATTTGACTTCTTTGCAATTCTCCACACATTCACTGAGCTTTTTTTCATTTGTCTCATTTTTTTTTTTTTTCCTCTTTTTCAGCATGCATACACACATTAACCTGTTCTGGTTAACCTTTGGCTAACCCGTTTTCATTCATACTGCTGTCTTTAACATTCCACACTCATATACATTTAAGACCATGTAATCAGACTTTATTTCTTTCTCCTCCATACATGTTTTTAATTTTACTCCGATTTTTTTCTCTTTTAAAACAACTTTGCCGTTTCTAGGCAACACTTGGTGGCTGTGCTTTATGTCACTTTTCGGCAGTATGCTTGACAGTCCTCGGTTTGCGGCTCTATTCACAGAGCAGACCGGACAAACAGGGTGCACTTGGTGATTGGGTAAGTTTAACACATGAGATTGTATATATTTGAGATTTTCACATGTCATAGCATCTTGATAAAGACCGCTAGACGGTCGAAACGTTGATTTATATGCGTTTGATTTAATATATTTTTTTGTTTACTAAATCCAATGAATGCTCTCAATTTGTTCCATTTATATATATATATATATATATATATATATATATATATAGACATAGCAGAAATGACCGCACTCCAAGGACTTTAGGACTTTATAGAGATTTTCAAATAAAAAGTAACTTTTATTCAATCCATTTAAAAAGTCAACGTTTCAGCTCCCACATGGAGCTTTCATCAGGACAAAACATGTTTTGTCCTGATGAAAGCTCCATGTGGGAGCTGAAACGTTGACTTTTTAAATGGATTGAATAAAAGTTACATTTTATTTGAAAATCTCTATAAAGCCCTTGGAGTGCGGTCATTTCTGCTATGTCTACATGATCCTTGCCAGACCAGCACCGGGCACCACAGGATTACACCAGGAGTGCAAGCCCTTGCTATATATATATATGCAAATTGTATTTAAGTGTCACAAAGATTAAATATTTTGTTTTTCAGTTTAACTCATGGATGGCATTGTGTCTCAGGGCTCTTTTGATCACTGAAAACAATCTCGGATACCTGTGATAATTAGATTGCCAGGTGAGCCCAATTTAAGGAAAAACTAGTAAAGGAGGGTGTTCCACATTATTAAGCAGAGCACCATTTTCATGCAAGGGGAAGAAAAAGGATCTCTCTGCTGCCGAAAAAAGTGAAATAGTTCAATGCCTTGGACGAGGTATGAAAACATTAGATATTTCACGAAAATTTAAGCGTGATCATCGCACTATTAAGAGATTTATGGCTGATTCAGAGCACAGACGGGTTCGTACAGATAAAGGCACATTGAGGAAGATTTCTGCCATATCCATGCATCGGCTCAAGAGAGCATCTGCTAAAATACCTCTGCCTAGCAGCAAACAGATATTTGAAGCTGCTGGTGCCTCTGGAGTCCCACGGACATCAAGGTGTAGAGTCCTCCAGAGTCTTGCAACTGTGCATAAAACTTCTGTTAGGCAACGACTAAACAATGCTCACAAGCAAAAATGGCTGCATTGGGCAGAAAAATACATGAAGACTAATTTTCAAACAGTCCTGTTCACTGATGAGTGCCGTGCAACCCTGGATGGTCCAGATGGATGGAGTAGTGGATGGTTGGTGGACGGCCACCTACTCCAACAAGGCTGCGTCGTCAACAAGGCGGTGGTGGAGTCATGTTTTGGGTTAGAATCATGGGAAGAGAGCTGGTCGGCCCCTTTAGGGTCCCCGAAGGTGTAAAGATGAACTCTGCAAAGTATGTGGAGTTTCTGACTGACCACTTTCTTCCCAGGTACAGAATGAAGAACTATGCTTTCCGTAATAAAATCATCTTCATGCATGACAATGCACCATCTCATGCTGCAAAGAATACCTCCGCATCAATGGCTGCTATGGGGATAAAAGGAGAGAAAGTCGCTGTTTCAGATGAGCACCTGTGTGATGTGATGTAAGACGCTAAGGATGAGCTAAGGGCAACAGGAAAGCGCGAATGCACTAAGACAGCACCTGTCTCTCAAACTGTGTCCACCTCATGGAGCTGAACACTGAACACCCTGATGAAAAGGAGTTCACTTTTTACTCTAAACCTCACTTGTCATATTCTAGAATAGATTACTTTTTGGTTAAAATACAGTTAATTCAACAATGTTACCTAATTAAAATTGAGGATATTACCTGGTCGGACCATTCGGCTGTGATTATGGAAATAAGACTAGATGCTAATGAACCACGATCACAATGGAGGCTGAATGAGAGATTATTTACTAAGTCTAAAACTATTGACTATATGTCGGAGAGGATTAAATTATACTATAAAGAAAACATGTCACAAGAAATCTCAAAGCAAATCTTATGGTGTGCCTTTAACAGTGTAATAAGGGGTTACATAATTAAATTGGGGTCTGAAAAAAAAAGGGAACAAGGTCTTTCTTTAAATCAACTATATCTTGACTTCTACAATTTAAATAAAAAAAATAAAATCTCCCCTACAAAGGAGTTGGATCAAAAAATATCAGAAATTTCCAAGAAGATTAATAATACTTTATTGGCAAAAGTGAATTTTGCTTTACAAAAGCTAAATCAGAATTGGTACCATAAAAGTAACAAAGCTGATAAAATGCTTTCCAATAAATTAAAAATAGAAAAGCTAGATCGAGAGTTGAAAAGATCATAGTAGATGATCATAGTTATAATGACCCAAAATCAATAGGTAATGCCTTTTAATACATTTTATGCACAACTTTATAATCTCTCCTCCAGCCCCCAGGAATTAGATATATCTGAGTATCTGGATGGGATTATATTGCCAACTCTTACAGATGGCCAGCAGAAAGAGTTAAACTTACCTTTCTCTGAATCTGAGGTTAGTCTGGTAATTAACAGGCTTAAGATGAATAAAGCCCCAGGTCCTGACGGGTATACTAATTGGTTTTTTAAGAAATTTAAAAATGAGCTACTGCAACATCTAGTAGATACATTTAAAAAGATTAGAGAATCGGTTCTCCCTTTGAAAGAATTATTACAGGCTAATATATCACCGATATTAAAACCTGATAAGGACCCAACTAATCTGGCTAATTTTCGGCCTATATCTATTATAAACTCAGATATTAAAATTTGCTCTGCTGTCATTGCAAATAGACTAAAATCAACTATTCCTTCTTTAATTCACCACGATCAAATAGGTTTTGTTCAGAATAGAGACCCAAGTAATAACACTCAAAGATTGCTCTGATTGATTATGTAACAAGGAGCAAGATCCCTATGCTGGCCCTGTCACGGGATGCCGAGAAGGCTTTGACAGGATCAGCTGGAGTTTTATGAGCCAGACTCTGGACAAATTTGGATTTGCTGGCTCTATTAAAACTGCAATAATGGCTCTTTATTCTAGCCCAACGGCTAATACCGTGGGCCCTGGCATCTCCGCAGATTGGTTTACAATTTCTAATGGGACCAGGCAGGGATGTCCCCTGGCCCCGCTTTTATATATTTTGACTCTTGACTCGCTCGTAGTGAGCATAAGAAACAACTATCAAATTAAAGTTATTTTGAACCACTCTGAATTTAAGATCAGCCTAAATGCCGATGACATAATATTAACACTGTCTGATCCGGATATATCACTTGGGGCCTTGTTTCGGGAGTTGGAAGACTATGGTAGAGTTTCAAACTATAAATTAAATATTGGTAAATCCCAAGTTATGCCCATAAATTTAGATTTTACGACAATTAATAGATTATCAGTTAAATATCCCTTCACTTGGTCATCTCAAGGTTTTAAATATCTTGGGATTAATTTCTCTTATAACTTAAAAGAAATGATTGATAAAAACGTGGATAATCTTATAAAAGATACCAGTGATAAATTACTCAAAGAGTGGAGAAATCTAGGAATTTCCTGGATGGGAAGAATAAATATCAAATCATATATTCTACCTCATTTGTCATACCTGTTCAGAATGATCCCTTTATCTATAACAATAACTAAATTTAGGCAGATTCATAAATTATTTCTGAATTACAAATGGGATTAGAAGAGGTCAAGGATCTCGATTTTACATGTAATGAAAAAGCCCAGTAAGGGTGGCCTGGCTGTCCCAAATCTTATCAAATATTACGAAGCCTTTAGGCTGTACCATTTGTGGAGATGGCAGGGCCCAACCTCATTAGAAGAGCCTTGGTATAAAATTGAATCCTTTTTGTGTAATTCAAAAGATCTTTCTAATATGTTATGGATTGACGTTGGGGCAAGTGCTGAATTCATCTCCAACATAGAAACTTCATACATAAAAGATATCTATGAAATTTGGGTAAAATACAGGAAAATAAATCACATTTTAAATAAAATTTCAAAGTATAGTCCAATTAAGACAATGGAATATAATATTAATGACCTTAATTTAGGTAATTGGATCAAATTTGATTCAACTAGAATAGATGATTTATTAGAATTGAATAAAATAAGGTCTTTTTTATATCTTCCGTTAAGTCTTGACCTTAATTCAAGAGAGTTATTCACATACCTAAGAATCAAAAATTATTTGCTTTATGATAACACTGCTTTATGATAACCATAGGATAAACAAAAAATTAAATGATCTATTTAAAAATAATACTAATCGTAAATCGATATCTAGTTGGTATGAATTATTGAGAGAGGAAGAAAGAGTCTAAACCAAAAGCATGGAAAAATTGGGAACAAGAAAGTGGGTCGTCAATTGAGTTAGAGCAGTGGTATAGATCAATTCAAGAAGTTAAAAAATCATTGCATTGTTTAAATATTATAGAGCTTCATTATAAAATTCTTCATCAATGGCATAGGGTACCAAAAATTCTAAATAGAATTAACCCTGATAATTCCAAACTTTGTTGGAGGTGTACTTGTGCTGAAGGTAGCTCTAAACATATTTGGTGGGGATGTAAGCTTTTAAGACCTATATGGAATAAAGCAGTCAGAGTTATATCAGATTTAGTGGGAGAAGATTTGGACGATAACTTAATGGTTGCTCTTTTCCATTTTAATTTAAGGAGATTCTCAACTCTAAATAGATCTCTAATAATCCAACTTATGATGGCCATAAAAATAGAAATATCAAGATATTGGCTTCAGAAAAATACTCCATCTTGGACCCAAGTGCTAACTCAGCTTAAATACCAACACGATATGGAAAGGGGAATATCTTTTCAAAATGATAGCCACTTAAAATTTGATGAGAAATGGTCACCTTGGCTAGATAATCTGATATAACAATATACCTTGTTGCGTTCTCTGTTATGAATATCCTTATATATAAAGATCACTCTAGTTCTTCCCTATGGTACTGTATTCAGGAAAGTTATGAACTTACTTAATAATTATAGTTTAGGCCCGCCTAATCCGCTCAGCCCTTTTAAATTGTGATATTTGTGTTTCTGTGTGTGAAGTTTACTCAACAGTCCATATATCTTTCTATTGTAAATCTAGTCTGTATGTTTAACTTTAACCCCTTAAGGACACATGACATGTGTGACATGTCATGATTCCCTTTTATTCCAGAAGTTTGGTCCTTAAGGGGTTAAACTGTTCCTGTCTGTATGTTACATATGTAAAATTTGCAAAAAGAATAAAACACAAAAAAAAAGAGAGAAAGTCATGGTGTGGCCTCCATCCTCCCCGACCTCAATCCTATTGAGAACCTTTGGAGCATCCTCAAGCAAAAACTCTATGAGGGTGGGAGGCAGTTTACATCCAAACAGCAACTTTGGGAGGCTATTCTGACATCTTGCAAACAAATTCAAGCAGAAACTGTCCAAAAACTCACAAGTTCAATGGATGCAAGACTTGTGAAGCTGCTATCAAATAAGGGGTCCTATGTTAAAATGTAACGTGGCCTATTAAAATGTTTAAAAAGTTAAAATGTTGTTATAAGTTTTATTGAAATAGCTTTTGATTTCGGTAAATATGCTGCAAACACAACAAATTAAAATTTTGAGTTCTTTACAACCTATAAAGTGTTTTGAAACTTACTGTGTGTAATAATTTGGAACAGTACATTGTAAGTTTATGTTTTAAAAAAGTACTGTTATCATTAGGAGGTTTGTTCAATAAAATTTGAATTGTACTCTTAATAGTTAACATGAGAATTATGCTGACTGTTATTTACATCAATTTAGGTAAATGAGAAAAATATAATTTGCATAATAATTTGCAACGGGGTGTATGTGTGCGTGTGCTGATGTCAATATATATATATATATATATATATATATATATATATATATAGAAGGCTTGGCCTGTAATAGTGGGAGGCACTATGAACCCCATTTAAACCCAGTGAGCCCCTGCTTACCTGTCGTCGACTATCTCAGAAGTGAATCGGTTTACTTCCGGTTCACAGGACCTGACGTCATTTTCGCGCCCGCCAGCAGTCCGTTTTGCAAACTTTCTTTTCCTGTCTCAGTTCGTGAGTATAACCATAGGAAGCCAGAGTACGAACGGCTAAACAGTAAGTCATACTCTAGCGTTCGTACGCACACCATACTTGTTTTTACCCAGCATTCGTTAGAACTTTTCATACGTACATTGCTCATAGTAATCGTTTGTGCACTTACCGCTACAATTTTATGCATACTGGTTCCGTTTCGGTTAAACTTTAATTTGCACAATTCCCTTAACACTTGGGCATTCATTCATTCACATAACCTATTCGGTTTCTCTTTCCTATACTAATTACAGCCGCGCATGTAAAACCCACTTTTCTTACAACCTGTCGTGCGTGTGTAGAAACTGCTGATTGTTTCACTTGAACTATCGTATGCTCCGTCTAATACTTTTCATTTAGTCTATAACACTCACGTTAATTGTTTGTTTATTTACCACTGCAATTCGTGTGGTCTGGCTTTCGGTTAAACTATTTTTCACTTGTGCCACAGTGGTATAGATGTTGATGTATCGCTTAATATCAGTATAAGATTGTAATTGTGAATGAAACCTAACCTCTCAGGTGATTGTGTTTCTTGAGATCCCTTCTTGCCATATGTGCTACATGTTTCCTGTCTTAATGATGTTGGAGCAATTCTTTCCCATAATGTATTGTCATAAAAAAACAAACAAAAAAAACTGCATGATTATAACATCTTCATTGTATTTAAACAGTGGTTCTTGTTAAATTCAGGAGGTTTACGAAGTCTTTCATCCAATGGGAGCCACAGCTGGCCTTTTATGCAAGTCCCCATGCAAGGGAACACCCACGTGGACCCTGTGGGGGACAGGATGACAATTGTTACAACCCAATCAGAACAGTAACTAAATGTATGACACTCCACAACAAACATACAATCCCTCCCCACTGCCTGTGAAATAATTGGATCAGATACTGTATTAACCCAATAATCTCCAGGCAGAAAAAACATATTTTAGAAAAAAAAAACAAAGTACCCCAAAACACAACATATCTTACATCCCCTGATAGCCCTGATCTGGGTGAATAACATATCCAAAAATCACCCAGATCAGAAATTCCTGGAAGTCTTATTTTTGACCCACCGTGCACATGGTCCCATGCCCAAAACAGTTCCAGAGAATTAGGGACGGTTGGTCTCTCTGTCTGGTGTACAAAAGTACATACTTCACATGAACAGAGCCTTTTAAAGTGCATTGGGAAAGGTATATTGCGGGGCCCATAGCCCTGAGGCAATAGGCTGGCCAGAAGGCCCCTCCAAGAACCCTTGATGAGGTTCAGTTTGTCACAGGGCGATAATCACAGGGTAGGAGGCTAGCAAACAGGCCCCTCCAAAAGCCAGTGATAAAGGATACTTTCGTCACATGCACTTACCAATAAATTAATTGGACACTAGTAATAATTATTTATTGGTGATTTTAGTAATTTTTGTGGGTGTCACAATTGAGTTTGACAGTCTTGAAGACACAGGGACACCTTTTTTGTTTTTCTTTTTATTGTTGATTCTTGTATACTAACTGGTTGATTTGAACCCCTCATCCTAACATTAATACTACTTTGGGGTAACTTATTAGGTAGACACCTTTAAGTTATAACAAAGACACCTTTCCCTGAACTCCAAATGACCCTTGAACATACCTCACAACACAGGCTTTGGATGCTCTTATCGATCGATGCAAGGGGTCTAAATATCCTTTAAAAGAGATCCCACGTTCTCAGACAGTTCCAATCCCAGAAGGGCCAAATTATCTATTTTAAGGAAACACACTGTAAAGAGGGTCATGCCCCTACACTCACCAATTATAATTTCCCACAGTGCTTTACGAGCAATAATCTGTTGAACAAGTCACGGGCACATTGATTTTGATCCACAGATCTCTCCCATTCCACCACATGGTGACTCAGGCGACCAAAGATAGTTGGTCCATCTTTGTAAAAGGCAAAATTCTAGACAAACTGTACACACTTGAGAAAGATGTTTGTTAAAGGGACAATTTAGTCACCAAAACAAATTTAGCTTAATAAGGCAATTTTGGTTTCCAGATCATACTTCTGATGTTCCACTGCTCAATTCTCTGCCATTTAGGAGTTAAACCACTTTTGTTTCTGTTTATGCAGCCCAAGCCACACCTCCCCTGCCTCTGACTGACACAGCATGGATGAAAACAAAATGGTGTCATTTTCAATCAGATGTAACTTACTTCAGATGTTTTTATCTCCTGCTCTGTAAAGTGAATTTTAATTACATACAGGAGGCTCCTGCAGGGTCTAGCAAGCTATTAACAGAGCAGGAGATAAGACATTGTTTAGGTAAGCTGTGTAAGTCACATGCAAGGAGGTGTGCCTAGAGCTGCATAAAAAAATATATTAATCTCCTAAATGGCAGAGAATTGAGCAGTGAGACTGCAGGTGCAAGATCTATATACCAAAACTGCTTCATTTTTGACCTTTAAGGTCAAAAAGTTATGTGCTTAATGATCCTATATAACTGCTCTTCACTTGAACCCAGTGAGTGCCTGAAGCTTCTTTTAAAACCCTACAGTGACTTGACTGGTGTCTTTGCATTGAGAGACAAGTCTGTATGTTATTTAACCCCTTAAGGACACATGACATGTGTGACATGTCATGATTCCCTTTTATTCCAGAAGTTTGGTCCTAAAGGGATTAATGCTCCCGTGATCCAGGAATTCACCAACACTAACCAAGTGCCTTAGTTCATTATATTTCTGTTTACTGTTCCAAAATGGGTGTTTACAGTGTATTACCCAAAGGTTGTGGTGGCATGCTATACTCTCTAGTTGCTTCCAATTACATAACTAATAAAGAAAATGTGTTACTAACACATATATTTGTTTTGTTTTTTTAAAGTAAGACATGTTATGACCCTTGATGCCTATGATTTGATATATTTTTTCTTGAAAACTTGTAATAAAATTGAATTCACAATAAAAAACATTTGTCTTCCAGCCTTACGTTTTCCTGTGATGGCCATCATCTATATACAGCCAACAGTGAAGGGACTGTAATTGCCTGGTGCCGAAAAGACCAACAACGTTTGAAATTGCCAATGTTCTACTCATTCCTCAGCAACTATGCAGCAGGCTAAAAAAGAAAAATCAATATGCCATACATTATTCCCTAATGGCATGATTCAAACTATATATCTAGAATTGATAAATCAAAATGAAAACAATGCAACACATTCTGTAGTAAATATCGACCCTTTGTTTTATTTGAGAAGCATTATATAAAGCTGTATGATATGCAGCATCATGTCTTATCTATGTTATGCTTCTGTTCCATGTTTGATGGTTCTTGAGGACTAAAAAGCTTCTGTAATATATTTATGCTATAATTTCTTAGATTTGTAATCATTATTTACTATATCATACTATATCATACAGCTGGGAATAGATATATTTCCTTATTTAAGAAATCATTGCTGATTAGTGTTCATTATTTAATTACCCCATGTTCAATTCGTATTGTTGTGTCTCTTTAGTACAGCCATATGAATAGAACCATACTGGGATCATAACTCTGTAGCTACATGGAAGTATTATTGTGTCGCAATTTCTAACCACTTTTATTTTTAATACTAGAGTTGGTAGTTTGTTCTCCCTCACAAACAATCAGAAACCTAAAGAAGCGTTCCGTGCTTCACATGGATAGTGATAAGTATTGAAATTAATAGACTGGATACAAAATACATTTATAACATATTGTGGTCTGTATGAACATGTTAGACACTAATTAACTATGCTTTAATTTCTTGTTGTAAGCAAGAACATTGTTTTTACAGTGCATCTCTGGGCTGTATGCAAATAGAACACTTGCCCTTTATTACATACTATGTCTCTACTGCAGTTAATGTCAAAATAAATTAATATGCAATTTAAATGTAAAAAAAAACTAATGATTTGCACTCTGCACCAAGGAAAAAAACATTGCTAAAATATCACTTTTGTTTCATTCTCAAAATATAATAGTCTTTGGTTTAGTTTGAGAATCATTCCATATTACTAATTTGTATTAATTAGCACCATTCCATATTTCCATCTGTTTGCCAACAAAAAAAACCCAATATATTTACCATTAAATATAAAAAGTATAGTATTTATACCATTAATAATAAAGCCGTCATCTGTCTTTATACAATATTTTGATTATGTTAGAACATTTGGATGCTGTTTTTGCTTGTTTTGGATGCTGTTTTATTAGACACAAATCATGTTACAACATAAAAGGAATGACTGCTGATTTGTGAAGCTGAAATGCTTATCCATATTTTTTTCCATATCATTTTATTTCTAATTGTTGTTAGAAGTTTGTTCCAGTTTGCTTTACAGTATTCTGATGTCAATCAAAAACGGTATATCAGTATGATGTCAATCACAAGCTTTATATCAGTTCTTCATACAAAATAAAGATGTTTATTTGTGTGCTGGCTTTAAAAATTGTTTGTGCCTATTTTTTTCTTTTTATAAAGGGCTGTTCTATGTGTAGGAGGGTCATAGGTTCAATATGATACACAATCAAAACATATGCATCCATATATGGACTAAAATATAAAATGACAAATACATATTTAATTTAGGCCTGCACAAATACATATCTGAATAACTGGAAACAAACATGCCTATATAATATTTTTTTAAGTAAACCACATGGCCCTGCACTACTGATTTGGACATATTCTTGTTTAATTGTGTGTGTATATATATATATATATATATATATATAAACAAGAAGGCTGGACATGCATACAGTTAAGGGTGCTGCTGGTGATCTATTTACAAGCATAACAATATAATTGCTGTGGCAGGTGAGTTCCTAACTATTTTACTGTGAGATGAGCCATGGGGTGAATTATCTCCAAGTATTAGGATGGGTAATAACCTTGCAGGACCTTAAGACTTAAATGCCAGAAAAAATAAGGTAATGGGCTCCTACTATTACCCTATAGTTTGTTCAACTGTCCCTGCTTTATGATTATAGCGAGACATGATAGTGAAGCACATAGGTGATGAAAAATGTTAGAGATACGTTCTTTTGTTTCAGGTATTGTACCTGAGGATTGTCGTTTCTATATTTAAAAAGGTTACAAAATCCTTGCCTGCAAATTCTTGACCTGTGAGCTTAACTTTTGTGACTGGAAAAATATTTGAAGGGCTATTAAGGTATAATATTCAGAAATTTATTGGGAAGAACTTTACTAGCAATAATCAGCATGGCTTTATGAAACATAGGTCATGTCAAACTAACCTGATTGCATTCTTCGAAGAAGTAAGTAGAAGTATAGATCAGGGTGTTGCAGTGGATGTGATCTACTTGGATTTTGCCAAGGCATTTGATACGGTTCCACATAATAAATAGTAAATAGTAAATTTTCAAGCTGGACAAAAGTGGTAAGTGGTATCCTTCAGGGTTCTGTTTTGGTACCACTTCTATTTAACGTATTTAAACATGATCTTGAAATAGGCATTGAAAGCCATGTATCAGTGTTTGCAGATGACAAAACTTTGTAAAGTAATAAAATGTGATCAGCATATTGCTTTGCTGCAGAGGGATTTCGATAGATTGGGGGACTGGGCACTAAAATGGCAGATGAAATTTAATGTAGAGAAATGCAAAGTTATGCACTTCATGGTCAAGAATACAGAAGCCACTTACACACTAAATGGTAGTGAATTAGGGATGACAACACACGAGAAGGATTTGGAAATTGTTATAAACCACAAATTAGGCAGCAATATGCAATGTCAATCTGCAGTTGCTAAGGCCAGTAAGGTTTTGTCATGTATTGTCAATGCATAAATTCTCGGTATGAAAATATAATTGTGCCTATTTATAAATAGCTGGTAAGACCACACCTTTCATAAGCTGTGCAATTTGGGGCACCTGTTCTAAAGAAGGATATCATGGCACTAGAAAAGTGCAGAGACAAGCTACAAAATTCTTAAAAGGAATGGAGCATTTTAGTTATGAAGAAAAGTGAAAAAAAAATCAAATCTCTTTAGTTTGGAAAAATGGTGCCTCAGAGGGGATATAACATTAAACAAATATATTTGGGGCCAGTACAAACCATTATCTGGAAATCTATTTATAAATAGGGATATACATAGGACACAAGGTCACACATTTAGGCTTGAAGAAAAGAGATTTAATCTAAGGCAAAGAAAAAGTTTTTTTTTTTTACAGTAAGAACTATAAGGGTGTGGAATTCTTTGCTGGAAGAGATTTTTTTTTTTTAGAATTCATAGATATATTTAAACAGCAATTGGATAAATACTTACAAAAACATAACATACATGGATATATTTTCTAATAGCTGCTTGATCCAACGAGATATCTGACTGCCATTTTGGGTTCAAGAAGGAATTTTTTCCCAGTTTGTTGCAAAATTTGGACTGGGTTTTTTGCCTTTTGGATCAACAGCAAAAACATATGTGAGGAAGGCTGAACTTGATGGACGCAAGTCTCTTTTTCGCATCACAGGTTTTTTCCCCATTTGTATATATCGATATGTTTGCATACTAGTTTGTATTGTGTGTTTGAAAACACTTTAAAGGTTTGCACCTTAAAGATTAAGGCAATAATAATTTGTAAAAAAAATTCTGAACTAAAAAGCACATTCATATTCGATTGTAATCAAATATATTAATCACTTTATAGAGTGTGTTGATTTATATGAGTAAAGCACCATAATTACTCAAATCTAATGTGCACCTTTTTTTGAAAATAAACTTTCCAAAATAGGAATGCTCATTAAATTCGATGCCATTTGGGGGGAAAACTCTAAATTTTGTGGCGAATTTCATTCTGGCGCATTAAAACTGGTGAATTTAAACTCACAAATTCAAACTGGTGAAATCACACAGGCTTATTCATACAGGCAAATTTCATTCTGCAGAATTCACAAAGGCAAATTTTGTTACTGAATGAGGGCTTAAGAAAAAAGAGACTTAAGATGCAACACTAAAATTTAAACACCATCAATGTTACTATGATAAATAGCAATAAACACGGTCATTGTAATACAATGTTATATAGTAGTATCTTCTTGTATAAATGCGCATTGCATTCACCAGCAAAAAATTTTTTCAGGTTTCAAAAAGGGAGGTGCTCATTAGATTCCAGTAAATACGTTATTCCCAGCAATATTTTTGTATTTATTGCTAAAGCACGATAATAATTATTTATTTATTTTTTTTAAAAGGCATGAGACTCCGAGGAGAATGGCAGCACGAGAGCCGAACTCCGTCCGTGACCGGGAGAAATAGGTGAAACCCGGCATTAACAAAGGCAACCAAAAAAAAGTGCAACACCGTGGGGAATACCTCAGCCACAGATAATCTGTCCTCAATCCTCAAGGAGGAGATTTTTCACTGACCAAATTGAACCGCAGCAGCGGAGCAAAATGGTGCCCGCGGCTAGCATACGAGTCAGCCAGCCCTCCAGCCCATCGCATCGGAATACTTTACGAAGGACACAGACATTAGAACACTGCTCACACAGCTGCCATCAAGGAATGACCTTGCAGCTCTGTTCCAAAGACTGGAAGACAGCTTTAGTGAGAAACTACAGGCACTAAGCACTGACGTCCAACACCTAGGAGCCAGAGTACAGGCCTTAGAGGAGGAGGACGAGGCCACTGAACGGCAATGGTCTGAGTGCCATACCACAGAAACTGCACTCCGACGCCAAAATATACCTGCAAAGGAGGTTGGAAGATGTTGACAATCGCAGACCACAAGGCGCCACGGAGAACCCCATACAGGTTTTGAGTACCCTTTTTAACCTCATCCTTCCCAGACCCCCTGACACTGCCATCCAATTTGACAGGGCACATAATTTACTACCAGACAAACCCTGCAACCTTATATTCTGCATCCATAATTTCCCCCTGAGAGAGGAAATATTCCATAAAGCACACCAATACAAAGAACTGACACATGATGGTCACCCAGTGGCCGTCTATCAAGACCTCTCGCCCTCTACTTTGCAGGCCAGATGTGCACTGAGGCCCATTACTCAGGCCCTGCTGGAGAGACATGTTAAATTTAAATTGAACGTTTCATTTTCCCTCATGGTGACGCACCAAAACAAGACACACACCATCACTACACCGCTGGATGTACCAGAATTCCAACAGGTTTTTGGCCTACCCCACACCGAATTTGAAGATTGGACTGGCCTATCGAGCTGCACATCCAAACAGGTGCCACAAAGATCCAGATGGCAAAGAACGCCAAGAAAGCGCAAAAGACAGATCCAGCTGGGAACCAAGACCCCTATTACGCACACAGACAAAGCGGCCTGAGGACTGTTACTGACATACGCTCATATCCTTTGCGCTAAAACACCCCACATTAGTGAAACTTACCATTTACCATGTTTAGATATGTTGCCATTGTCACACAAATTGAATGTATGTTTACGATAGCCAGGCTCTTACAGCCATTGTATATAGAAATACAAATGTATGCTTAGGGTTAATGGGACCCATAGGAGCCTGAATACCGGGTATATCGATTATTTGGAATCCGGGTTATGCCCCTGAGCTGGGAGCGGTTAATATCGTTATCTTAAACATTCACGGAAATGAAAGATAAAAAAGAGGAAAAAAGGGACATCTAATGGTGTAGTATGTAAAATACAGGTATAAACGTAAAAATAATAGTATAAAACTCACATTTACCAGAGCTAATGTCCAGCTCTGGAGTAAGGCGCGTACAGCGGTTTAATCCCCGCTTATGGGATATAAAGCAGGTTCCTCTCCGTGGAATGGTATCCAATTCTCGGGATAAAACAAACAGCCAATAGTGCTCACTGTATGGCAAATAATAATAAGATAATAAAAGAAATGTACTTACAAAGAAAGAGCAGACCCACTGCTCTTTTTTGATGGCTTGGGTGGATTGATCCCCACCTATGGATTTCTTTGGGTACAGGAAACTTCCAGGAATTTTTTAGGTTTTCTTTAAAACCATTAAAAATAATTAAAATAGCAGTAAGAAGGCCAGGGTAAAAAGAAAGATATGTGTCTATAAAAAAGATAATTGGCAAAAGCAAATGACCAAAAATACTTTAATATATATAAAAAACACAATATTCAAATATGGATATTTGAATATTGTGTTTTTTATATATATTAAAGTAGTTTTTATAGCTCTGGTAAATGTGAGTTTTATACTATTATTTTTAAGTTTATACCTGTATAAACCAAAAATACTTTAATATATATAAAAAACACAATATTCAAATATGGATATTTGAATATTGTGTTTTTTATATATATTAAAGTATTTTTGGTCATTTGCTTGTGCCAATTATCTTTTTTATAGACACATATCTTTCTTTTTACCCTGGCCTTCTTACTGCTATTTTAATTATTTTTAATGGTTTTAAAGAAAACCTAAAAAATTCCTGGAAGTTTCCTGTACCCAAAGAAATCCGTAGGTGGGGTTCAATCCACCCAAGCCATCAAAAAAGAGCAGTGGGTCTGCTCTTTCTTTGTAAGTACATTTCTTTTATTATCTTATTATTATTTGCCATACAGTGAGCACTATTGGCTGTTTGTTTTATCCCGAGAATTGGATACCATTCCACGGAGAGGAACCTGCTTTATATCCCATAAGCGGGGATTAAACCGCTGTACGCGCCTTACTCCAGAGCTGGACATTAGCTCTGGTAAATGTGAGTTTTATACTATTATTTTTACGTTTATACCTGTATTTTACATACTACACCATTAGATGTCCCTTTTTTCCTCTTTTTTATCTTTCATAAACGAGTGAAATCACCATATAAATAGAAGATCCCACCAACCAAGGACACCTGTAAGAATATACCAGTTGGACTTTTCTCTCTTTTTCCCTTTTATTGGACTCTATTTTACGTGCGCAGCCTTTTATTGTTTTTATTTTTTTATCTTGTTTTATAGGGTTTGAGGGATTCCCTTTTTAAGGTTGCTGCAGAAGTTATTTAGCGCTGTCTCATCTCTTTTATTTTCCATTCACGGAAATGCCCTCACTTAACCCCTGTTACAGCATTTTGGTCACCATCCCCCAGAGAGGTGCCTAAAAAACCACTTGGGGACACGTCCACATCTTCCACAGGTGCAGCACCAAACTCACTACCAATATGACGCTTTCGTATCATATTCATGTAAATAGTTTTTCCCTCCCTTCTTTGGTCCCACTCTCACCATCCTTCACCGCATTATATCTTGCAGAGCTTCCCCTGGCACTCCTCTCATGACACAAGGTAGACCAAACAGTCCATATGGCACAGACTAAATTAATGTCCCTGAATGTAAGGGGACTTAGCACAGGAAATAGACAGGCAGAGAGCCGACATAATATTCCTGCAGAAAACACACTACAGGGGTGATTTCCAACTAAAGTTCAGTTCTAAACATATACAACAGACGTACTACAGTAATTATGGGAAGGGAAAATCTAGAGGGGTAGTGATACTAATGGCTTCACATGCAGCCTTCACAGAGACCAGCATCAAAACATATCCAGGGGGGAGATTCGTGTTTGTCAAAGGATACTACAATGGTATGCTAATAACACTTGCAAACATATACGCCCCCAAACTCAGATCAGTCCTTTATCCGCTCCTGCCTGACCAAGCTGGAGGTTTTTTTTCTGAGGGGGTTGTGGGGGGGGGGAGGGTTGGAACTTTGTCCTAGTTCACCCGATTGATAGTTCCTCTAAAACCACAGACAACAGACGCCACCAGCGCACTTTATTTGCAAATACTCTACATACCCATCAGCTGATGGATTGCTGACATCTGTTCCACCAACAAGATAGGGGCTATACATATTATTCCCCAGTAGCGAAGAGCTACTTCAGAATAGACATGTTTCTCCTTAGCCATAGACATCTCCCCATGCTAGGTCATGTGACCATAGGCAACATCACATGGTCGGACCATCCCCAAATATTCTTGACTCTACCACTCCAGAAAGACACCAAACACCACACAAACTGGCGATTAAAAAAGACCCTCCTAGACGACCCTAGTGTACTGGAAGACTTACGGACGACCCTACACCACTAATTCACAGACAATGCCACAGCAGAGGTCTCAGATTCATGGATCTGGGAAGCCCACAAGGGGGTCATTAGGGGTACCCTGATCAAATTGGGATCTAGAATTAAGAAAGAGCAAACATACAAACAGATCGCCCTATCAGACGCCATACATGAGAAGAAGATCCTACATAAACAGGACCCCACGCAGGAAACCTTTCAAAAGCTCACAGCCCTCAGGATAGAACTCTGATCCCTATTAGCCCTAAAAGCACATAGGTCGGTCCAACTGCCGATGGAGCTCCTTCTATGCCCACGGCAACAAAAGCGGGAAGCTACTGGCCCTGGCTTTGAAGGCAAAGCTCCAGAGATCCTTTATTGCCAAGATAAGGGATAGAAACGGGAAGCAATGCTGATGACATAGCCAAGGCGTTTTGTGATTTTTATCGCAACCTCTATAATCTAACCCCCCCAGCGGGAACATCCCCTGACATGCAGAAATATACCACCTCAAATCTCCCACTCATTATCCCCAGCACAGTGGCAAATACATTGGAAGAGCCATTCTCCCCTGCAGAGCTATCCTTGGCTATTAAGACCATGCCAAAAGGCAAAAGTCCAAGCCCAGACGGACTGACAGCACGTTACTACCAAACACTTGCTGAAGAACTAGGGCCACACTTTCTTAAAATGCTATATGGGCTAGGTCAGGACTCCTCACTCCCACCTCCAATGATACGAACATCAATTACTATCATCCCTAAACCTGGAAAGGACCCCACAGCATGCGGTAGCTTTAGGCCTATATACCTTATAAATTTAGACTTAAAACTTATGGCCAAACTGATTGCCAACCGACTCAAACCCCTTCTGCCTGTACTGATCCACCCTGACCAGGCTGGCTTTGTACCTGGACGTGAGGCCAGGGACGACAACACGAACATTCTCAACATAATACATGGGGCGACCACAACCAACATACCAACATTTCTCCCTAATGGGTCGAGGCAATGTAATAAGATGATGATCTTACACATGGGGCAACAAGCCTGCGAGGCTTGCCTACTCTACATTGACGGCCACTCTGGGCAGTGGGGGTCTGGGACTACCTCACTTATACAAGTACTATGTAGCGGTTCTACTCACTCGCATAAAAGAATGGACAGACACAGATAGGAAAAAGTCCTGGTACAGTCTAGAACAGAGCTTTGCGAGGGTTCCCCTCTACACACTACACTGGCAGACGTGCCAACTTAAAGAACTCTCCCCTACACACCACCCACTCATATACAACACTCTCCAAGTGTGGCGAAGACAGAGGGACAGCTGGGGACTGTGCCCAGGACTCTCTGCGTTCTTCCCACTAGTGGCCAACCCAGATTTCCAGAATATTATCCCGAATAACCGGAATCCCCAACCCAGACATAGCAGAAGTCCTGACAGCAGAGCACCCTCCCAAATTAAAGGTCTTCCCCAGGCATAACCAACAGTAGACATTACTAGACATTATGGGCAGGACCCAATTAAACAACTGCTTGACCCACTCAGTCCTTCCCATCTTGTGCCCAAGGGACAAAACACCCTTTGAACTTCTTTGTGGCCCAGGGAACGCATCCAAACTCCCCCTATCTTACATATACTGCATGCTCTAAGCAGCAGTAGGGGATCAGCCCAAACCTCCACACCTTTTGGCCCACAGTCCATGATAAATGCTGGAGGTGTAAAGGAGAACAGGGAGATTTGAAACACATTTGGTGGCATTATAAGGACATAGCCCCGTACTGGCGACAAATACTAACTGATATCGCCGAAATCATGCCTCTGCAGACCCGCTTAACCCCATCCCTAGTACTTTTAGATTAGCCGCGTTCCTTTAAGGAAATGCATAAACAGCAACTACTGAACCTTAATATGGGAGAAGCCAATGCCCGTATCCTGATGTACTGGCGTCAACCCAACATCCCATACAGAGAGCAATGGATGCAGACGATGGAGAAAACAAGGGAATTAGAAGAGATAAACTGGTCAGCAATAGGAAGAAGATACAGATATGCAAAGAAATGGGAACCCTGGATAAAATTCTTGGACTCCCTCCCCTCCCCCCAGTAGGACCTAAGCCCTAGAGGGGCCCTCCCCAACCCCTCCGCAGATAAATCTCTGTGCGACATGTATGGTCAACTGAGGATACATGGAGACCCCAAAGGAGATAGCTCAGATACCGGATAATCTCAATCTTAGCAGGATGCCCCCCCTTCGTCCGTCCCCCTCACACCAGTCGTACCTCCTTTGCATCATTCCCCGTGGCGCACACAACAACACAATAGCCATATACATAGACAGAGATGAGATTGCATAGAACTACCGAGATACCTGATGAACACAATACCACACATACACTCAGGGAAAGTAATGGGTACAAGATGTAATGTATATTGGGACTTCATGTGCATAATCTAACAGCAATCCACAACTGGTACCAGGCATCTGACAAATGTAAAGTGTTGCTCTGTGGATTGTGCATTGTGCAGTTGATCCCCACTATGTTACCCTTGAATAACCCCCCTTTTTCTTTTTTCTGTATCCCAAACACTTATTTTCTTCCTGAAAACAATAAAAACAAGTTATTAAACCAAAAAAATTTATATATATATATATATATTTATTTTACAGCGTGCATTATATGGAAGAAGTATTTCTGTAAGTATTCCACTATATTTTTTTTATATTTATGCAGAGTATGCATGTATGGAAATAAGAGTATTAGTATAATTTTTGGAACAATTAAGATTTTCAACTATTATGTATTACAGTAAAATGTAATAATGGAAACCACTAGTAAAGGTTTGATCCTAAAAGGGCAAACCTACTGTGGATTCCATAAAGACATCTACACGGACACTCCAGGGGTGTCCAGGGGCTTAACCCCTAAATGGTAAACCGAAAACAAAGCTCAGATCACTGGAAAACCAGTGATTCGAGCATATACTGGAACAATTATGATTAAAATAGTAGGTAGTGTAATGGATAAAGTTGCAAATATATATATATATATATATATATATATATATATATATATATATATATAAATTCTTATGCAAATTATCAGGTCATCCAAATGAGAAAATAGTGTGAACAAGCCAAATAGGCAAAAACCTCCCTAAAACTAAACCGTGACTACGATGCACTGCAGACTATTGACTTTAATATATCTTCATTGGTCAAAGTCTGTATATAGTGACAAATAAATATCTATAGAGTCACTAGATATAGGATAAAAGATTCCTAATTCCTAAAAATACTGCCTGTAACTGTAAATATTGTGGTACCAACAGTGAAATAATGTATCAAACTTTAAATTTGAGTGTATAAAGGACTCCACTTGTTGCAATAGAGCTTATATGTAGCTCTGTTCTAAATTAATGTGCTGTAGAAACAGTAGCCAAATTACACAATTGTAGAGAGTAACAATCAAACTAATATTATAGTATCCTGTGTAAAGACTAATAATATTAGATAGATATCAATAGTCAAATCATCAATCTCGTTCAAATGTTACTAAATAGAGATAAGGAATCGTACGTATTTGATAATTCGTCAGTGCAAATATTCAATGTAAAACATCAAGGGGCAATTATTGCTAATAACATACACAAATACCAGGCATAAAGCTCCTGCTGGGATCGGTAGCGCTTAACATAAAAATATTCTGCTGTCAATAGAGTCATTACGATAAATTTACACTAAGGCTGATGCACATTATCCAACATGCTTTGTATTTTACTGTGAAGTCATTAAGGAGTTAACTACTCGGGTAAAAAGTTCGCTCCCACCCACAATGAATCTGATAGGGGCGTTTGAACAGCCTCATTTACATATTCAAACATTGAGAATTTTGGCGCGAACATAACGGTAACGTTACCCACTTGTGATTGGACTATTAAGAATTTCGCTGGAGGAACTAATTGGTATATAAGTCAGTATCTATACAGTCATTCCAATTCTGGCCCCCGAAGAAGGTGCATGTTATAAGCACCGAAACGCGCGTCAGGTTTTCCAATTTCTCACTTTTTTTCACTATTTCACTGGGCACTTTCACTATGTGCAGGCAACCAACATCCTAAGTATGGTTCTGCACATTAGTATTTTAATAGCTTTCTAACCTCCTTTCCTGTCCTAATTCCTTATCTCTATTTAGTAACATTTGAACGAGATTGATGATTATTTGACTATTGATATCTATTTAATATTATTAGTCTTTACACAGGATACTATAATATTAGTTTGATTGTTACTCTCTACAATTGAGTAATTTGGCTACTGTTTCTACAGCACATTAATTTAGAACAGAGCTACATATAAGCTCTATTGCAATAAGTGGAGTCCTTTATACACTCAAATTTAAAGTTTGATACATTATTTCACTGTCGGTACCACAATATTTACAGTTACAGGCAGTATTTTTAGGAACTGGGAATCTTTATCCAGTGACTCTATAGATATTTATTTGTCACTATATACAGACTTTGACCAATGAAGATATATTAAAGTCAATAGTCTGCAGTGCATCGTAGTCACGGTTTAGTTTTAGGGAGGTTTTTGCCTATTTGGCTTGTTCACACTATTTTCTCATTTGGATGACCTGATAATTTGGATAAGAATTTCGATATATATATATATATTTGCAACTTTATCCATTACACTACCTACTATTTTAATCATTATTGTTCCAGTATATGCTCGAATCACTGGTTTTCCAGTGATCTGAGCTTTCTTTTCCATTACGTATTACAGGAATGTAGTTTTTAGTTTTAAAAATTAGCAAAAACTAAAATGCATTAGGGGGCGTGGCTTGACTGGCAATGTGAACGGTCGCAACCTAACTGAGCTCCCGATCAACCTCAACAAAATAGCCACCAAGCTGCAACCAAAAGAAAATATGGGTAATAAAAAGAAACCCAAGAGACCCCAGGCAAGACTTCCAGCAAGAAAGCCGGTGATCTGGACCGTTACTTCAGAGATAAAGTTTGGGCGCTTGCAGAGACAGAAGCGTACAAGCCTCCATCTTCACCACTTGTCTAACCGCCAAACAGCCTGGCGAGTTTGAAAATTACTACCTCAAACGGGAACATCATGCTTCAGGAACTAATACAACATCTCCCTTCTAAGGAAGACATGGCCTCTATGTTGACGAGACTCGATGCCTCCATGCAGGAGAAGCTATCTTCCATCACTGCTGAGGTACGACAAATAGGCCTGCGGGTGGGAGATTTAGAGGGAGACAGAGATAATATCCAGTTGAAAATCTACAATTTAGAACAGAGACAAGATGCACAGGACACCAAAATTGTGCAGAAACTACGCCACACAGAAGACCTCGATAATAGAGGCAGAATAAATAATCTTCGTATAAGAGGCATACCGGAGGCGCAGGGGGACCCCGAAAATGTCAGAGAGATACTACAAACTCTATTTAATACCATTCTACAATGTCCAGTATAAACACCTATATTACTGGACAGAGCTCATAGAGCAGTGAGACCACGGGGCCTATTACAAGATGCACCGAGAGATATTATTTGTAGAATTTACTACTACAATCTAAAAGAAGGTATTTTGCACCTAGCACGGAATTCTCCAGCCCTAAATGCCTCCCCAACACAAATCCAAAATCTAACAGACTTGGCTTGGCAAACGTTGCAGGGAAGGAGGGCCTTGCGACCTCTCACACAGGCATTACAGGCAAAGGAGATCCACTACCACTGGGGATACCCGTCCTCCCTTACAGCATCGCAACACGGAACACAACAGTGCATGATATACCCGATTTCCTTAAGCTATTTGATATCCCCCAGATGGATATACAAGACTGGTATGACCCATGGCCACAAGGATCTTCACAGGCTCTACCTCAAAGACCCAGATGGAGTGGCCAGACGGAGAAGAGGAGAATAACAGGGAAGAGACTCCCTTTTACACCTGCATCTAGGCCCAGACCTGCTTCCCAGGACGTTTGAAGGAACACCCAGATGTCTACACTCAAACTCAATATTTCTACAAGTCAAAGTGACACTTACTGAGACTTGAATGTTGCGCAGGCTGAGGCATCTGATTCTAAGAAGAACCTAGGCTTGGTCATAGTCTTGGACTTTCTAAAACTTAGAATTACCTGGCGAGGACTGACAACAACTACAGAAGATGCATGTAATGTATATATATAGTATGTACAGGGAACTTAGACGCTACATAGTATTTTTCGGATAAAAGCATATAGTAACATATATTGAGACATCTTAAGGGGACTAAAAAGTTAACTAAATTGTTGAAGAACGGAGGAGGGAGGAAGATGAAGGCAGAGGAAGAGGGACTCCAAGCACAGAGGAATTAGATCTAATATAGCTTTGTACGAAGCTAAATACTGCCCTTTCATAGGTAATCAACATATCTTCTTCCCACTAATATTATTGTTAATAATAAAAAATAAAAAAAATTAGAAATTAGAAAAATACTACAATTACTCCTCCATAAAAACCTAACACCCCTATGTAGTGACTAGAGGGATCCACAAACTCACAGCCCTTGGAAAAGGTGGGACCTAAGAAACGCACAATATATGAAAGGGTTAATGCTGTTCTGTACTCAATTCTCCTCGATTCTCCGGTCACCACATCAATTGACGGGAGTTCTTGTTTAGCAAATTAAGACACAGACACGACAGAGTGTTTAACAAGTTCTCAGTGAGTATATTTTCAGGGCTAGCATTTAAACACAATTTGTCACGCAAGCAGTGAGATTTATCGTTTCCTTGTAGTTAATAGTACATATTTGTCTGACATTAAAAGATTAGCATTTGAGGGAGGCCTCTCAAAAGCATGTTACAGAATACATCTGCCAAGGTCAGCATAATTATTTCAAACATAATTTTAAAGCATATAAAACAAAAAGAGTTAACTATTTCATATCCTTACATTCCCCTCTTTGAGCAAAAAATTTGCTCATAATATTGATAAAATCTTCCCAGGACAGAGAAACTTTCACATGGTATTTTCAGGGGTGCTATTCACTCCCTGCGGGACTTTCATTAATTTCTTCAACTCGATTCCCATGTGGTAATTCCTAAGGCCCAGTTTTAAAGATGGGTTGATACCCTCCAGTGGCAGAGAGGAGAATTTCCAATTGTTTCTGTTCTGCATTATGGATTAATTTCTGTATTCTCTTCCTCAATGTACAAGTAAGGTGGCAGTTATATAAAATCATACACAATAAAATCAGGACTATAATTACAAGAGGATAGAAGAATGATTTCATTATCTGGTATCCAGTAGGGGACCAACCAGTAAAAGTATCGAACCAATGATGGGCTAAATCATTCTGAATTTGTGAACTCACCTTAAAGGACCACTCTAGGCACCCAGACCACTTCTGGGTGCCAGGTACCTCTAGGATTAACCCTTTTTTTTTAATAAACATAGCAGTTTCAGAGAAACTGCTATGTTTATACTGAGGGTTAATCCAGCCTCCAGAGCCTCTAGTGGCTGTCTCATTGACAGTCGCTAGAGGCGCTTGCGTGCTTCTCACTGTGAAAATCACAGTGAGAGCCACATCCAGCATAAATGCTTTCCTATGTGACAACTGAATCTGTTGCGCTCACTGCCATGCATCGCACGCCGCGAGCAAGGAGGAGAGGAGGAGTACAGCTCCCGCCCGCGCAGAAAGGTAAGTGTTTAACCCTTCCTCTCCCCAGAGCCGGGCGGGAGGGGGACCCTGAGGGTGGGGGCACCCTCAGGGCACTATAGTGCCAGGAAAACGAGTATGTTTTCCTGGCACTATAGTGGTCCTTTAAGGAGTTCTACTTTTAGGATATGTGTGGCTACCTGTGTGTGTACTATAGCATCATTATGTGTAACAAGATGTTTAAACATATTTTGTTTTCCTTTCATTAAGGAGACAATAGTCTCAAGAGGTTAATGGTAATCTTTAAAAGGCAGAGAGCCTAATAGGGCATTAATATATTAATATGTTTGTCTCAAGTGATTGTGTCGCTAAAATAATATTGGGTGCCATTAAGATCTAACCAGGTAACATTAGTCAAACATCCTGAAAAGGGGAGAGGTAGATTAATACTTGTATTACTAGTAATTATTTTTGTAGGGAGGTTAGTTGCCAAACAGATATGTGGTGTGCTTATTTCAGTCATGGTAAAATAATTTTCAGGATATATGTGCCATAAGCACTTGTTAAGTTCATTTTGGAGTAAGCATGGTTCGTAAATAGGGGACGAGTGTCGACATGCATATCCTTTGTCAGTGAGAACACAGTGTTTGAGGGAATAGGTCATATTATCTTTGGGGAAAATATAGTCCCCTGTGTATGTGGGTTCCCACCAGGTTAAATTCCTGGCAAAGAGATCATAAACTGGTACTGGTAATGTGTTAAATTGACAAGCTAATTTGACATCCTTTGATGATGTATGATATAGTGTTAAATAGCATGAGCATGAAAAATGTGAAACATTACCAGTTAACCATTCATTGCATTTAGCGGATTGGGGTTTTAGAAGTAACCATTCATTATCTGTGAGGTTAAGCATCCCTCTAATTCTCTCTAGTTTAGGAATCATTAGTGTGTCTTCTAATGCCAATCTTTGTTGTTGCATCCATAAATACCTGATGGCACAAGTACTCCAGTTACCTAGACCTGTAGTGAATTTCATAGTTGCAACAGTTAAATTACCTAAATAGTTATACATTGATTTATCTAAATCCAATCCTGTAACCTGTGATTTAACAACAGTTGGAGCCCAGTTTGCCGTAGCATGGAAACCAGTCCCTATATGCATGCTGGCCGTGTTTAACTTATTCTTAAAGGGTCTCCATGTCTCTACTATTTAGTATACCCATGGTGGTTCCAGCACCTCCTAACAGTGTGTCATACCATTCTCTTGTCTGCCTTTTGTTTGCTGTGTTACATAATGTTACAACAGGAGTAGTGATTTTTAATGACACATATACAGCTTGTAAGAAGGCAGTTGTATTAACACATGTGGACGGAATAGGTGTGTGTGTGTCATTGTTGACTTTTGGTTCTATGGTAGAGGATAAAGGATAGTAATAAGGTGTAAAAATATAAGGTAGTGTACAGTTCTCAATTGCAGTGTCGTTCATAATGACTAACATTTGTCCCCTTTTCCAATTAATGGTACCAGTTGTATAATCATTATTAAAAGTAATAAGGCCTGTCTGTTTACATTGATATGCAACCTTACTAATTTTCTTATAATATGTATCACAAACCTGTTGAGGTGGTTTTTTCTTACCATCAGAACTTATATTAAATAAGGTGGCACAGATGCTAGTGTAATTAGCAACCTTAATTGTGCACATTTCTGCGTTATAAGATCTAACAATTTTCCGTGAACCTTCAAACAAACATAATGCACCGGTTTCATTAGCTGTGGACACATTCCATATGGGTAACTGGTACTTATAAGGGTTATTATTTGTCCAATTCATCCAAATTCGTTCAGTCAATGAGTGATTGCATATTACATGCTGATAGATAGGTGGTGGAGAAATGTTCTTGAGGGAGCGTGTGTGACGAATGCTAGATGAGGGGCTAAGGCCTAATTGGACTGGGGGTATTGAAGAATTGTTCGTGTCAGAGTCTTTTCTCCAGAAACAAACAGGTTTTAAATTTCCCATTGACTCATAATGGCATTCAAGGAACAATATCAGAGGGAGTATAACAACTCCAGAAAGCATAGCGCAAAACATAATCTTGGTCTACGATATGGTGTGAAAGCTAAGGGGAAATTCTTCTGTTTCCGAGTGAGGAGTGGTGTTGTCTTCCTTGGTTCCCACTCGGGATGCGTGAATTCAGATGTCGTGGGAATCTGTGAGGACAGCGGTTCTGGTTACAGCAATCCCAGTAGCAGGTGGTCCGAAAGGGTATTCTCCTTTCTTGGTCCTGTTCAGCTGACGGATATACACCTTGTCACCGGGCTGGTATGGATGAGTAAGTTCCTGTGAAGGTAAGGGAAACACTGAAGAAACATTGCCATATATACCATTCACTTTTATCAACAATTCCTGTACATATTGTTCTTGTATTAGCTGTAAATCCCCAGACATTATAACAAGCGGTTCCCTGGCCCAGGGTGTGGGAAAAGGTCGTCCCATCAGAATCTCAAATGGAGATAATTTAATCACCTTGTGGGGAGTCATTCTTATCTCAGCTAAAATAGCTGGAAGATATTTTGTCCAATTTACCCATGTTCCTGCAGTAGCTTTCATAAGCTTCTCCTTAATGGTCCTATTCATCCTTTCCCCTGAACTCTGTGGATGATTTTAGCAAGTTCCTAGAATTTAGCAAGTTCCTGGGTAACCTTACTGGCAAAAGCCGGGCCATTATCAGAGTTAATCTGCAGAGGGCAGCCATACCTGGGAATAATTTCAGTAGCAAGAATCTTCACTACAGTCCTAGCATCTTCCCTAGATGTCACAAAGGCCTCGGGCCATCTACTAAACTGATCATCTATGACCAGTAAGTATTGCTGTTTCTTACCAATTTTGGGTACATAAGTAAAATCAATCTGTAAGTGTGTAAAAGGAGCAGATGGAGGGGGCAAATGTTCGTGCTGTGATTTGTGTGGAATATTAGGATGTGTTCTCATACATGGTTCACATGATCTTACAAATGACTGTACATGCTGCCTGAGATTCCTAATATAAAATGAATTCATGAGGAAGTGCTTGCTATGCTTTTGTGACCGGGACCATGTGCCGGACTGATGAAAATAAAGCAGCTGGCTTCAGGTATGCCTATTCTCCCCTCTTTAGAGAAAAGATAATTCTGATCTTTCTTTAAACCTTGTTTAATCCAAAAATCAAAGTCAGATTGCGTTGCAAAGGCTTGAAGCTGCAAATCAAACTGTCAGTAGGGCATGTGGGAGGTGTGAGCATAGCAGGAAACATTTCATAGTAAAGAGTCTCGGCTGCAACTTCTTTTGCCACTTTGTCATCCAATGCATTACCTCTGGAGATGTCATCACTACCCAGAGTATGTGCCTTGCAGTGGATAACAGCTACTTCAGATGGGAGTAGGATAGCATCTAGGAGTGATTGGATGAGATTTGTGTGTGAAATGGCTTTTCCATCGGGTCCTACAAAGCCTCTTCCAAATCACACCAAAATCATGCACTACCCCATGAGCATATCGTGAGTCTGTGTAAATGTTCACTCGCTGTCCTGAGAAAAGCTGACAGGCACGTGTGAGAGCAATGAGTACTGCAGCTTGTGCAGACAGCTGGAAAATAGTGTCAGCTTCAATGATTTTATCAGGTAGCTGTACCACGGCATAGTCTGGAAGCTGAAATGTTGATATTATGGAAGAATAAGCAGTCTATATCCACTGCTTTGGCATGTAAGCAAGGTGCAAAGGAAGAGATTGATATTTTTGTAAAGAGATTTTACAAGTGTTGGAAGGATGAGGCAGGTTTGAAGTCTGGAGATGATATGGATCTCCTTAAAATACAGTCATGCCTTGGTAACATAGGCGTGTGCCGGTGGTCCTAGTGGTGAGAGTGAACGCTAGCCTGCGAGGCTAAAGTTCACTCTCGCGAGATCTGAGCGTTCTCGCGAGAAGAACCGGGCGGAGCTGTTGGCAAGAGCTCCCCGGGTCCTCTCCTGCCTCCCTCCCTGCCTGTGGGTTGGTGGGGAGGGAGGCTGAGTGCTCGGATAGCGCCGGCTCTGCATAAGCCGACAGGGGAGATCCTGAGATCTCCCCTGCTGGTCTCACTCCATAGGCGTGCCGTGGGGAATAGGGTGTGCCCAGGCACACCCGGCACACGCCTATGTTACCAAGGCATGACTGTATTTTAAGGAGATCCATATCATCTCCAGACTTCAAACCTTCCTCATCCTTCCAACACTTGTAAAATCTCTTTACAAAAATATCAATCTCTTCCTTTGCACCTTGCTTACATGCCAAAGCAGTGGATATAGACTGCTTATTCTTCCATAATATCAACATTTCAGCTTCCACCTCGTCCCACATTTTAGCACATCCTGCTGAAGTACTAAGCTCATAAACACCATCACTACCAGCCTCTCCAACTCCATTACCGTTGTCTGTCTCACTGATAGAGGGTACCCTAGACCAATCCCAACCAGAATCTGTGTCATACCCTAATATTCCATTTATAATTAACTGTATGTCTATCTGTGTCATGTTCTGTCCTAAGCACATTATTTTCAGATACATTAGGCATGCAGAGGGATTAGCAAATAACAAATATCTTCTATATCATCCTCTGAGGGGGCATTAGGTACAGCAGGATACATTGCTTTATAGGGAGGTGGGGGTTATGGTTGGGCATGGCTGGGGGTTGACTGGGTAGGGGGCACAATTGGTGGTGGATATAGATTTTCAGGAGGGGCTTCTAAGGGAAAGCGGATGGTATTACTGTCAACAGTTCCCTTTCTCTTAGCCAGGTCTTTCTTAGCTCCCTTTAAAACCTTTCCTGTTACACTACAAGGAAACCAATGAGAGGCTATCTGCAACCAATTTTCACCTCCTGCTTTCATATATTCCTTATCCCAATCTGGATCAGGACCACTCCACGGCCATGACTTCCTATCTCCCAAACACAATCCTCGAATCATATTCATATGGAAATCTTCATTAGCCCCACACCTGGGAAAAGGATCAGATGACTTCATAGTCTCTGTCCATCCTGCTAAATTTGACACAAAGGGGATTGTAAGAAATCTTCCTTGTGCTCCTATTCTAGTAGCATAATTTAGACATGACTCCCCTGGGTGGGGAAAAGGGTAAGAAATAGACTGATTATTTCCCATATTTCTGGCTCAGGATAGAGACACTACCTACTTAACCATAGTGTGTCTCTACTTAACAAGCAAAATAAACACAAAGCAGACACAGGGTGACCAGAGGAATGGGAAGTTTGGGTTATTCTAGATCTATAAACCATGTTTCCTAGAACACCTATAGTCTTAATAAATCGGAGACTCCTTTATATAGTCTCAAAACCTGTATCTATCTTAGATATTAACCTGGGTTACCAAGAACCCTATACTAGACCAACTGTCCAGTAAAAACCGGAGACCTATTTACAGTCTCAATATAACCTTTCCTATCTACTGGATACAGACTTACTGAACCAAAGGGGGTCATAGACAATCAGCGTCAATAAGACACAAAAAAGCTACTTACCCACAATGCTCCTGCTGTAATCCCACTTCTGACACCAAGATGAAAGGGTTAATTCTGTTCTGGACTCAACTCTCCTCGATTCTCGATTCTCCGGTCACCACATCAATTGACGGGAGTTCTTGTTTAGCAAATTAAGACACAAACACGAAAGAGTGCTTAACAAGTTCTCAGTGAGTATATTTTCAGGGCTAGCATTTATACACAGTTTGTCAGGTAAGCAGCGAGATTTATCGTTTCCTTGTAGTTAATAGTACATACTTGTCTGACATTAAAAGATAAGCATTTGAATAAAGAACATCCTGAGGTCGAGCAAGGTCATACATCAACATCCTGTAGAAGGGAGGCCTCTCAAAAGCATGTTACAGAATACATCTGCCAAGATCAGCATAATTATTTCAAACATCATTTTAAAGCATATAAAACAAAAAGAGTTAACTATTTCATATCCTTACAATATATAACTATATATCAAGGGGATTGCTATCGTGTTCGAAATGTTTTATGTTTTTTCTTGAAAATATTTTTTGTAACATTGGATATACATGCACACACATTCACTGCTGTAAATTGCTGTTACGTCAAATAAGATACAGGTAAACAGTCCATTCCCCAGACATGCACCTCCAGAGCCAAACCCACTAAGATGCATTAGCCTGTACATTAGCGCTTGGCGGCGCAAAAAATGGTAGAAAAATCAAGAGAGGTTGTAGGGAACCATAACAATTTCTTATATACCACCAGACAAGTACGATCAACAACCACGACTGTTTACATCTTTCAAAATAAAACAACTACACAACCCCCAACTAACCGCCTGAGGTTACACTACAGGGCGTTTTATCCCGATTCAGCAACTGAAGCTGACGGGGAAGATATTGATCACCGACTCCTTGACAGTTGGTGGAGACACCAACTCTTGTTAGTGAATTCCAGATTCAGGATTCACGTTTGTTTTTTAAGTTATATTGTCCTTTTTTGATACTTATTACACATCTTAGTTCATTGATCTTATAATCTTTCTCTGTATCGCAGCATATAAACTAAGATTTTGCACCTAATAGCAAATTATTCAAGACAATCTTTCCTGGGAATGATGATGACACATACCAAGAACCATTTGAATATAATCGACACATTAAACATAGTATCCTATAACATCCGGGAACTCAATGCTCCAGAAAAGAGAAACATGGCACTTAGGGAATTCCATAGACTCCAAGCTGACGTGGTGTTTGTGCAAGAAACACACTTTAGAGACCCAAAAGCACCAAAATTAACTAACAAACATTATCCACATGCATACTATAACATCTTTACCCATAGCAAACGAGGGGTAGCAATATTAATCAAAGCACAACTCCCCTTCACCTATCAAAATCACTACGTTGACAATTCAAGTCGTTATATCATTCTGCAAGGATCAATTAGCAACCAGCCCATCACCTTTGTGAACATATACCTACCAAACACCAGACAATGACACACACTACGTAGAATTCTTGCCAAGGTACAACAGCACATATCAGGTATATTAATTATAGGGGGAGATTTTAACATATCCATAGATGGCCAAAAAGCACAGCACAGCATCTCACTCCAATCATTTAAATCCCACCAGGACACAGGTGAGACGTCTACTACATAGCCATCAGTGTCACGTATTCATCTGCTGATAAAAATGTGGTTAATGGCATTTACTGTCCACACAGGAAAAGTTGTGCCGAGCAGCAACCAAATCCACAGAAGGGTTAATGCTGAGCAGCAATTATGCAAATGGAAACCGGGTAACTGCCTTTGGGGTCAAAGGCCAATTACAGCCTATCAAATCCAGAGGAGGGGTATTTAGGCCAAGTTCTCATCCTGCTCAGTGCCCTGTCGTGGTTTCCCTAGTGGTTGTCCAAGAGAGCGTTCCTGATTCAAGTTTCTTCTGGTTTTTGACTTTGGCTTTGATTTTGACTTCCCTGTGTTCTGGTATCCCTGACTTCTGGCTTTCCCTTATCGTTGTGTCTCTTTCTGTATCCCCTGACCTCGGCAAGTATCCTGACTACCCTTTGGTACATTAAGTCCGGCCATTCTAAAGCCCGGTAATACATTACTTATTAGTCATCTGTGTGACACAATTCTACGTGCTGGATCAGCTAGTAATCCTGACATTATGACATGGCCACAGATCCTGTAGAATTGTGTCAGCACATAGCTGCTTGCGAGAGAAAGCTAGTGGAGAATGAGCACCGTATGGATCAGTTTGCCCAGGCTTTCAGTACGCTCCTTACTCGAACAGCGCATCTGCAACCTGCGGCTTCTCCGACTGTGTCACCTCCGCCTAATGTACCTCCTGTAGTACATAAGGCACCTTCTATCTCCCTATCTCCTCCCCTGCATTTTGATGGTAATATTCAAGAATGCCGAGGATTCATTAACCAAATTGAATATCATTTTGAGGCCTCACCGGGATATTTTCCCACTGACAGAGCTAAAATTAGTTACCTGATGAACCAACTTAAAGGTAAAGCTTTAGCTTGGGCCAATCCGTTATGGGAGAGTAGTAGGAGCATTGCACACAATTACCAGGAATTCCTTGCGGAATTTAAACTTACGTTTGAACCATTAGGCAGGGAGGATGACGCCTCCACTGCCCTAATGCATATTAGACAAGGGAACCGGTCTATCTCGGAGTATACCATAGAATTTCGCACCTTGGCTTCCGAGGTAGACTGGACTAACAGCGGATTAATCTCAGCATTTAAGAATGAATTATCTGAGACTATGTTAGCTGAGATTACTGCCAAAGAACTACCCAAAAAACTCAATGAGTTTATTACATTTATTATGCTAATTGATAATAGACTCAGAACCAGAAATAAAACCAGACGTATGGCTTTGCCATTAGTACCTAATTTCTCCAGACCGGTTGTTCCTGACCTCTCTATACAGTCCGAACCTATGCAGTTGGGGGTCACTAGACTGTCCAAGGCAGAAAGACAGCATAGGAGAAGAGAGGGTCTATGCATATACTGTCGTAAAAAAGGACATATGAGGATTACTTGTCCCATGCGTCCGGAAAACTACCGCACCTAAGAACCTTAAGGGGACAGGTCTTAGGTGTAATGGATACGTCCTCTGGGAATAACATAAATAGATTTCTCATTGATATTACGATCACAGTTGACAAAATAACTTTTCATGCAAGGCCCTGATGGACTCAGCTGCAGCAGGAAATTTCATTGATGTTAATTTTGTTAAAAAAATGCTATACCTATCAAGGAGAGAATATCACCTCTGGCCGTTGAGGCTATTGATGGGAAACCACTCTCTCAACCCTTAATTACTCATGAAACCTTGCCCATTAACATGTCTATTGGTGCCTTACATAAGGAAGTTATAATATTCCAAGTTATTGCATCTCCTTTTTGCCCTATCATATTAGGCTTTCCTTGGCTTCGTAAACACAACCCTCATATCGACTGGGCTAATGTGGAAATATTGGAATGGGGCAAGGATTGTAATGGGAAGTGTATGTTACACCTCACCAAGAGAGTGGGTACCATTAAATTACCCACTACTACACCTCAAACCCCCGAAGTTCCCATACAATACCGGGAGGTTAAGGAAGTATTTAGTAAGAGTCAGTCCAATATCTTACCTCCTCACAGGTCATATGACTCCTCCATAAATCTGTTACCCGGCGCTATGCCACCTAAAGGGGCAGTATATGCCTTATCGCCACAGGAGAGTAAAATAATGGAATATATCAAAGACTCACTAAACACGGAAATCATCCTCACCTGCAGGTGCAGGCTTCTTTTTTGTAGAAAAGAAAGATGGAGAATTACGCCCATGCATTGACTACAGAGCATTAAATAAGATTACTGTTAAGAATGCCTATCCTACTCCTCTCATTTCCGAATTGTTTGATAGACTCCAGGGTGCTAAGCTCTTTACCAAACTGGATCTCAGGAGAGCATACATTTTGGTAAGAAAATCATGAGTGGAAAACGGCATTTAACACTAGATGCGGGCACTATGAGTACCTTGTTATGACTTTTGGGCTATGCAATGCACCGGCCGTATTCCAGGATTTTATTAATGATGTACTCAGGGATTATATCTATTCATTTGTCCTGGTTTATTTGGATGATATCCTTATTTATTCCCCTGACCTTCAAACCCACCACAAACAGGTCAAACAAATATTGCAGACTTTACTGGAAAACAAACTTTATTGTAAATTGGAAAAATGCTTGTTTGATCAGACTGAAGTACAGTTTTTAGGGTATAACATTTCTGCCTCTGGTTTTCAGATGGACCCTAAGAAACTAGAGGCTGTTATACAGTGGCCAGTACCTAGCGGACTAAAAGCCATCAAAAGATTTATTGGGTTTGCAAACTGTTACAGAAGATATATCAAGGGGTTTTATTCTGTATTAGCCCCCATCACCAATATGACACGTAAGGGGGCTAAAGGTATGGTATGGTCTAAGGAAGCTAGAGAGGCTTTTGAACTTCTTAAACAAAGGTTTGCTTCTGCTGACATACTGACACACCCTGACACCAGCAAACCCTTCATATTGGAAGTCAATGCCTCCGAAACTGGGGTAGGGGCGGTTCTTTCTTCCTTGTGGTTACTTTTCCAGAAAGTTGTCTCCCGCTGAGCGCAATTATGATATTGGCAACAGAGAATTGTTCTAGACAGGTTAGATGGTCTTTGTTTCACTCTCGCTTCAACTTCCTTATAACTTACAGACCTGGTCCCAAAAATGTGAAGGCTGATGCCTTGTCTAGACAGTTGATACTGAGTCTTTACAGAAACACGAGACATCCCCTATCGTGCCTCCTGAATGTATCATCGCTTCTACTGTTCTTTCACTGTCTTCTCCCTTGCTTGGTGCTATAATGGAGGCTCAGTCTCAGGCACCATGCAATAAACCATTGGACAAATTGTTTGTTCCATTAGGTGAAAGAAAGAATGTGCTGAGGGTATTCCATGACAATGTGACTGCTGGACACCCAGGTATCAATAAATCCATATCTGCGATCATTTTGATGGGATTCCCTTAAAAACGATGTAAAAGGACTATGTGCCGGCTTGTTCAGTTTGTGCTGTTTCTAAGGTCTCTCATAAGCTTCCTTGTGGTTTGTTGCAACCACTTCCTGTATCTAGTGTTCCATGGTCCCACTTGTCAATGGACTTCATCGTTGAACTTCCAAGTTCCAATGGCTATACCACCATTCTTATGGTGGGTGACCGTTTCTCCAAGTTGGCTCTTTTTAGTCCACTTAAAAAAATTGCTATCCTCTCAAGACCTGGTTCTTATCTTTATACGTGAGATTGTCCGACTGCATGGCATTCCTCACAATATTGTGTCTGATAGGGGCTCTCAGTTTATGTCTCAGTTTTGGAGGGCGTTCAGTAAATAGTTGGGCATTGAATAGTTTTTTTCTTCCTCTTACCATCCCCCAAACTAATCGCACGGCTGAGAGGGCTAACCAGTCATTAGAGTTATATCTGCGTTGTTTTGTAAATAGCACTCAAGATAATTGGTCTGAATTACTACCCTGGGCCGAGTTTGCTAGGAAAAATGCTACCCATGACTCTTCTGGTCACAGCCCGTTCTTTGTTAAAGGACCACTCTAGGCACCCAGACCACTTCAGCTTAATGAAGTGGTCTGGGTGCCACGTCCCTCTAGGATTAACCCTTTTTTTAATAAACATAGCAGTTTCTCTGAAACTGCTATGTTTATAAATGGGTTAATCCAGCCTCTAAAGCCTCTGAGTGAATCACAGTGAGAAGACGCCAGCGTCCATTGGAAAGCATTATGAATGCTTTCCTATGAGACTGGCTGAATGCGCGCGCAGCTCCTGCCACGCATTCGCATTCAGCCGAAGAGTAGGATCGGAGGAGGAGAGCTCCCCGCCCCGGGGCTGGAAAAAAGGTAAGTTTAACCCCTTTCCTTGCCATCCAGCCCGGCGGGTGTGGGACCCTGAGGGCACTATAGTGCCAGAAAAACGAGTATGTTTTCCTGGCACTATAGTGGTCCTTTAAAAACAGTCCTCATCCTACTGTCCTGCTGGCTGTTTTCTCTGAGACAACTATCCCTGCTTTGGATGATCACCTTTCTTTTATCCGTGATACTTGGACCAAAGTTCATTCCGCTCTCAAAACTGCGGCTGATCGCTTCAAGTTCTATGCAGATAAACGGAGGGGTGCCAACCCCGTTTACCAAGTGGGTGACAGGGTATGGTTACCATACCATCATAACATCAAACATCAAATTGAAAGTTCCTAGTATGAAGTTTGCACCCAGATTCCTGGGCCCCTTTTTGTATCCTTCGGAGGATTAACCCTGTGTCATATTCTCTGGCCCTCCTGGCCTCATTACGTATTCCAAATACCTTTCATGTGTCGCTTCTCAAACCTCTTGTTTGCAATAAATATACTGTCTCAAGTGTCCCTCTTCCTCCCTTAGTTTCTGGACAGGAAGAGTATGAGGTCTCCTCCATAACTGATTCCAGGTTTTCTCGGGGCACTTTACAGTACTTGGTGGATTGGAAAGGTTATGGACCAGCCGATCGTTGTTGGGTTCCGGCATCTGGACGCAAGATTCGCTATTTTCACGTCAAATTTCCTCTCAAGTCTGGTCCTGCCCGCCTGGTGGGCGTTCTTCAGGTGGGGGGTAATGTCACGTATTCATCCGTTTATAAAAATGTGGTTAATGGCATTTACTGTCCACACAGGAAAAGTTGTGCCGAGCAGCAACCAAATCCACAGAAGGGTTAATGCTGAGCAGCAATTATGCAAATGGGAACCTGGTAACTGCCTTTGGGGTCAAAGGCCAATAACAGCCTATCAGATCCAGAGGAGAGGTATTTAGGCCCAGTTCTCATCCCGCTCAGTGCCCTGTCGTGGTTTTCCCTAGTGGTTGTCCAAGAGCGCGTTCCTGATTCAAGTTTCTTCTGGTTTTTGACTTCCCTGTATTCTGGTATCCCTGACTTCTGGCTTTCCCTTATCATTGTGTCTCTTTCTGTATCCCCTGACCTCGGCAAGTATCCAGACTACTCTTTGGTATGGTAAGTCCAGCCATTCTAAGGCCCGGTAATACATTACCTATTAGTCATCTGTGTGACACAATTCTACGTGCTGGATCAACTAGTAATCCTGACAATCAGCTGGTAGACTGTTGGAGGGCCCTACACCCTACAACGAATGACTACTCCTTCTCCTTCTAGATCAGCATCCATGTACACAAGAATTGACCTTTTTCTCACCACTCAAATGGACCTCTCACTAGTGTCCTCAGCAACAATAAATAACATCACATGGTCCGATCATGCACCAGTTCAAATAAAATTGAAAATCTACTCCAATAATTCAGCTAAAACAGCCATAGCGGAAGCAATTTCCAACTACTTCCGAGACAATATAACACAAGATACTACCCCCTTTCTCCAATGGGAAGCACATAAGTGCGTAGTGAGGGGTGAGCTAATAAAATGGGGCTCCTTTATTAAAAAAGAACAAATTAAGAAACAAACGGAGCTTCTACACAATATAAAAAACTTGGAAGAGGCGCACAAGGTTACTATGAAAATCACAGTGAGAAAGCACGCAAGCGCCTCTAGCGGCTGTCAATGAGACAGCCACTAGAGGAAATAGGGGAAGGCTTAACCCATTCATAAACATAGCAGTTTCTCTGAAACTGCTATGTTTATGAAAAAATGGGTTAACCCTAGCTGGACCTGGCACCCAGACCACTTCATTAAGCAGAAGTGGTCTGGGTGCCTAGAGTGGTCCTTTAATGTAGACATGAAAATCTTTACAAAGATGCTAGCATTGAGATTGGAACCACTGCTACCCTCTTTAATCCATCAAGACCAGGCGGGGTTTGTTTGGCCAAAAGACAACACCATGAAAATTATCAACTTCGTTTACGGGGCCCAAGGACTTAAAACTCCTGCAATCATGTTGGCTATAGACGCAGAAAAAGTTCGGTAGGAGGTGGATGCAGTGGATCCAAGCGATCTATTCATTCCCCTCAGCCAGACTCAAAATAAATGGATCACTGTCGACCCCTTTTCAATTACAAACGGTACAAGACAGGGGTGCCCCCTGTCACCCCTTCTTTTCATCCTGGGACTAGAGCCCCTACTGAACGCAGTAAGGGCCCAGCAGAAAGTGGAGGGGATGCAGGTGGGTCGCTTTCAATATAAAGTATCTGCTTTTGCAGACAACCTGTTATTTACTCTAACCAATCCAGAGTCATCCCTCCCAGCATTGATGGGAATTCTTTCTGAATACAGCACTCTCTCTAACTTTAAGATAAATACCGACAAATGCAAAATATTAAACCTTACATTACCTGACAGGGACAAAGAACGTTTACAGACAATGTATCCCTTTCAATTGGCGACAAAATCTATTAAATATTTGGGAGTCAACGTGACCCCACATACTAAATCACTATATAGTGCTAACTTTCCACAAGTTTTGGAAGCCATTAGCTCCGATCTAGAAAGGTGGAATAAACCACACTTCCGCTGGTTTGGCCAAGTGAATATACTCAAAATGAATGCACTCCCCAGAATACTTTACCTTCTTAATACACTTCCAATCATAACCCCGCGAACATTTTTCAAGAAAATACAGTCACTATTTACTCAATTTATCTGGGCAAAAAAAATGCCCAAGGATATGTTACCATATTCTCACTAGGCCCAAGGATAGAGGGGGGATAGGCCTACCGGACATCTGGCTATACTATCAGGCAATACACCTTAATCGCATCATAGATTGGTCATACCAGGTGACATCTAAACTGTGGATTCCAATAGAGCAAGCCCTGATAGGGGAATCATTAAAAACAATACCATGGATGCTAACATCACTGGACAATCCCCAACCACCCGACAGCGACTTCAACAATAAAACTGTGGAAAAAAATCCTAAACATGCCAACCATAGCTCCAACACCATCACCGAACTTCCCAATAACAAATAATCCCAATTTTACAGCTGGGAAACAAGGGTTACAGCTGATATCACAAAAGGGTAACAGTCAAACAGAACATATTATCCTATCTGAAATGACAGAGGGGAAAATACCTACACTTATGCAGAGATTACAGTACGAACAATTAAAACACTTTCTGAAAGCTCAGGGCTCAGGGTTCCTCAAAGTCTGCTGAATTTTAGCAATTATCGCTTCTGCGTGTAGGTCGCATCTGTCACAATAAGGCTTTTTATTGTCTAAATATCTATTGTTGCAGGAATAGCAGGAATAAGCCACAGAGAAATGGAAGCAGGTTCGTTCAGGAAGAAAAAGGTCTTTATTGTTACCGATCAGGTCTCAGATGAACTCCTGTTCTAAAAATGCCTGAGCCCAGAGCATAGTTTGCAAATGCTTTTTATTAACAATAACTCCTCCTATTCCTACCTTCACCCACACATACCCTTGGACCAATCAGTGAACAAGATATTCAGGATCACCTCATATGGGCAGACTGTATGAATCCTTTTAAGGACAAAGGAATGTGACTACAGTTGATGCACATTCTCAGTACATTGATGACAGTATCTTAGCTACATGTAACTAACTAACTGATACAACAAACACCTGTACTTGAATATGCCACCTGGAGATTTCATGCCTACAAAATTTTGAACCATGTTGAAATCCCATCACATTCCCCCCTTTGATGCTTCTGATACAAAATTATTCCAGATGCATCACTAATCCTAATTTGCCAACACCTTTCAAGTAACCATGAGCTGGGACAGACCTTATAAGCATTCTAACTTAACTCCACTACCTCTCAACACTCATTGACCTGATTATTAATAGTCTCTCTCTGGGCTAGGGGTTCATATTTCCAAACGGCCATTACATGGGCAGCTGTCTTCCTCTCTATAGTGCTCTCAATAACACTACGTATAGACCTAACTACTAATGGAATCAGACAGGGCAGGAAGAGGCATAAAAAAATAATAAATACCACTACGCCTTAAACCCACCAACTTGCTCATACCAACTCCCAAACCAACTATTTGGATTATACCCGTTCCAAGTCTGAGTGGGTATGTGCGCCAGTTTAACCATATTGCTGGTGATATCAATCACTGCCTGCATCTATATGCAAACAACAATTACTAAGGTTAAACTTTTAAGTACTTTGCGGTACTGTATATATATATATTGTCTGTACCTATATATTGTCTGTACCTGAGAGATCATTTAATTATATGTTTTTCTCAAGCAATTATCTCTCAGGCACAGAGGATCTTGGGATTGAAACCCCTGTGTTATGGTATTGGAGACCCCATGTAGGGGTCTGTGCATAAAAGCCGTGGGGTTGGAAATAAATCAGTAGACTCCCAGAACTATGTTTCATCTGGTTACTGGGGGAATGGATGTCTGCTTATTTTAATGGTTCCAAAATGGCTGAGTGAAGGAAATAGGGGAGGTAACCAGTCAGGTTACCCGTGGTCTGCTACACCATATATTTGTGTTCTGTTTATGCTACCATGTGGCATATCAAAAGCACATAAAGCACTTCTATACCATGTCCTAATATCAGCGAGTGTAGCAATAACGAGACTATGGAAATCCACATCTCCCCCAGTAATTCAACCACTTATAAATTATTTAAATCTGAACTGGAGATACGAGCTTTACAAATATGGAACGCTTTCAGAGATGCAAACTCCAGGTCTGATAAATAAAGCACAACCAAAGGGTCTACTCCTGGACACTATAGACTTCCTACCTCTATGGGCTCTGTTGGTTATCCATGCTTGATGGGGGAGAGAAATTCCTTATCTCTTAATTTCCTCTATACCTCTCTTTATATGATTACACTTCTAATCTATTTGACATAAATAGTATTTCTCTTAAACTGTCAAAACTGTTGGTATAGTGTAAAGCAAAGACAAGGGGATTTAAATGTGTCAGACATACTGAAGAACTACTGACACAGATTGTCGCAAAAATGTATGTTGTATACCTCTGCACTAACTTATTTGGTTTTTTTGTCTTGTAAATTCTTGCTACTTTTCCACAGAATACAAATTGAGAAAAAAAAAATGCATTGGTGACTTGTTTTATTGTGCATACGTACTAGCAATAATGAAGTAGTTATACACTCATGAATATTGTAAATTAACAGTGGAATTAAAATTCTTATGGACCACTAAAGTCCCCCAGACAATTCATTTCAATGAAGTGGTGTAGTTGCAGTGGCGCTATAGTTTAAACCCTCCACTAGAGGCACTTCCTCTACAATGGCCATGTGAAACAGTGAAACTCAGTCATGTGATGTGGCAGTGTAGTCCTCGAGGCACACCTAACAGTCCAGGATTTAGAGATTACCCGGGTGTGTCTAAGGTGTTTAAAAAAACTAAAAACACCTTAGACTCTATGGTATTTTTATTTATTTTTTGCGTTTTGTTTATGTATCAAAGTGTTTAAAACATCTACATTTAACAAATGTGCTACGGTACATTTTTCTAAAGAGGTCTATTTTTTTATTTTATTTTTAAGTGCAAAGTTTGTATTTTTTTTTGTCACTCTCTATTTTATTGAGGCAGATGATACATTGCACAAAGTAAATAGTCAAAACAAGCGTATACATGTACATAGAAAACAGGATGCTCACAAGTTAAGTAGGCTTTAACCCCTTCAGGATTGGACTGTTGTGGCCATGTTGTACGTTAAGGACCAGAGCTGTTTTAACACTTTTATGGTGTCTGTGTTTAGCTGTGATTTTCCTCTCTCTCATTTACTGTTCCCATACAAGTTATATATTGGGTTTTTTCGGGTCAAAAATGGCTTTATTTACATACTATTATTTATATCATGTCATGTAATTTATGGGCTACCATACGCTCCCAACACTTTAAAAACACTTTAAAACCTGTACATGCAGGGTACAGTTATACTCGGGAGACTTTGCTGAACACAAATATTAGTGTTTCAAAACAGTAAAACGTATCACAACAATTATATCATCAGTAAAAGTGATGTTTTTGTGTAAAAAAATGCAAAACAAAGTCACTTTCACTGACAATATCATCGCTGTGATATGTTTTACTGTTTTGAAACACTAATATTTGTAAGTCTCCCGAGTAAGACAGTACCCCCCATGTACAGGTTTTAGGGTGTCATAGAAAGTTACAGGGTTAAATACACTGCTAGCAAATTCAATTCTCTGGTCTTTCGGCCTGGGTTGTCAGGCAGGTCCCTCAAATTACTATCAATAAAATTACTTGATTATGTAAAAATATTACATAAATACGCATGTAGAATTTAAATATATATGCATTTTTATAAATTTGAAGTCTACATGTATATTTATGAAATTACTTATGTAATTATGTATATGGATATATATATATATTGTATTATTTTGATTTATTTATACATAGATGTATATATAATTTCATTCTCAGTGTATTTTGATATAAATATATATATCAATATCAAAATACAGTTAGAATAAAATTTCATATATATAATTTTTTTAATTATTTTTACGTTTTTAAATTTATTTAAATTTACTTATTTGTATTTTATAATAATATATATTTTATAATTTTATATATATATATATATATATATATATATATAAAATCCAGAGAAATTAGAGCACTCACTGGGTTTAGAAAAATGTATATTTAAATACTAGGCAAACAAATCAACGTTTCGACCATCAAGCGGTCTTTATCAAAATCCTAGTATTTAAATATAATTTTTTCTAAACCCAGTGAGTGCTCTCATTTCTCTGGATTTTATATTTTGCACTGAGAAGCACCTTGGTCTGAATTTTTCTGAGATTTTGTTGGGGAAGAGTGCCAGAATTTGTAAATATATATATATATATATATATATATATATATATATTGTGATAAAGTGAAGGCAGATAGGCCTATAACATTTAACCCCAGGGGGAGTATGTGTAGGATGTGTTGTAGGCAACACAAAACACTGTTTAGTTATGGGCCCCTGGGGTGGAGCATTTGGAGAGAAGGGTGGGCCAATGCTCCACTCCACAGTTTAGTGGTTTTCTGGGGAGACATGGATCCAGGCCAGGGTTTTTTGGATCGTCTCCAACCCACTGCTCAGCTGCAGTTAATGAGCTGTTGCAGTGGGAATAAACTCCTCCCTGCTAGACAGGTAAAGGAGAGGGATTGCTGGCTTCCTCCCAGGAAGCAGGTAGGAGAGAGGCTGATCTCTCCAGATAGAGTCAAGGAGACTAGGCACTGGGAGTGCAGAAAGGAAGCAGTCAAGGCTGGCTTGGAGCACTGGGAGTGCAGAAGGAAGCAGTCAAGGCTGGCTTGGAGGCACTGGGAGTGCAGAAAGGAAAGCAGTCAGGGCAAGGCTGGCTTGGAGCACTGGGAGTGCAGAAAGGAAGCAGTCAAGGCTGGCTTGGAGCACTGGGAGTGCAGGAGGAAGCAGTCAAGGCTGGCTTGGAGCACTAGGAGTGCAGAAAGGAAAGCAGTCAGGGCAAGGCTGGCTTGGAGCGGAGAAAGAAAAGCAACAGGCTAGCTAGCAGAGTGTTGCTAACTAATAAGGTTGGTGCAGTATGTTTTGTTAGTTTAACCCTGATAGAGAGGGTTATTCAAAGTGAGTCAGTGCTCAGACGAGCTAGGTTTTTGTTTAAAGGGAAACCTGTTACATTTATGTTTTCATTTACTGCTGTATCCTTTGTGGATTTGCAAATAAAGTGCCTGGAGTATATGCAATTACAAGGACTGTGCCTATTGTTTACCCTAGAGGACCGTGCTACCTGCAAACAAGGATCACACTATGGTGGAGAATGCGGGCATAGTAGCACATTGAGGGTCTGTGGGTGTGCCAGTCATTCAGTAGTCTGCTTGAGGACTTTTTATTTTTGCAGACCTGTTTAAAAAAAAAAAAAAAAAGTAGCACTGTACCTTTAAGACTCTTACCTGCTTGGTGCTATAATGGAGGACCTGCTGAAGGCTCTGGTGCAGGCAACCGCTGTACAACAAGAGGCAACTGCTATACAACAAGACACCAACCATTTCCTGGCTGCACAGCTTAAGAACCTGAGGGACGCTCAGCAGGAGTATAGAGCTGCCCTTACTGATGTTTTGCAGATTGCCCCCGGCAGGGTGTGTGGGGACAAGGGACCCCGTAACCAAGCTACTGACAACCTGCATAAGATGACAGAGGCAGTAGAAGAAGTCTTTAGCAAGCTGAAAAGCATGGGGGCAGCAAAGCATGATATTGAGAAACACACAGAAGAGAGAGAACAGGAATTAGAAGGCAAGAAAGATAAAATTGAGCCTGAAAGTAGTGCTAATGTGGAAGAAGGTGAACAGCCAGATGAATCCTCCAAGGACCAAAAAGAGAAAAGGTTAGTAAACAGACCTGCAAAACTAAAGGAAAAAGCGGAATTGTCAAGAGACCGTGATGGTGACACTGATGGCATGCACCAAAGTAAGAAAGGGCAGAAGAATCAGAAGGGGGAGCGAGGCAAACTGATTACTGAAGTTGACAAGTGTTTATTTGAGAATCAAAACGTTGCAGCTTCACGTGAAAGCCTCAAACTTGCTGTAAGTGGCATCACAACAGATAAAGCGATCTTGGGAAAAGAGTTGGAAACAAAAACATTTTCATGCTCAGAATCTTGCATGTTTCAAGAGAATGCTGGAAAGACATTTGAAAACAGAAAGGTACTGATAAATCTTCCCAAGGTAACGGAAGAAGAAGAGGAGAATGACCGGAACAGTGCCTGCAGTGTGGAAAACAAGGATGAGACCATGAAAGATTCCTCTGGACCGGAAGATGAGACTCAATCATGTAACGATGACACAGTGCCATCTGCTACATGTCGGGATGTACAAGAGGCAATCAGGCCACGGAGGTGCAAGTATTTTGATGCAAATAATGAAATAGAAGAATCAGAGGATGATGAGGATTATGTTCCTTCAGAAGACTGGCAAAAGGAAATAATGGTTGGTTCCATGTTCCAGGCAGAGATTCCAGTTGGCATCTGCAAGTACAAGGAAACTGAAAGAGTGTATGAAAATGTTGACTAGTTATTGTGGAACCCAGATTTTATAGTGGAAACAAGAGTTCTAGATTTTCTAAGTGAAGCGTCCAGAAGGACTGGTGAAGAGAAGGGAATAGATGCAATTCCAGGGGGATCACATATAAAAGAAAATGAAGAAGGAGCCCCTGATGTACACCCAAGTGAACAAGTTAAAGGCATGAAAAGCAGACTGACTTGGGGAGTCAGAGAAGACAACCGCAAAAGAGCTGAGCTTAATAGAGAGAAGCAAAGCACCCCAGCTGAGTATAGCAATGCGGTGCACTGTTTAGTAGCCGAGGCTACACAAGAATGTTGACCAGCTGTTGAACAGTTTGGCAGAGAAAAGAAAGGCAAAGTAGCTGCTTCTGATCTAAGCCAAGAGAGAGCGACAGTTACAGAACCAAGCTGTGGTGATAAGATAGGCACGTCCGTACCTAAGCCTGACCAAGGCGAAAGTTACAAAGCAGGTGACATTGGCGCAGCTAAATTAAATATTTCAAATACATCTGGTATTGCTACAAAGACTTTGAAGGATTGTTCGGGAGCCATAGAACTGGATCTGCTGGCAAAGACTACTGCTACAAGGCCTGGGCGCACTAACTACCTGGAACAGCTGCCAGACTCTGGGAACACAGTCGTGCAATTAAAGGCGGGACTCGGACTGCCTGACCGGCTGTTTGATACCGGGGCTGTCATGATCCAGCGAGAGGCCATGACTGCATCTCTGGACACCCCCAAGGGAACAGGGAGACTGCCAGACAGCCCAGAGGAAAGCATTTCTGACATTGAGAGGTGGCCACTCAAGGCCGAGCAAGCGGAGGATACCCCTGGGGAGGAAACCAGGCAAAGGAGAGATGAACTAAGCCAGGAGTCTGGACCTCAGGTAGAACAGCGCTCCATGTCAGGCCAGGCCGAGCATGATGGGATAGAGCTGGGATCAAAGGCTGCATTCATGCAGGAGGAGGGTGCTCTAGACAGCCTCCTTGGCCAACCCCCTGAGGATATAGAGATGAGACCTGTAGCATTAACCATAGAAAGCAAGGAAGGTTCCCAGGGATTCACAGAACAGATGGAGGATGTTGTGAAGCCCTTCACGGAGGGACCGGTTCCAGTGGAGGATGAGCTGGTGACAGAACCAGGTCTTGAAGAGGTTGAGCACCCAGCAAATTCGTCTTATGAAAGAACTGGACGTATAAGTGATATAGAAAAGTTAGTTACACTCAAAGCTTTTGTAAAGTTTGTGTTTGAAAGTAACTCGGACATTGAGAGACTATCAAACCAGAAGCTGCTGTGGATGTGGAAGCAGATGATGATTCAGAGGAACTTGGCTACTAAGGAGCCACACAGTACTGATCCTCAGCCTAGATCAGCTAGCAACCAGATAAGCGGGGAAACTGGAAAGCAAGGACAAAGACTGGGACAATATACCTATGATGGTAGAACGTACCTAAAAGTCCCATTTTGGCTACGAGACCAGACTGAGAAAAACTGCTTCAACTGCCACATGCAAGGACATATTACATATAGCTGTCCTGAGAGTGAAGAGACAATACAATGTGACATAGTAATAAGGGCTCTGTATAGGATTGTATTGACTTGCTTAAAGATGTGTATGCTGACTGGTGGTGGTGTTAAAGCACAGCTAAAAGTGGTGATGGCGGTAGGGAAGAGTGCACAAGCACTAATTAATTCAGGGAGTGAGGCTACTTTGAAAAGTGTTCTGCTCCAGCCAGAAAAATGTGGTTTAAGACAAGTGATTGCTATTGTGGGTACACATGGTGACACCCGCACCTACCCCATGGCAGAGGTAGAGTTTGTCACAGAGGTAGTAAAAGTTAAATGCCCTGTAGTACATGTAGCTCAAACGCAAGAGCGTATAAGTAAGGCCAGGTTTCTGAGTACCTTGGACCTGGTCATAAGGTATTGGCAGGTTCCCCTGACAGAGAAAGCGAAGGGAAGGACAGCGTTTTCTACTCCCAAGGGGTTATGGCAACGTAAAGTACTGCCATTCAGGTTGCATAGTGCACCAGCCCCTTTTCTGCATATGAATAGGATACTTTGGCCCCACGGAGAGAACGCTGCCGCCTGCCTTGGTGATATGGCGATTCACAGGGTGGACTTGGAAGTATCCCTGATGAAGGTCCAATTAGTTGTAAATAATGTAAGGGCTGCCGGTCTGACTGCTAACACTAAGTGTTATCTAGGATTTGAGGCAGCTAACTATTTGGGTTATCCACTTGGGTGGGGGTTCCTTAAACTACAAGGGAGCAAGGTAGCCGCTATCTACAATAGGCCACTTCCTATAACTGAGAAGCTAGTCAGGGCTGGTAGAGCCCTAGGTGTTATGAATGTTCACGGTTTGTGTTCTAAGGCCGCTCGACCCGATGGGTCTGAGCTGGGGGGGAGGATATGTGATAAAGTGAAGGCAGATAGGCCTATAACATTTAACCCCAGGGGGAGTATGTGTAGGATGTGTTGTAGGCAACACAAAACACTGTTTAGTTATGGGCCCCTGGGGTGGAGCATTTGGAGAGAAGGGTGGGCCAATGCTCCACTCCACAGTTTAGTGGTTTTCTGGGGAGACCAGATCCAGGCCAGGGTTTTTTGGATCGTCTCCAACCCACTGCTCAGCTGCAGTTAATGAGCTGTTGCAGTGGGAATAAACTCCTCCCTGCTAGACAGGTAAAGGAGAGGGATTGCTGGCTTCCTCCCAGGAAGCAGGTAGGAGAGAGGCTGATCTCTCCAGATAGAGTCAAGGAGACTAGGCACTGGGAGTGCAGAAAGGAAGCAGTCAAGGCTGGCTTGGAGCACTGGGAGTGCAGAAGGAAGCAGTCAAGGCTGGCTTGGAGGCACTGGGAGTGCGGAAAGGAAAGTAGTCAGGGCAAGGCTGGCTTGGAGCACTGGGAGTGCAGAAAGGAAGCAGTCAAGGCTGGCTTGGAGCACTGGGAGTGCAGGAGGAAGCAGTCAAGGCTGGCTTGGAGCACTAGGAGTGCAGAAAGGAAAGCAGTCAGGGCAAGGCTGGCTTGGAGCGGAGAAAGAAAAGCAACAGGCTAGCTAGCAGAGTGTTGCTAACTAATAAGGTTGGTGCAGTATGTTTTGTTAGTTTAACCCTGATAGAGAGGGTTATTCAAAGTGAGTCAGTGCTCAGACGAGCTAGGTTTTTGTTTAAAGGGAAACCTGTTACATTTATGTTTTCATTTACTGCTGTATCCTGTGTGGATTTGCAAATAAAGTGCCTGGAGTATATGCAATTACAAGGACTGTGCCTATTGTTTACCCTAGAGGACCATGCTACCTGCAAACAAGGATCACAATAAATATATATATATATATATATATATATATATATATATATATATATATATATACACACATGTTTAATTTAATTATAAGTGTATTAATATATAAATTAATATAACAATACACTTAGTATGACATTACGTATATAAGATATATAGACATAAATTATATGTCTATATATCTTATATATACACACATATATAATTATATTTTTATTGATTAACTGTTTATTAATTTTTTTAATTTACACATGCAGGGAGACTGCAGGCAGATACATGGACAGTGTAATGCTAAACGAGTGGAACGCAACTGCAGAATTTAAAATACTTATTTTATTATTTTATTGAATTGCAAGCTAAAAATAAGCCACTTAAGTTTTGCATTAAGCAAAACAGTTCCAATTAAGGGTAGTGCAGAGTTTCCATGTAGAATTAGAGTTGAATTAAATGCAGCAAAATTAGCTTCCAGAGTTAGTATGCAGAATTAGAGTTGAATTAAATGCAGCAAAAATAGCTTCCAGAGTTTGTATGCAGAATTAGAGTTGAATTAGATGCAGCAAGAAATAGCTTCAAGAGAGTTTAACAATGAGGCAGTTTATAATTGCAACTGAGAGGTAATTAGATTGTAGGAGAAAATGTACTTAGCTTCAATAGCAGTATTTCCAGAGAACTGGGGAGATCAATTAAGGCAGTCTTTTAGGAGTGAGAGTAGAAGTCCATTAAACAGTCCGAGGTCGAGGAGTGGAGAAGGCGGGTAGTCGGTTTTCAGATCGGGTTCGGTACACGGAAGAGCTTAAATGTAATCGGTAGCCGGTAAGAAATACACAGGAACTTGTTCAATAATCCAGCGCTTTGAATCTGGCGCGGTCTTCCTATGTAGCGTGGGACGACCGCGTCAGAGAAGGGGCGGGGCAAAGCTCCGTCAACCCGGAAGTGTCTTAATTCGGCGAAACCCGGCAGGTATAACCTGACAGTACCCCCTTCCATGGGGCACCCTCTGGGTGCACTTCACCTTGGTTTGGAGGGGTAGCGCCTGTGGAACGCAGCAACCAATCTATTTGCATGAACAACAGATGAATCTTCCCAAGTGTCTTCATCAACCCCATAACCTTTCCATCTAATAAGGTATTGTAGGGAGCCACGGCGGATTTGTGAAACCAAAATCTTATGTATTTCGTATTCCTCTTCACCGTGAACAATGACAGGTTCAGGAGAGGTCACCACTTCCCTATTGAAAGGGTCAGGGATATGTGGTTTAAGTAAGGAGACATGGAATACTGGATGAAGTTTGACATTTGGAGGAAGTTTTAATTTAACAACGTTGTCATTAATAACTGCTATTACTTGAAAAGGACCAAGAAAGAGAGAGCTCAATTTTTTTGAGGGGCAGTTGGTGGTTATATTTCTTGAAGAGAGCCAGACAAGATCACCTATTTTGTAATTAGGAGGAATTTTCCTTTTTGTGTCAAAAAACTTTTTCTGGTTATTTAAAGCGAGTTGAAGATTCTCCCGTAATTTGTGAAATAGGGAGGACATAAACTCGTTCCTGGATGAAACAGTAGGATTGGATGAAGCAATGGTTTGGATGGGAAACGAAGATGGATGGAACCCATAGTTTGAGAAGAAGGGAGTCATTTTCGTACTGGTGTGAATAGAATTGTTATAAGAAAATTCAGCCATAGGCAACCATGTGGTCCAGTCATCTTGTAGGTATGAACAATAACATCGCAGATACTGTTCCAAGCATTGATTGACCCTCTCTGTTTGCCCATTAGTTTGGGGATGATAGGCGGATGAGAGTTTGCGTTGAATTTGAAGGGAGGAACACATCTCTTTCCAGAATTTGGAGGTAAACTGTGTCCCTCTATCTGAAATAATTTCTTCAGGAAGTCCATGAAGCTTTACAATATTATCGATAAAAACTTTAGATAATTCTGCTGAGGAGGGCAATTTTCTTAAGGGGATGAAATGGGACATTTTAGTGAGGCGGTCCACAATGACAAGAATAGTGGTGAAATGTTGAGATGGTGGGAGATCCACTAAAAAATCCATAGAAATGGATTGCCAAGGTTTTTCTGGAATGGGTAAGTTAAGTAGTAATCCAAAAGGTTGATGATGTTCAGGTTTGGACCTCTGACAGGTAGAGCAAGTCTTGACATAGGATTCAATAGTTTTATCCTGGCGGGGCCACCAATAATATCGTGAAGCTAATTCAAGAGTCTTCTTAATCCCAGGATATCCAGCTAAGGGAGAATCATGGACTATTTTAAGTAATGTATTCCTAATTATGGGAGGAATGTAAATTCTATCTTTAAAATAGAATATGCCATCCTTTTTTGTTAACATAGGTGAATTGGGAAGTTCGAGATCTTTCTCATTCAAATTTTTTATGTCATCATATAGAGAAGAAATAATTCCAATTGTTTTGTTAGGAGGGTAATCATCTACAGCAATTTTATGAGGGATTCTAGAAAGAGCGTCTGCCTTTTTATTCCTAGTTCCAGGTCTGTATACTAATTGGAAGTTAAATTGGTTAAAAAAAAGATTCCATCTAACTTGTCTAGCTGAAAGGGTCTTATTAGTATAGAGATATTCAAGATTTTTGTGATCTGTATAAACCACTATGGGGTGTTTTGTATCTTCAAGGAGATGACGCCAATTCTCAAAAGCAGCTTTAACACTTAACAATTCTTTTTCACCAATTGGATAATTTTTTTCAGCGGAGCTCAAGGATCGTGAAAAAAATGCAACTGGATGGAGCGGATCCTGAGGTGTTTTGTGTTGAGAAAGCACTGCTCCGATAGCTGTATCTGATGCATCTACTTCAAGAACATTTAGGAATGTTAGATTAGGCAGTTGAAGAATGGGGGCAGTTGTAAATCTTCTTTTTAATTCATTGAAGGCTGATTGTGCATTTTCATTCCAATTAAAAGAACGCTTACTGCTGTTAAGGAGATTAAGTGGATCAGATATATCTGAATAATTTCTAATAAATTTTCTATAGAAATTTGCAAACCCAAGAAATCGTTGTAACTCTTTTGTACTAGTAGGGACGGGCCAGTTAATGATACACTCAATTTTGGAATTATCCATCTTCAGGGAATGAGGTGAAATAATATATCGTAGAAAAGAGAATTCAGTAACTTCAAAAAGGCATTTCTCGGGTTTAGCGTATAATTTGTGTGTTCTCAATCTAGATAGAACCCATCTTACATGCTTCCTATGTTCGTCCAGATTGTTGGAATATATTAAGATATCATCTAAATAGATTATAACACATACGTCCAATAGATCTCTGAAGATATCATTTATAAAATGTTGAAATGTTGCGGGGGCATTACAGAGCCCAAAAGGCATGACAACATATTCGTAGAGACCATATCTTGTCCGGAAGGCAGTCTTCCATTCATCGTCCTGTTTTATTCTAATAAGGTTGTATGCGCCACGGAGGTCTAATTTAGTGAATATAGTAGCTGTTCTTAACCTTTCAATTACTTCATTTATTAGAAGAAGAGGATAACGATTTTTAATAGTTATTTTGTTTAAGGCTCTGTAATCTATAATGGGACGAATGGTTTGGTCCTTATTTCTCACAAAGAAAATACTAGAAGCAGCTGGGGAGGTTGAAGGTCTGATGAACCCTTTACGTAGATTTTCATTGAGGTATTTTTTTAAGGTTTCTAATTCCTTTTCAGAGAGTGGATAAATATGGCCATAAGGAATTGGAGCTCCGGGTATGAGATCTATTGGGCTGTCATATACCCGATGAGGTGGGAGTGTTTCGGCTTCTTTTTTACAAAAGACATCTGCGAAATCGGAGTAGAATGGAGGTATAAATGGTTCTTTAGTAATTTGGAGAATGGGAATATGTTGTAAGCATGTTCTTTTACAGAAGTCAGAGGTAAAAGAAATGGTGAAAGTAGACCATTTAAGTAACGGATTATGGATTTTTAACCAATTAATCCCTAGAATGACTGGATAAAGTGGTGATTTAATAACATCAAAGATAAGGAATTCGGAATGAACGTTGTTGGTAATCATTCTTAGAGGAACTGTCTCATTTTTTATGGGACCTGAGGATATATATGAGCCATCAATAACTCTGACTGGAACAAAATGAGTTTTACGAACACAAGGGATTTTATTTTTTGTTACAAAGGAAAAGTCAAGAAAGGCTCCATTAGCGCCAGAATCGATAATGGCCTCAGTCATAATTCTTTCTGTGTCCCACTGTAATATGAGAGATATAGTAAAATAAGTAGATGTTTTTTTTGGTAGGACATTTAATATAGAAGTAGATGAATGATGCTTACCGCATTTTGAATGTTTCAGAAGAGGACATTCTGGAATTAGATGTTCTTTTGAGGCACAATACATACATAGGTTTAAATGTCTCATTCTTGTTATTTCTTCAGAGGTAAGGGGACTTCTTATTATACCTACTTCCATAGGTTCAGTTTGAGTAGGAATTTTTTCAGGCAATTTTGGAGGAGTGAAGGGTTTTCTCCAAGTAGAATTACTGAGAACTTTTTCAGCCCTTCTTTCTCTTAGACGTCTATCAATACTAATGGAAAGTTGGATCAATGTGTTTAAAGTAGGAGGGAGTTCGGTACGGGAGAGTTCATCTTTTACCGTTTTGGATAATCCGAGACGGAACTGGTTGTGTAAGGTAATGTCGTTCCATTGGGTTTCAGTAGCCCATCTTTTAAATTCTGCAATATAATCAACAGGTCTATCCTTTTGTTGTAGAGTTCTTATGGTTAAATCTGCAGTAGTTTGTTTATAAGGATCCTCATATAGTAGAGACATAGCTTCAAAAAACTCATCCAATGAATCTAATATGGGGTCATCATTCTCTAGAAAGGAATGTGCCCAGGCCATAGGTTCACCTCTTAGAAAAGAGATCACAGAACAGACCTTAGATCTTTTAGTAAGATAAGATCTAGGTCTTAAAGCTATCAGAAGTTTGCAGGAATTCAAGAACTCTCTGTACTTTGATCTATCTCCATAGAATTTTTCTGGGTTGCAGACAGCAGGATCGCTAGCCGATTGAAGAGCGGCATGAGGAAGATGACCTTGTATGTCTATGACATATGTTAATATTCTCTTGTTTGTAATCTGCAATTCTTGTAAGCCCTGAGCAATTGTATCAACTCTATTGGTCAGGGCAGAGACTTGTGAGTTAATATCTGCTGGTTCCATTGGAAAAGGCAGGATTATTCTGTAACGCTAAACGAGTGGAACGCAACTGCAGAATTTAAAATACTACAACTTATTATTTTATTCTTTTATTGAATTGCAAGCTTTGGTTACTGTAGCTTTAAACTCTTATGGCAGGTTACTAGTTGCAGAAAAAAATAAGCCACTTAAGTTTTGCATTAAGCAAAACAGTTCCAATTAAGGGTAGTGCAGAGTTTCCATGTAGAATTAGAGTTGAATTAAATGCAGCAAAATTAGCTTCCAGAGTTAGTATGCAGAATTAGAGTTGAATTAAATGCAGCAAAAATAGCTTCCAGAGTTAGTATGCAGAATTAGAGTTGAATTAAATGCAGCAAAAATAGCTTGCAGAGTTTGTATGCAGAATTAGAGTTGAATTAGATGCAGCAAGAAATAGCTTCAAGAGAGTTTAACAATGAGGCAGTTTATAATTGCAACTGAGAGGTAATTAGATTGTAGGAGAAAATGTACTTAGCTTCAATAGCAGTATTTCCAGAGAACTGGGGAGATCAATTAAGGCAGTCTTTTAGGAGTGAGAGTAGAAGTCCATTAAACAGTCCGAGGTCGAGGAGTGGAGAAGGCGGGTAGTCGGTTTTCAGATCGGGTTCGGTACACGGAAGAGCTTAAATGTAATCGGTAGCCGGTAAGAAATACACAGGAACTTGTTCAATAATCCAGCGCTTTGAATCTGGCGCGGTCTTCCTATGTAGTTTGGGACGACCGCGTCAGAGAAGGGGCGGGGCAAAGATCCATCAACACGGAAGTGTCTTAATTCGGCGAAACCCGGCAGGTATAACCTGACAGACAGCTATTGTGGCCATGTGACCGCTGGGTCCTAATACGCCGCGGGGAGACTGCCTGGGCTGTCAGGCAGTCTCCCCAGACTGGGAGCAATACTGATCTCCGCCGGGGAATGACGGCGATCGGGTAAGTACATATTACTGTTATGACGGTTCAGGACCATCACCGCTCCTCAAGGGGATTTTTCGATGACGGTCCTGAACCATCACTTGTCGGGAAGGGGTTAAAGGAAAAAACTCCTAGCAGTAGCTGCCTTTTTTAAAAGTTATATAGGTTAAGTAACGTAAGATACTAACATAGCATGTAGAGCATCTCGTTCCATAGGAAAATAACATAGTCAGTGCAAGTAGTTAAGCTAGAGTAAAGAATGCCAGCTGCAGAGTCGTCAAAGGCTTATGGGTTGCTAATTCAATGTGGGGATGTAGTGGGTCGGGGGGAAGGATAATATGGGGAGGTTTACCTCATTTGCCAGCAGGTACACCCGTACAAAAGGGTGAGCATCTAAGGGCACTCGACATGATATGACTTGAAAAAATAAAATAAACAAGTGAAAAACATAACATAAGTAACAATAAGGAGCAGTTTAGGTTGCCAGCAGATTGCCATCACGGTATCACTGCAATTGCGGAACTCCCCCTTTGCGCAGGAACTGTCATTGAAGGATGTGGCTCTGCAGTGTCGGTCAGCACTCCCAGAGTGTGAAGCCTCGTAAACCTTTAAAATCCCAGAGTCCCTAGAGATGATCACACATTGTGGAGTACCCCACTTGTATGGCACTTTGTGGGTAGCTAGCTCCTTAGCTAATCCGAGCAGACGTACATATGAAGAGCTCTCTGCAGAGCAGTGCAATATTATGGATCATTTCAGCTTTTACTCACCCCAGTGCCTCCAAAAACAAGGTGAAAAACAAGAAATACAGACCCGGAAAAAAAATGGCGACTGCCCACATTTTTGCTACGGAGACAGCAGATCCTGCAGAGGCCTGTCATGGTGCCTCTCTCTGACGAGCTCTCCTGATCATCCAGCAAGGCTTCCCTAGAGGACATGGGAATAGCGAACAAACAGGCAGTGCAAGCTCCCACAACTCCTGCACCTACCGGAGACTCACCAGTAACAGAGGGTATGCTGAGAGATCTCCTGGGGAAGATCTGACGCAATATCGCAGTCAATATTATCCAGTTCCGAGAGAAGCTCGGAGGGGTGTCCACACACGTCTCCACAATGCTGAGCTGAGCACGGCGGCCCATGAAGCCCGGCTTACCAGTCTTGAACATAAACTGCAGGTGCTACAGCGCAAACGCATCTGCTTTTGTAAGGCACATTATTCAGCTGTATTCTCTCATTTCTATTTGTGCATTTTAAATCTATATGGGGACAATAAAGATTTTTAACCTATGGAGCACTGTTGGTTTGTATTTGGGATTAACTATCCTTTTGAGTACACAGAAAAGAGAATAAAATGGAGAAGGGCTGCGCCACAGAAAAGAGGTGCAAAAATATATAGTAAAATATAATTCTAATAAAATACAATAAACAGGATAAGAATAGTCTTTGGATAAAATAAATGTAAAGATAAAGTCCAGCTTGGCATATTGGTTCTTTATACTTGAGTGTTCTTCAGGGTCTAGGTCTTCTCAGTCTCCGTATGTGGAAAGAGAAAAGACAGAGCGCCCTGATAGTGTAGTATGTCTGGGCTAAAACGGACAACACTTAAAAGATAAAAGTATTGCACTCACATGGACAAGAGCTATGACCAGCTCTTGTAGATATCGCATACAGTGGTATAATCCCCACTCATGGGATATGATGGTCGTAGTCTTTCACCATAGATGGTAGTCTAGGTACTCGAAGCAGAAAAGATAGCCACAGATAGTGCTCTCAGTAATATAATACAGGTAAATAAAATAAATAAAATCTTACTTACAAGTATGGAGCAGACTTACTGCTCCATGATGACAGCGTTAGTGGTATGATCCCCACCTAGGATGTTCTTGAGAATAAAATAGGTAACCGCTCATCAGGTTAAAAATAAATAAAAGAAAATAAAAAAATGCCAGGGAGAGATAAAAAAACTCAGATTGAGTAAATTATTAAAATAAGGAGGTAGTAGTTTGTAATAAAAACCAAAAATCCTTTATTCAATATAAATTATAAAATATCTATAACACGTTTCACCGTGTGGGCTTTGTCAAATGGATTCATAACAAACAACCTGGCATATAAGGTTTATATAGGGAAGAGGATAATTAAAAAGTGGCGCCAAAATTACATCATAGCTTGTTCACCAATCAACATACATCAAACTTTTGTGCATTAAAAATTCGAAAAATAATGGTGTGGGTAAATAGTAGAAGTCATGGGGACCATGGGCATAATGTTTAATTTAAAAAACGAGCGTTATATAGCTTGTTTCGGCTGTTTAAAGCCAAAGCATGTGACTTAGGTCTGAAGGGAAGTGTAGTTTAAAAGGTGGTGATATCCGTTTTCGGCGAAAACGAAGTGTTTTCAGCCGAATTTATGTGGAAGTGGGAGTGAGAAACATGTACTTGAGAATGGTTATTAGAAAAATAGAAAATAAAATAGAGGAAACATTTAGGCATAAAATAAAGCAATATAATAAAAGTATGGCGGCCATCTTAGTAGAGGAAAGTGAATGTGATTAACAGGGGAAGGTGGAGGACGGCGGCCATATTTTGAGGGGAGCATTTTGATAGTTATTTAAAGGGAAACACCATAATAGTATTGATTGCACAGAATATTTTAAGTGCTGAATAAAGACCATAATAGATTAATATAAGTACTGAATGATAAAAGACAGATTAGAATAAATAAAATAGAGACATAAAAATGAAAGAGAGGGAGTAATAGTCTGCATGGCATTAAAAGTAGTAATTTTAAAACTTAACCCCACAAGAGTTGACAGAAATAGCATAAATAAAACAATAGGTAGTCAAAGGTGAATTATACATTGTACACAATGGCATAATAAGGGGCTACTGCTGAACATAATGCCGTAGTTTGAAACAACTATGTTTAGGGTAGTCTCTAATCTGTCTTTATAGATAATGTCAATTGTGTAAGGGTTGGTGGTATAAAGTCACCATATAGGATGATATTATTGATATTATTAATTGGGGTCCAAATAAATAGTTGAAATATTAAAAAGCAATAATGCCTATTTCGATAGTAATAAGAATGCATTGAATGTGTATGAGAGTAAAAAATATTAATTAAAAAATAAAAATAAAAAATAATTAGAAAGTTAAAAAATTAAATAAAATTATGTAAATCAAAATCTACATTTAAACCATTTGGAGCAAGGATATTTTTTATATTTCCTCCTCGCCATGGAACATTACAATTCTTGATACCAGTGCATTTCAGTAATTTTGGGTCCTTATTATGTAATATGTATTATATGTATTATAAAATGTTTGGACACTGAGTGGTTAGGGTAGCCTTTAGTGATATTCCTACAGTGTTCGCTTAATCTAACTTTAAGGCTCCTTGTGGTCATCCCTACATATTGGAGGCCACATAGGCACTTAGTGTTTACAACTGATAAAATCCTTGATATTATAGTTTTTTTTTGTTTTGTTCGATTTAAAATGTGTGGTTTTGGATGGTACAGACTTATCTGTGCTTTTACATACTACACATAGTTGGCACTTATAAAAGCCTTTAATGTCAGAAAAGAGAAATTGTGTTTTTTTGTTTGGTTTAAGTTCTCTTGTAAAATTTGTAGTCAGGATGGATTTAAAATTCGGGGCTCCTCTAAAAATGATATTTGTTTTTTCGGGTAAAATATTCTTTAGTGTTTCATCCTGTTTCAATAAATGCCTGTGTTTTTTCAAAATTCTTTTAATAGGGCCACTTTTATCATTGGAATTAAAAATCATGGGAATAGATGGGGGGTCTATAATGTTTTTATCTTTATAGATTAACAGGTTGTCTCTCTCTTGTTCTTTGACTTTATTGATATTGCTCTTTAAACTACTGGGTGAGTATTTTTTTTCAATAAATTTTTTTTTTTAAAGTTGGCCTGGTCATTAAAATCGTCTATTAGGGAGCAATTTCGACGAAATTGGCTCTTGGGGGCACTTTCAAGCCAGGGTTTGTAGTGACAGCTTGATCGGTCTATGGCTGTATTAGTGCAGACTTTTAAAAAAAATGTTTTAGTATTAAGTTTATTGTCTTTAATAAAAATTTGTAAATCTAAAAAATTAATGGATTCCCTACTGTGCTCACATGTTAAAATGATTCCTCTGCTATTTTTGTTGAGGTGAGTAATAAAAGAATTCAGGGAGTTCTCCGAACCTTCCCAGATAAAAAAAACAGGTCATCTATGTATCTAAAATAGGAGACCAGGTTCGTACGCCAAGCATGCTCACCCAAAATGGCCGTGGTCTCCCAGTCGGCCATAAAGAGGTTAGCATAGCTAGGGGCGAACCTGGTCCCCATAGCAGTGACTCTCTTTTGGCGGTAAAAAGAGTCTAAAAAACAGAAATAATTATTAATCTCTATTCCCTCGGGAGTTAGCTGCTTTTTTATTTAAATATGTCTATCTTTGATTTTAAAAACTATTTTATCATTGATGTTGACAATGCATTTCATGCTGAACCCACGAGTCCATTCAAATAAGACAAAGTACCTATAGCCAACAAGAGCTATTCACTAAACTTGAAAGAACCTTAACTAGTGAAATTAAATTAAAATGGGAAATAGCTACATTAAAAAAATATATGGATGAATGTATTACTCCCCGTGGTCTAAGGCTATTTAAATCACCTGCCTCAGACCAGGATGATTTAGATTTCATGAATGAATGGAACAACAAATTAGAATTATGCACCTTTGGTCTCATGGAGACACTTATAATCAAAAAGAGCAAAAAATGTCTATATTAGATATAGAGATCAATGACTTAAAAGATAAACTCCTCCCTTTTACTGAGACCAAGGTGTATAAACAGAATTCCATATTAATTCAAAATAAAATAGAGAAAATTGAAATGGATACCAAACATCTAAAAGTAAAAAATTACATTAGGGACAAACAAGACTATTCAAATAAGCAAGTCACAACCTACCACCTCAATAAAAAATATGTTTCCCGACATACCCCCTAATAGAGAGCAAGATACTTAACCTACCTATCAAAAACACTCTCACTACCGTACAAATAGATACGAGCCTCAAAACACCTTTAACTATCATGCCAAACCAATAAGAAAACCTTCCCACCACTCCCCACCTCAACCAAGATTCCAAAAAACACAAACTTACCATCATTACGCCTCCTCATACAACCAACACCAACTCACAAATAACCAATACTATCCACCACAATACAGATATCGTAAATCATCATACCGAGCATCAAACAAACCATTAGCATCATCCAACTACTACAACGGACCACCCCCAAATGGGAAACACACTTCACCCAAACCACAAAGATCACGGTTCGCGCATAAAAAAAATGAAGAATACTTAAATCAACTTAAATCACCTGTCACATTCAATCATCAAAACCGATATCAATTACTATCACTAGACTCTAAAATTGATAATGATGAACATTTTTTAGAAATCCGTACCTATCCCAACACATATGCACAAACACCATACCCACCAAGAGCCAAAAAAAGAATTTTAGATCAAAGTATAGAGGAAGACGAAGTGGCAGAAGAACACAAGAAAGAAAGATTATAACTGTACCGAATGAAAAAGAATGTGGAATCTTTAACCTGTCACAAAATTTTTTAACTATCTCACAAATATCTGTTCTCAATAAGGGTCTCAAATCTGCCCCTACAAATACTTTTAAACCATTTGAAGCATTCCTGGACGTTAATAAATTTGTACGTAAGGCCACCTTGAAAAGATTCTTTGCTGAAAAAAATGACCTCAGCAATCCCTCTACCTCATTCTCAAAAACACTTTCAAATGATATGAATAGCCTTACTAACCCATCTACCTCATTTTCAAATTCACCCCAAAATGCAACAAACTTTATTAGTACAAATTTAAAAGAAAAATCTACATTTTATCCCTCCCATTACAAATCAGCCCCATTAATAATGTTTGAAAAATCTGTCCTAAAGGACTTTGAAAAAATTAACAATAAATTAACTCCTCATAACTTAACACAACAAGAAAGGACTGCACTTAAACAATTACAAGATAACAAAGATATAGTTATCAAACCAGCAGACAAAGGCGGAGGGCTGGTTATACTATCCAGCAAAGCCTATATAGAAGAGGCCCTTAGACAATTAATCGATTGCAATGTGTATGAGAAATTACCATCTGACCCCACATCCAATATCCAACAAATTTTAACTACATTTTTAAACAAAGTATTTGAGTCACAAATTGTAATCACAAACAGGAGTTTAATTATTTAAATATAAAATACCCAAAAATCCCTGTTATTTATTTTTTACCCAAAATCTATAAAAATGAAACAAAACCCCCAGGTAGACCAATTGTATCAGGGATTGGGTCTCTCCTGTGCAACCTATCCCAATATATTGACATTCTCCTACAACCATCAGTAAGATTAATGAGATCATATCTAAAAGATTCAATGTCACTCTTAAGATTCCTATGTAACTTTATTTGGAATCCAAATCTTATTTTAGTTACGTGTGATGTGCAATCATTATATACAATTATTCCCCATGATATAGGTTGCGAAGCTGTTAAAAATACCCTTAAGACCGAAGCACGAATACCTGATAACCAAATTGATTTTATCCTAGAAGGCATCAATATTATACTAACTAATAATTATTTCTGGTTTTTAGACTCTTTTTACCTCCAAAAGAGAGACACTGCTATGGGGACCAGGTTCACCCCTAGCTATGCTAACCTCTTTATGGCCGACTGGGAGACCACGGCCATTTGGGGTGAGCATGCTTGGCGTACGAACCTGGTCTCCTATTTTAGATACATAGATGACCTGTTTTTTTATCTGGGAAGGTTCGGAGAACTCCCTGAATTCTTTTATTACTCACCTCAACACAAATAGCAGAGGAATCATTTTAACATGTGAGCACAGTAGGGAATCCATAAATTTTTTAGATTTACAAATTTTTATTAAAGACAATAAACTTAATACTAAAACATTTTTTTTAAAAGTCTGCACTAATACAGCCATAGACCGATCAAGCTGTCACTACAAACCCTGGCTTGAAAGTGCCCCCAAGAGCCAATTCCTACGACTTCGTCGAAATTGCTCCCTAATAGACGATTTTAATGACCAGGCCAACTTTAAAAAAAAAAAAATTATTGAAAAATTACTCACCCAGTAGTTTAAAGAGCAATATCAATAAAGTCAAAGAACAAGAGAGAGACAACCTGTTAATATATAAAGATAAAAACATTATAGACCCCCCATCTATACCCATGATTTTTAATTCCAATGATAAAAGTGGCCCTATTAAAAGAATTGTGAAAAAACACTGGCATTTATTGAAACAGGATGAAACACTAAAGAATATTTTACCCGAAAAAACAAATATCATTTTTAGAGGAGCCCCGAATTTTAAATCCATCCTGACTACAAATTTTACAAGAGAACTTAAACCAAACAAAAAAACACAATTTCTCTTTTCTGACATTAAAGGCTTTTATAAGTGCCAACTATGTGTAGTATGTAAAAGCACAGATAAGTCTGTACCATCCAAAACCACACATTTTAAATCGAACAGAACAAAAAAAAACTATAATATCAAGGATTTTATCAGTTGTAAACACCAAGTGCCTATGTGGCCTCCAATATGTAGGGATGACCACAAGGAGCCTTAAAGTTAGATTAAGCGAACACTGTAGGAATATCACTAAAGGCTACCCTAACCACTCAGTGTCCAAACATTTTATAATACATAATAAGGACCCCAAATTACTGAAATGCACTGGTATCAAGAAATGTAATGTTCCATGGCGAGGAGGAAATATAAAAAATATCCTCGGAAAATCAGAAATGGAATGTGTTTTTAACTTACAGACACTTGCTCCAAATGGTTAATATGTAGATTTTGACTTACATAATTTTAGTTAATTTTTTAACTTTCTAATTATTTTTTAATTTTATTTTTTAATTAATATTTTTTACTCTCATACACATTCATTGCATTCTTATTACTATCGAAATAGGCATTATTGCTTTTTAATATTTCAACTATTTATTTGGACCCCAATTAATAATATCAATAATATCATCCTATATGGTGACTTTATACCACCAACCCTTACACAATTGACATTATCTATAAAGACAGATTAGAGACTACCCTAAACATAGTTGTTTCAAACTACGGCATTATGTTCAGCAGTAGCCCCTTATTATGCCCATTGTGTACAATGTATAATTCACCTTTGACTACCTATTGTTTTATTTATGCTATTTCTGTCAACTCTTGTGCGGTTAGGTTTTAAAATTACTACTTTTAATGCCATGCAGACTATTACTCCCTCTCTTTCATTTTTATGTCTCTATTTTATTTATTCTAATCTGTCTTTTATCATTCAGAACTTATATTAATCTATTATGGTCTTGATTCAGCACTTAAAATATTCTGTGCAATCAATACTATTAGGGTGTTCCCCTTTAAATAACTATCAAAATGCTCCCCTCAAAATATGGCCGCCGTCCCCCACCTTCCCCTGTTAATCACATTCACTTTCCTCTACTAAGATGGCCGCCATACTTTTATTATATTGCTTTATTTTATGCCTAAATGTTTCTTCTATTTTATTTTCTATTTTTCTAATAACCATGCTCAAATACATAACAAAGAGGAGTTAGGTGCTCACTAAATAAACTAAAGGTGGGCAGCAGTGAACCAAGCAGGAATTCCCAATACCTGCTCACAGTAGTAAAACAGAAGAGACAAAAGTGGTAAACCGCGCCCAAACAGTGCAAATAATAATTAAAATATATACATACAGAGAGTCCTCTAATTAGGAATGTATAAAACCTTCAAGACAAAAAAGTACAGAACAATAATAGTGCAATATGTCAAGTGAAATAAGAGTATATAAAAGCTTATAAAAGACTCACTCACACTTTGCAGAGCTACTCAGAGCTCTGCCGTATAGCGCCTAGACGGTATAATCCCCGTCTCAGGATATCAAGTGATGGTATAATGCGGTATCCAATCCTCCACAGTGGTATATGGAAAGATAAAAATAGAAATAAAATCCAATAGTGTAGTATATCTATTAAAAAGTGTGCAAATAAAGGAAAAGTATCCTACTTACAAATTTCAGAGCAAATATCTTGCTCTGGTATAGACAGCATGTGGTGGTATGATCCCCACCAAAGGATATAAGTCAGGATTCAAGATGTATCAGGAACAACAAATAAAGTAGTAAAAACTATAACTTTATTGTTACAAAATAAAAAATATGTAATAAAAGTATCAGATCTCTTACTTAAGATGTATCAGGAACAACAAATAAAGTAGTAAAAACTATAACTTTATTGTTACAAAATAAAAAATATGTAATAAAAGTATCAGATCTGATACTTTTATTACATATTTTTTATTTTGTAACAATAAAGTTATAGTTTTTACTACTTTATTTGTTGTTCCTGATACATCTTGAATCCTGACTTATATCCTTTGGTGGGGATCATACCACCACATGCTGTCTATACCAGAGCAAGATATTTGCTCTGAAATTTGTAAGTAGGATACTTTTCCTTTATTTGCACACTTTTTAATAGATATACTACACTATTGGATTTTATTTCTATTTTTATCTTTCCATATACCACTGTGGAGGATTGGATACCGCATTATACCATCACTTGATATCCTGAGACGGGGATTATACCGTCTAGGCGCTATACGGCAGAGCTCTGAGTAGCTCTGCAAAGTGTGAGTGAGTCTTTTATAAGCTTTTATATACTCTTATTTCACTTGACATATTGCACTATTATTGTTCTGTACTTTTTTGTCTTGAAGGTTTTATACATTCCTAATTAGAGGACTCTCTGTATGTATATATTTTAATTATTATTTGCACTGTTTGGGCGCGGTTTACCACTTTTGTCTCTTATGCTCAAATACATGTTTCTCACTCCCACTTCCACATAAATTCGGCTGAAAACACTTCGTTTTTGCCGAAAACGGATATCACCATCTTTTAAACTACACTTCCCTTCAGACCTAAGTCACATGCTTTGGCTTTAAACAGCCGAAACAAGCTATATAACGCTCATTTTTTAAATTAAACATTATGCCCATGGTCCCCTGACTTCTACTATTTACCCACACCATTATTTTTCGAATTTTTAATGCACAAAAGTTTGATGTATGTTGATTGGTGAACAACCTATGATGTAATTTTGGCGCCACTTTTCAATTATCCTCTTCCCTATATAAACCTTATATGCCAGGTTGTTTGTTATGAATCCATTTGACAAAGCCCACACGGTGAAACGTGTTATAGATATTTTATAATTTATATTGAATAAAGGATTTTTGGTTTTTATTACAAACTACTACCTCCTTATTTTAATAATTTACTCAATCTGAGTTTTTTATCTCTCCCTGGCATTTTTTTATTTTCTTTTATTTATTTTTAACCTGATGAGCGGTTACCTATTTTATTCTCAAGACCATCCTAGGTGGGGATCATACCACTAACGCTGTCATCACAGAGCAGTAAGTTTGCTCCATACTTGTAGGTAAGATTTTATTTATTTTATTTACCTGTATTATATTACTGAGAGCACTATCTGTGGCTATCTTTTCTGCTTCGAGTACCTAGACTACCATCTACGGTGAAAGACTACGACCATCATATCCCATAAGTGGGGATTATACCACTGTATGCGATATCTACTAGAGCTGGTCATAGCTCTTGTCCATGTGAGTGCAATACTTTTATCTTTTAAGTGTTGTCCGTTTTAGCCCAAACATACTACACTATCAGGTCGCTCTGTCTTTTCTCTTTCCACATACGGAGACTGAGAAGACCTGAAGAACACTCAAGTATAAAGAAACAAGATACCAAGCTGGACTTTATCTTTACATTTATTTTATCCAAAGACTATTCTTATCCTGTTTATTGTATTTTATTAGAATTATATTTTACTATATATTTTTGCACCTCTTTTCTGTGGCGCAGCGCTTCTCCATTTTATTCTCTTTTCTGTTACTTTGAAGGGTTCAGAGGGATCCCCTTCTTAGGGTTGCTGCCTTACCTTATTTTTATTTTTATTTTCATTTAATCAGCGCTGACCCTTTTTGTTTTGTATCCTTTGAGTACACACCTATTTACTTTTGGAAACTGCTTTTTGTTTGCAAATATGTGATAATTGGCATTACATAGTAGGGTGGATTTGCAGTTTGGTGAATAAAAGTGTGTTTGGAAACATAAAATGCTGCTCATTTACCACCCCATACAAAATTCCTTGGCAACATCCTTGGGAGGTATCCCCTAATCATCTTCAAACAACTGCAAACCGCAGTTAGACACAGATTGGTATCCGTGAGACCCTAATACCTACAGCGGAGTGCTGAATAAAGTAGGGTTGCTTATCCTTAAATTTAACTTGATGTATACGCGTTTTGTCTCCTTTTAAGACTTTATCAAGACACATGGTACACTGTTTATATAACCTCAAAAATATGGGAATTAAATAAAAAAACAGAAACTGATGATATATTTAATATTTTTATTTCTTCTCAAAGTTACCCTTGGGCTGTTAGAGATACTAAACTTCAACCACGGGTCCAATTTTAGTACGGGCCAATGTTTATGTAGAACACCTATAATAGCATCATAGAAGTTATTAATAACAGTCGAGAAGATTGGACCTTTATTCTGGAGCACATCTTTAGTACTAATATTAAATTTACTGGGCAGAACTACCGCGGTTGCAGGGGTCGCAGCTGCGACCAGGCCATCACTCCAGGGGACCCGGCTGTCCTGCGGACCCCTGTGACTGCGGGTCCCGCCAGCTGAGTTATGTGGTCCTAGCCCATGTGGTGTAACCACCGGAGCCGCATTGAAGGGGCCCATCGGGCGGCCCATGCTGTTAGGGCCACCCGATGCTATGTAATTCCAGGGGGCCCGGTCAGCGCTTTAACAGCTCGTCCGGGCCCCCTCTGATGATGTCAGAGGCTGAGAGGAAGTGACTGCCCCAGTCACTTCCTCCCAGCAACCACTGGGAGCCACGCCGGAGGAAGGAGAGGGAACAGAGTGGGAACTCTGACTCCCATCAGCCTGAGCCACCCCTGAACCTCAGAAAAAAAGGTATGTGAGTGTATGTCTTTCTGTGTGTGTGTATGTATGTCTGTATGTCTGTATGTCTTGCTGTGTGTATGTCTGTGTGTCTGTATGTCTGTTTTTGTGTGTATGTATGTGTGTGTATGTCTATCTGTGTATGTGTGTCTGCAAAAGTACCCTAACACACCTCACTGAGGTCTCTATAGGTCCAATAACATGGTCGGACCACGCGCCACTTACGGTTACGCTGCGTGTCCCATACCTGGCTCGTGGTAGAGGCATGTGGCGAATAAATTAAGCTCTGGTGGATAATCCAGATAACTCCAAAAACATAGAAAGACAGATCAATGACTTTTTCGCCAATCATGTAGCTTGCACGACGGCCATTACGACTCAGTGGGTAATGCACAAAGTGGTCATAAGAGGGGCGCTCATTCAAACGGGAGCCAGTAGCAAAAGACGGACATGCTCACAGAAAGCTGAGCTGCTAACGAAACTCACTAACTTAGAAGCTACACACAAACAGGAACCCAAAAAACATACCCAGAAACAGCTGGAACAAGTAAGATTGCAACTACATGCTTTAGCCCTAAACACCACTGAAAAACACATGCACTATCTCAAACAAATCCATTATGTAGGAGGCAATAAAGCAGGGAAATTGTTAGCTAGGAGGCTTAAAAGGAGATATCAAACCACTAAGCTTCCATACATTGTATCCGCAAAAGGCAACAAATTATATAACCCTCAAGATACACTTTATCAGCTCGACAGGGACCGAAACACACACCAACCCACAGAGGGGGAATTACAAATCTTTTTTTTAACAACACTACCCTCCCGACCTTCACCCAGGAACAGAAAACCTCCTTAGAGAGGCCATTCACGGATGAAGAGATTCGTTCCACGATAGCGTCACTACCAAAACACAAAGCACCAGGCCCAGATGGGCTAACAAATTACTACTACCACAAATTTGGAGATGCCCTGACCCCACAACTTACCAAGCTCTTCAATCACATAAAGAGAATGGGAGAAATCCCACCAGAGATGCTAGAAGCCCATCTAGTGACACTTCCTAAACCCAATAAAACCCCTACAATGTGTGCTAATCTCCGACCTATCTCCCTACTAAATGCCGATATAAAACTCTACGCTAAGCTGTTAGCAAATAGGATAAAACTAATTCTACCCAAACTAGTTTTGGAGGAGCAGGCAGGGTTTGTCCATGGAAGGCAGGTGGGAGATAACACCATGCACTTCATCAATCTAGTAGAATGGGCACACACATGAAACCAGCAAGGGGTCCTCTTAGCACTCGACGCTGAAAAAGCATTCGACCGCCTGAACTGGAAGTACATGAAAAAAACACTTGAAACTAGTATCCTGGCACTATATAGCTGCCCTTCAGCAAAGATCTATAATACAGGATTCCTATCAAGATCTTTCCACATCCGCAATGGCACACGCCAAGGATGCCCGCTCTCCCCACTCATCTTTATTCTATGTTTGGAGCCCCTAATCTATAACATTAAACACAACCCACTAATCAGAGGGCTTGACACCCATGCGGGCGAGCACAAACTAGCCCTATTTGCGGATGACATACTGGTATTCCTGACAGACCCGGTACAATCTATCCCAGCCCTTATACAAATATTGAACATGTATGGCTCAGTGTCATACTACAAAAATAATACAGCCAAAACCCAGGCACTCCCCATCCAACTACCAAGAGCCACAATTAATAAATTAGAGGAGACACATGCATTCGAATGGCGAACTAAATCGATTCAATACTTAGGAATAAAATTAACAAAGACCGTACATTCCCAAACCACAGAAAACCACACACCTATGATCCACAAACTTGCATCACAAATGAGTAGATGGGAGGGGTTGGAAGTATCGTGGCTGGGACGCATTAACTCCATTAAAATGATGGTTCTGCCCCATGTGCTTTATCTCTTCCGCACACTTCCCATACCACTGTCGGCCAAATTACTGAAAAGATTCCAGACTATCATTAATGCCCATATATGGAAAAGGAAGCCTCCTAGACTAGCCACCGCCAAACTTAGCCTACCATACACGAGAGGAGGTTTGGGTGTTCCGGACATCCGCAACTACTATCGAGCATCTTTACTAGCACAAGGTCTACGACTACTTAGATCTTCAGGCGCAGAACAAACCCCTTTATGGTTAGCTCTTGAGAATGCCTGCATACACCCGGCCACTTTGTACAATGCCCTCTGGACACACGAACCAATAAACATAGAAACATAGAATGTGACGGCAGATAAGAACCATTCGGCCCATCTAGTCTGCCCAATTTTCTAAATACTTTCATTAGTCCCTAGCCTTATCTTATAGTTAGGATAGCCTTATGCCTATCCCATGCATGCTTAAACTCCTTTACTGTGTTAACCTCTACCACTTCAGCTGGAAGGCTATTCCATGCATCCACTACCCTCTCAGTAAAGTAATACTTCCTGATATTATTTTTAAACCTTTGTCCCTCTAATTTAAGACTATGTCCTCTTGTTGTGGTAGTTTTTCTTCTTTTAAATATAGTCTCCTCCTTTACTGTGTTGATTCCCTTTATATATTTAAATGTTTCTATCATATCCCCCCTGTCTCGTCTTTCCTCCAAGCTATACATGTTAAGATCCTTTAACCTTTCCTGGTAAGTTTTATCCCGCAATCCATGAACCAGTTTAGTAGCCCTTCTCTGAACCCTCTAAGGTATCAATATCCTTCTGAAGATACGGTCTCCAGTACTGTGTACAATACTCCAAGTGAGGTCTCACCAGTGTTCTGTACAATGGCATGAGCACTTCCCTCTTTCTACTGCTAATACCTCTCCCTATACAACAACAAGCATTCTGCTAGCATTTCCTGCTGCTCTATTACATTGTCTGCCTACCTTTAAGTCATCAGAAATAATCACCCCTAAATCCCTTTCCTCAGATGTTGAGGTTAGGACTCTATCAAATATTCTGTACTCTGCCCTTGGGTTTTTACGTCCAAGATGCATTATCTTGCACTTATCCACATTAAATGTCAGTTGCCACAATTCTGACCATTTTTCTAGTTTACCTAAATCATTTGCCATTTGGCTTATCCCTCCTGGAACATCAACCCTGTTACATATCTTAGTATCATCAGCAAAAAGACATACCTTACCATCAAGACCTTCTGCAATATCACTAATAAAAATATTAAAGAGAATGGGTCCAAGTACAGATCCCTGAGGTACCCCACTGGTGACAAGTCCAAGCTTCGAATATATTCCATTAACTACAACCCTCTGTTGCCTGTCACTCAGCCACTGCCTTACCCATTCAACAATATTGGAATCCAAACTTAAAGATTGCAGTTTATTGATAAGTCTTCTATGTGCAACAGTGTCAAAAGCCTTACTGAAATCTAGGTAAACAATGTCTACTGCACCACCCTGATCTATAATTTTAGTTACCCAATCAAAAAAATCAATAAGATTAGTTTGGCATGATCTCCCTGAAGTAAACCCATGTTGTCTCTGATCTTGAAATCCATGTGTTTTTAGATGTTCAACAATCCTATCCTTTAACATGGTTTCCATCACTTTCCCCACTACTGAAGTAAGGCTTACTGGCCTATAGTTGCCCGACTCCTCCCTATTACCTTTCTTGTAAATGGGCACAACATTCGCTAACTTCCAATCTTCTGGGACTACTCCTGTTAACAATGATTGGTTAAATAAATCTGTTAATGGTTTTGCTAGTACACCACTAAGCTCTTTTAATAGCTTTGGGTGTATTCCATCAGGTCCCATTGACTTATTTGTCTTTACTTTTGACAGTTGAAATAGAACCTCTTCCTCTGTAAACTCACGTGTAATAAATGACTCATTTATCCTTTTTCTCAACTGAGGTCCCTTTCCTTCATTTTCTTCTGTAAATACAGAACAAAAATATTCATTGAGGCAGTCAGCCTGACCTTTATCCTCTTCTACATACCTTCCTTCTTTTGTTTTTAATCTAACTAATCCTTGTTTTACTTTTCTTTTCTCATTTATGTATCTAAAAAATGTTTTATCCCCCTTTTTTACTGACTGTGCTATTTTCTCTTCTGTGTGTGATTTGGAAGCTCTTATAACTTGCTTAGCCTCTTTCTGCCTAATCTTATAGATCATTTTGTCTTCCTCACTCTGGGTTTTTTTATAATTCCTAAATGCTAACTTTTTGTTTTTAACTATTTTGGCCACATCTGCGGAGTACCACAGTGGTTTCTTGAATTTTTTGCTTTTACTGACAGCCTAATGCAATTTTCTGTTGCCTTCAATAGAGCAACTTTTAAATAATCCCATTTTTCTTGGACTCCATTTAAATTGCTCCAGTCTGATAATGACTCCTCTACCCATATTCTAATTTTAGAAAAGTCTGTTTTTCTAAAGTCTAAAACTTTTGTTTTTGTGTGGTGTGACTCAGTCACTGTTCTTATATTAAACCACACTGACTGATGATCACTGGATCCTAAACTTTCACCTACAGTAACATCTGATACCAAATCTCCATTTGTTAACACTAAATCTGTTTGCCCATTAGTTTGGGGATGATAAGCGGAAGAGAGTTTGCGTTGAATTTGAAGGGAGAGACACATCTCTTTCCAGAATTTGGAGGTAAATTGTGTCCCCCTATCAGAAATAATTTCTTCAGGAAGACCATGAAGTTTCACAATATTGTCAATAAAGACCTTAGACAATTCTACAGAGGAGGGTAATTTTTTTAAAGAAATGAAATGGGACATTTTTGTGAAGCGATCCACAACGACAAGAATAGTGGTGAAATGTTGAGAAGGTGGAAGATCAACGATAAAATCCATAGAAATGGATTGCCAAGGTTTTTCTGGAATAGGTAAGTTAAGTAGTAATCCAAAAGGTTGATTATGTTCTGGTTTAGACCTTTGACAGATAGGACATGTTTTGACATATAATTCAATGGTTCTATCCTGGCGAGGCCACCAATAATATCGTGAAGTTAGTTCAAGTGTTTTCTTTATTCCAGGATGTCCAGCTAGGGGGGAATCATGAACCATCTTAAGTAATTTATTCCTAAGAATGGGAGGAATATAAATTCTATTTTTAAAATAAAATATACCATCCTTTTTTGTTAGTATAGGTGTTTTGGGAAGTTCAAGATCCTTCTGATTCAAATTCTTTATGTCATCATGAAGAGAAGAGAGGATCCCTATTATTTTGGTAGGAGGATAATCATCAGTAGTAGTTTTAGAAGGAATTCGAGAAAGAGCGTCAGCCTTTTTATTTCTATTTCCAGGTCTGTATATTAATTGGAAGTTAAATCGGTTAAAAAATAGGTTCCATCTAACTTGTCTAGCTGTAAGGGTTTTGTTAGTATAGAGATATTCAAGATTTTTATGGTCAGTATAAACTATTATAGGTTGTTTTGTATCTTCCAGAAGATGACGCCAATTTTCGAAGGCAGCTTTAACACTTAATAATTCTTTTTCACCAATAGGATAATTTTTTTCAGCAGAGCTCAAGGATCTTGAAAAAAAGGCAACTGGATGAAGTGGATCTTGTGGAGTCTTTTGTTGAGAAAGAACTGCTCCGATGGCTGCATCTGATGCATCAACTTCAAGAACATATAGGAATGTTGGATTAGGTAGTTGTAGAATAGGTGCAGTTGTAAATCTTTTTTTTAATTCGTCGAAGGCTGTTTGTGCATCTTTATTCCAATTAAAAGGACGTTTACTACTGTTGAGGAGGTTAAGAGGATGTGATACATCCGAATAGTTTCTAATAAATTTTCTATAGAAGTTTGCAAATCCAAGAAAACGTTGTAATTCTTTTGTAGTAGTAGGAGCAGGCCAATCAATAATACATTTGATTTTGGAATTATCCATCTTCAAAGAATGAGGTGAAATAATGTATCCTAGAAAAGAGAATTCAGTAACCTCAAAAAGGCATTTTTCTGGTTTAGCGTATAATTTATGAGTTCTCAGTCTAGATAGAACCCATCTAACATGCTTCCTATGTTCATCCAAATTGTTAGAATATATTAAGATATCATCTAAGTAGATAATAACACATACATCCAGAAGATCTCTAAAGATATCATTTATAAAATGTTGAAATGTTGCAGGGGCATTACAGAGCCCGAAAGGCATCACTAGATATTCGTAGAGACCATATCTTGTCCGGAAGGCGGTTTTCCATTCATCATCCTGTTTTATTCTAATGAGGTTATATGCGCCTCGAAGGTCGAGTTTAGTGAATATAGTTGCAGTTCTTAACCTTTTAATTAATTCATTTATTAGTGGAAGAGGATAATACAATACATACATAAGTTTAGTTGTCTCCTTCTTATTCTTTCTTCAGAAGTAAGAGGACTTTTTATTATACCTACTTCCATAGGTTCAGTTTGTGGAGGAATTTTTTCAGGTAGTTTTAGAGTAGTGAAAGGTTTTCTCCAGGTAGAATTAGTAAGAACCCTTTCAGCTTTTCTTTCTCTTAGACGTCTATCAATACTGATAGACAGTTGAATCAATGCATTTAAGGTAGGAGGAAGTTCTGTACGAGAGAGTTCATCTTTCACAGCTTCAGATAATCCGAGACGGAATTGATTGCGTAAAGTAATGTCATTCCATTGGGTTTCTGTAGCCCATCTTTTGAATTCTGCAATATAATCTTCAACAGGTCTATTCTTTTGGTGTAATGTTCTGATGGTTAAATCAGCAGTAGTTTGTTTAAAAGGATCTTCATATAATAAAGACATAGCTTCAAAGAACTCATCCAATGAATCTAATATGGGATCATCATTTTCCAAAAAGGAATGGGCCCAGGCCATAGGTTCACCTCTTAAAAAAGAGATCACTGAACAGACTTTGGATCTTTCGGTGGGATAAGATCTAGGTTTTAAAGCTATTAGTAGTTTGCAAGAATTCAAAAACTCTCTGTACTTTGTTCTATCTCCATAAAATTTTTCTGGATTACAGACAGCAGGATCACCAGCCGATTGAAGAGCGGCATGAGGAAGATGACCTTGAATGTCTCTAACATAGGTTAATATTCTCTCATTTGTAATTTGCAGTTCCTGTAACCCTTGAGCAATCGTATCCACTCTATTGGTTAGGGCAGAAACTTGAGAGTTAATATCTGCTGGTTCCATTGAATTAGGCTGGATTATTCTGTAATATTTATTTTGTAATATTTCTTTAATTGGAACTCAACTGCAGCATTTCCTGGTAGCAACAACAATAAGTTTCACCTCCTTTTATATTGGTATGAAACAATGGTCACTGTACCTTTAAATACCCATGAAGGTAAAATTAGGCTTTGTAGCAATCCCTTATGAATAAGAGGAATAATTAGACAAAGTGACACTTTAGTGAGTTTTAGATATTGTGTAGTATAAATAATAGGAATTGACTTGTTTGGTAAAAGTATTACTTAACTTAAAGGCAGTTCTGGCACTGGAAGGGTTAATTCACCCAATGAAGGAGAAATTAGAAGTCCGTTTCAACAAGCTGAGAACTAGGAGTGGAGAGTGGGGAAGTCCGTTTTAACAAGCCGAGGTCTGGGAGTGGAGAAGGTAGAATTCAGAGTTACAAGCCGAGGTCTAGGAGTGGAGAAGGTAGAAATCCGTTTACAAGCCGAGGTCGAGAAGTGGAGAAGGTAGAAATCCGTTTACTAGCCGAGGTATAGAAGTGGAGCAGGTAGGATCAAAAGTAGAGCAGCTGATCTTCATGCAGCACCTGTGCGAATAATCCAGCCCTTTGAATCTGGCGCGGTCCTCCTAAGTATCGTGGAGGGACCGCGTCAGAAAAAGGGGCGGGGCTGAGCGCTGTGAACCCGGAAGTGGGTTCCGGCGATGAATTACATGCCATGCTATACCTGACACAAATAATGTGGAAAAACTGTATTTCTCTGGCTGTGATAATTACATTACCCATTGTGTAAGGTAACTGTATCACAGGCAGAGGGGAGGATTTTGTGTGGGAGTGTCTGAGTGTATCGTACATGTTTATTGGTTGTTTTACAAAACCCTGTGGGTGGTACTAATGTGTAAGAATGTGTACATAAGAACAATAAACCCACAGCTCTGGCTGTTCCTTTTTTGACAATGAGCACGGAGCCTTGTCTCGTTCTTGGGGGGATTTATTGTATGCTGTTCCAGTTTGACTGCTAGTAGTGTAAACCTATTCATATGTTTTTTTCTTTTCGGCTGTTTACGGCATTCGTATGGTTTCCTGTTCGGCGGATTGGTGTTCTGCAGTAGCTGTGCCTGCGTCTCTGGAAGGGAAGATCTACTAAATGGCAGTTTAACCCTTTTATGCTGAGGGTGACGTTACAGTACCCATGTCGGGGTACCAAGCGGTCCACCACATTGTCCAAATAGCACTCAAATCCCCTCGGTAGAACATAATCGCCATTCGAGTATTGTTCTGGCCATAGGATGATAGCCCAAAATAGTTCCAGAGGAAAAGAGGCCATAGCCAATCTACTTTCGGGGGTTCCTGTGTGAACACTAACTAATGTTCCCCCTGACATTTAGGGAGCGAATGGTCGCCCCAGTCGGTAGTTCCTTTCTCCTGAAAGGCATTCTCCTAACTTGTCTGGGAGCTGAAGGGGCAGCTGTACAATTTCCCCCTGCATTCGTGAGAGAGCATAGCTGACAAAGAGTTCTACACATTCAAAGACCATGTACCGCTGCCTGCGTTCGGGAGACAAAATGGCCACCCAGGGAAAGCACTTGAGCTAATTGCTCCTTTGAAGTTAACAATCCAGGGTTGGTCCGTGTTCAGGAGGGTATGAAAAGGGGGGACCACACATCTTCCATTCAGGAAATGAACAGGGGGGATATGGACAGCCAGCAGAGAGGAATAAGTCTTAAATAGCGAACCCATTCTGCTACTCGGTTCCCCCTTAACCACAAGCCGGCATTCACAGTCTGATCCTTGGGGATGCCCAGGGAGTACTTACGGATCATTTATCTAGCTCAGTTTGTCGTGATAACCTTTCGGCATTGCCATTCTGTTTCCTGGGGCAGTAATGAATGGTGAAATCATAATGCCAAACTCCAGCGCAACAACCGGGCATTGTCCCCCGCCACTGGGTTTACCCATATCAACAGGTTGTGATCTGTGAGTAAGGTGAACTGCTGTCCTTACAAATATGGCTGAAGTTTCTTTAAGGCACACACCACTGCCAGGCACTCCTTTTAGCTCACAGGGTAGAAGTTTTCTGCTCAGGTAAACTACTGGGTGTTCTCCGCCATCCTCTCCAACTTGGCTTAGTACTGCACCCAACCCAAACATTGAAGCATCTATGTGGACACAAAATTGTTTAGACAGATTGAGTATTTACAAGAGCCTGTTTGAGTTGTTGGAATGCCTGCTCACACTCCAGACCCCATACTACTTGTCGGAACATGTTCTTTTAGGTCAAATCAGTGAGGGGTTTGGCCAGGGTGCTGTAATTCAGCACAAACTTCCGATAGTAGCCTGCAGCCCCTTGGAAAGCTATGACCTAGGGGTTGGTTTGGGGGATGGGCAACTGAGGTGCAGCTTCAACCTTAGTGGGTTCGGGTTTTTATTTCTCAAACAAAGTATTGGACTTCAGCCAACCCGGTATGACATTTGATAGGCTTTAGGGTCAGGCCGCTTTCTCTAATCGGAACTTATAATCGTCTTAATGCCACATATTCTCCAGAGCTGTTGGTCGAGTGTCTGATTTTAGTTCCATGCACTTGACGACCAAACATCGCTGCCTGCGTTCGTGGCACAAGATGGCCGCCCCCATGTGTTCGTACATACGAACTGGTATCATTAAGCCAACTGTTTAGAGCACTGTGGTTACCATCTTTAATGAGGTGTTGACAGTGGTGATTGAGGTTAACAAGCAGCATACGAGTGGTCTGGTAGTTCGTGGTCTTGTTCGTTATCCAAACAAAACAAGAATAAAATTTAGGTGAACACAGTTTACCGAACGAGCCGGAGAATAAAATGGGGATTAAGTAATCCAGTGACACAGTGGTCTGTCACAAATCCCATTCGGGAGAAGACTCACATCATAGACTCAACCATCGTTTCCGCATGTATGTTTGTCAGTGCCGTAGCTTCTGGGTACCTGATCGCATAGTCGACTACAGTGAATATGGCCAAAAGGTTCTTCTATGATGGGAGGGGTTGAAGATTAGACTTATGACGGTCTTCTCTTTTTCCTACTCTTTGGCATACATCACAGGTTTGGCAGTATTGCTGAATATCCTTAGATATTCCAGGCCAGAAGAAGGTGTGGGCGAGCCGGTACTTAGTTCGGCTGACCCCTAAGTGTCCAGATAAAGGAATATTATGGGCAATCTGAAGTAACTCTGACCTTTAATTCTGGGAGACGACTAATTGTCTGGTGGGGACCGGTATAGTAACCCCTGGTGCCAGGATTACCTCTCTCCCTCTAACCCCACTTGACTATTGGTGACTCTATACTTGGTAGACCTGCAGTGTAGGGTCACTAAGGGTTTATTGCCCATATTCTGTGTGGGGTATCACAGGGTAAGGGCGTAAGGAATAGGGAAAGATTTCCTACCTAGGCATCGGAGTGCAAGCGGTTCTCAGTGGTGGGAGCCTGGGATCGAGTAGATACTGCATATGTCTTCTCGGTCATGGCTTAGGGTAGAAAGACTGATCTTAACTAGCCGAGGTCATTAACGGGGAGTTCCTGCATTAGCCCCACACATCGATCAATCCTGATTGGCACCCCAATTCAGATGTACTCTTGCAGTTGGTAAACAATGTACCGCTCCTCCTGCCACCCTTGAAGCTACCGAACCTCCTGTTTGGTCGGAATCAGGAAGCAAATGTCACTTCACCAGGGTCAGTGTGGCCCTAGTGTCTTGTAGACCCTGGGCAGGCTTCCCATTAATTTGGAATGACTGGATGGTGTTGTCGGTTGTCAGTATCTGCTAAGAAGCCTGACGACGGCGTTTTGAACACGCTGAAACGCGCCTTGAGCGTTTTCTTTTTTTTAATCTCTGCACTTGGTAGTACTTTTTTATTTTTGTTACCATTATGGTTATGGATTTTTAACTTTTTATAACTTTAGTAGGGAGAGTTGGTTTAGGTAGACACTAGTGGTTAGACCATGGTGTCAAGGTAACTTTTAGGGTGAATTGAGAGATTTATTTAATTTTTTTTTTTTTTTGTGTGAGGCTTTTCATCTGCGTTTAGACCTGATTACCCGGTCCCTTGTTCTCTGGGGACCCTGTGCCCCTTCTCTCTCCCTAACCTTGTTTACATCACCTTCCTGTCAGTCGGACACTAGGGGAACTGAAACTTAGATGCTAGCTGGTACTCCAGACAATGGATCCCCTGGGCACCGTTTAGTAGATCTCCCTTTTTTTTCAAGTTATACTTTTTGTTTGCATATCCCTTTTTATCCTTAGATTGATTAAAGGTAGGGCCTTCCTTCCTCATTTCTTATACAATGGAGCTCTCCTAATGTTGGTTTCCCCTTGTGGGACTCTACACATCACCTACTCCTATTACCTACATATTTTGGTGCAGTGGTGCAGCTCATGAGCCCTTGACTTGTATCCCCACTCCTGACTTGTATCCGGACTCCTGACCTGCACTCTGTTTACTTTATTTCTCCAAAAGAAAGATTATCTCTTAGTTACAGGAAACAATACAAAATATACAAAATACCCCACAAGTCTGATATTCACAAATAGCCCAGATCTGAGCACCCAAATTTTTTAAAAAGAACACAGATCGCTTCAGATCTGACCAGACAGTCACGGGGTGATAGCCCAAATAGTTCCAGAAGAAAAGAGGCAACAGCTGGTCGACTTTCAGGGGTTCTTGTGAGAATACCGACGTATACTCCCCTGACTTTTAGGGAGCAAATAATCCCCCCAGTTGGTAGTTCCTTTCTCCCAAACAGCGTTCTCCTAACTTGTCTGGGAGCTGAACGGGCAGCGGTACAGTTTTCCTCAGCTATAGCGGAATAGCATAGCCATGTATGTACGTAGTGGGGAATCGCGATGCAGCCTAGCACAAATCTAAACCCATTTACCCCCCCAATAATGACAGACCACTTAGTATGGATGAACAGGCCACAGAATTTATTATCACAAACTAAATTACTGCATAACACATCCATAACTTTATTTATTAAATCTCTTCTTTCTGTAACCAAAACGTTAGACATAAATAAGCATAAATTAACATATATACATATATAACTCCACCCATAGTGTTATACAGTGACCCAACCGTCCTTGCCAATAAAGATACAGTGGTTCCTAATCACCACTTCGTCTCACCTCTCCCTCGTCATAAAAATCATACATTTCCAATGCCCGCCATCAGCCGACCTCAGAGGCGTAGCGTGGGGGGTGCAGGGGGGGGCGGCCGCACCGGGCGCAACATCTGGGGGGGCGCGCTCAGGGCCGGCCCCCCCATGCTGCAGCCGCCTGAGCGCTCTGTAGAGAGCCTCAGGCGGTTGCAGCTTTGCCCGGGCGGTGCGTCCATGAGGGCGGACCGCACCGCCCGGGCGCAACCTGAGGAGAGGCTGACAGGAGGGAAGCGCTCAGCGCTCCCTCCTGTCAGCTTCCTTTGCTGTAGCGTGGCCGAGCCCTGCAGCATGATGGTCCGACGGGTACAGGGAGCATCTGTCATAGTGTGCACTTAGTGTGCACTTCCTGTTAGTCCGGCCGGGTACAGGAAACAAAAGCAACCTGTACCCGCGGACCATCATGCTGCAGGGCTCGGCCACGCTACAACAAAGGTGGGCGGGAGGAGAAAGAAATTGGGAGGGAAGGGGGGAGAAGAAATGGGGAGGGTGAGAGAAGAAATTGTCAGTGGAGGGGGTAAGAAGAAATTGGGATGGG
>OW240913.1:232104427-232143034 GCA_933207985.1 Pelobates cultripes
CCTGGGCTGTCAGGCAGTCTCCCCAGACTGGGAGCAATACTGATCTCCGCCGGGGAATGACGGCGATCGGGTAAGTACATATTACTGTTATGACGGTTCAGGACCATCACCGCTCCTCAAGGGGATTTTTCGATGACGGTCCTGAACCATCACTTGTCGGGAAGGGGTTAAAGGAAAAAACTCCTAGCAGTAGCTGCCTTTTTTAAAAGTTATATAGGTTAAGTAACGTAAGATACTAACATAGCATGTAGAGCATCTCGTTCCATAGGAAAATAACATAGTCAGTGCAAGTAGTTAAGCTAGAGTAAAGAATGCCAGCTGCAGAGTCGTCAAAGGCTTATGGGTTGCTAATTCAATGTGGGGATGTAGTGGGTCGGGGGGAAGGATAATATGGGGAGGTTTACCTCATTTGCCAGCAGGTACACCCGTACAAAAGGGTGAGCATCTAAGGGCACTCGACATGATATGACTTGAAAAAATAAAATAAACAAGTGAAAAACATAACATAAGTAACAATAAGGAGCAGTTTAGGTTGCCAGCAGATTGCCATCACGGTATCACTGCAATTGCGGAACTCCCCCTTTGCGCAGGAACTGTCATTGAAGGATGTGGCTCTGCAGTGTCGGTCAGCACTCCCAGAGTGTGAAGCCTCGTAAACCTTTAAAATCCCAGAGTCCCTAGAGATGATCACACATTGTGGAGTACCCCACTTGTATGGCACTTTGTGGGTAGCTAGCTCCTTAGCTAATCCGAGCAGACGTACATATGAAGAGCTCTCTGCAGAGCAGTGCAATATTATGGATCATTTCAGCTTTTACTCACCCCAGTGCCTCCAAAAACAAGGTGAAAAACAAGAAATACAGACCCGGAAAAAAAATGGCGACTGCCCACATTTTTGCTACGGAGACAGCAGATCCTGCAGAGGCCTGTCATGGTGCCTCTCTCTGACGAGCTCTCCTGATCATCCAGCAAGGCTTCCCTAGAGGACATGGGAATAGCGAACAAACAGGCAGTGCAAGCTCCCACAACTCCTGCACCTACCGGAGACTCACCAGTAACAGAGGGTATGCTGAGAGATCTCCTGGGGAAGATCTGACGCAATATCGCAGTCAATATTATCCAGTTCCGAGAGAAGCTCGGAGGGGTGTCCACACACGTCTCCACAATGCTGAGCTGAGCACGGCGGCCCATGAAGCCCGGCTTACCAGTCTTGAACATAAACTGCAGGTGCTACAGCGCAAACGCATCTGCTTTTGTAAGGCACATTATTCAGCTGTATTCTCTCATTTCTATTTGTGCATTTTAAATCTATATGGGGACAATAAAGATTTTTAACCTATGGAGCACTGTTGGTTTGTATTTGGGATTAACTATCCTTTTGAGTACACAGAAAAGAGAATAAAATGGAGAAGGGCTGCGCCACAGAAAAGAGGTGCAAAAATATATAGTAAAATATAATTCTAATAAAATACAATAAACAGGATAAGAATAGTCTTTGGATAAAATAAATGTAAAGATAAAGTCCAGCTTGGCATATTGGTTCTTTATACTTGAGTGTTCTTCAGGGTCTAGGTCTTCTCAGTCTCCGTATGTGGAAAGAGAAAAGACAGAGCGCCCTGATAGTGTAGTATGTCTGGGCTAAAACGGACAACACTTAAAAGATAAAAGTATTGCACTCACATGGACAAGAGCTATGACCAGCTCTTGTAGATATCGCATACAGTGGTATAATCCCCACTCATGGGATATGATGGTCGTAGTCTTTCACCATAGATGGTAGTCTAGGTACTCGAAGCAGAAAAGATAGCCACAGATAGTGCTCTCAGTAATATAATACAGGTAAATAAAATAAATAAAATCTTACTTACAAGTATGGAGCAGACTTACTGCTCCATGATGACAGCGTTAGTGGTATGATCCCCACCTAGGATGTTCTTGAGAATAAAATAGGTAACCGCTCATCAGGTTAAAAATAAATAAAAGAAAATAAAAAAATGCCAGGGAGAGATAAAAAAACTCAGATTGAGTAAATTATTAAAATAAGGAGGTAGTAGTTTGTAATAAAAACCAAAAATCCTTTATTCAATATAAATTATAAAATATCTATAACACGTTTCACCGTGTGGGCTTTGTCAAATGGATTCATAACAAACAACCTGGCATATAAGGTTTATATAGGGAAGAGGATAATTAAAAAGTGGCGCCAAAATTACATCATAGCTTGTTCACCAATCAACATACATCAAACTTTTGTGCATTAAAAATTCGAAAAATAATGGTGTGGGTAAATAGTAGAAGTCATGGGGACCATGGGCATAATGTTTAATTTAAAAAACGAGCGTTATATAGCTTGTTTCGGCTGTTTAAAGCCAAAGCATGTGACTTAGGTCTGAAGGGAAGTGTAGTTTAAAAGGTGGTGATATCCGTTTTCGGCGAAAACGAAGTGTTTTCAGCCGAATTTATGTGGAAGTGGGAGTGAGAAACATGTACTTGAGAATGGTTATTAGAAAAATAGAAAATAAAATAGAGGAAACATTTAGGCATAAAATAAAGCAATATAATAAAAGTATGGCGGCCATCTTAGTAGAGGAAAGTGAATGTGATTAACAGGGGAAGGTGGAGGACGGCGGCCATATTTTGAGGGGAGCATTTTGATAGTTATTTAAAGGGAAACACCATAATAGTATTGATTGCACAGAATATTTTAAGTGCTGAATAAAGACCATAATAGATTAATATAAGTACTGAATGATAAAAGACAGATTAGAATAAATAAAATAGAGACATAAAAATGAAAGAGAGGGAGTAATAGTCTGCATGGCATTAAAAGTAGTAATTTTAAAACTTAACCCCACAAGAGTTGACAGAAATAGCATAAATAAAACAATAGGTAGTCAAAGGTGAATTATACATTGTACACAATGGCATAATAAGGGGCTACTGCTGAACATAATGCCGTAGTTTGAAACAACTATGTTTAGGGTAGTCTCTAATCTGTCTTTATAGATAATGTCAATTGTGTAAGGGTTGGTGGTATAAAGTCACCATATAGGATGATATTATTGATATTATTAATTGGGGTCCAAATAAATAGTTGAAATATTAAAAAGCAATAATGCCTATTTCGATAGTAATAAGAATGCATTGAATGTGTATGAGAGTAAAAAATATTAATTAAAAAATAAAAATAAAAAATAATTAGAAAGTTAAAAAATTAAATAAAATTATGTAAATCAAAATCTACATTTAAACCATTTGGAGCAAGGATATTTTTTATATTTCCTCCTCGCCATGGAACATTACAATTCTTGATACCAGTGCATTTCAGTAATTTTGGGTCCTTATTATGTAATATGTATTATATGTATTATAAAATGTTTGGACACTGAGTGGTTAGGGTAGCCTTTAGTGATATTCCTACAGTGTTCGCTTAATCTAACTTTAAGGCTCCTTGTGGTCATCCCTACATATTGGAGGCCACATAGGCACTTAGTGTTTACAACTGATAAAATCCTTGATATTATAGTTTTTTTTTGTTTTGTTCGATTTAAAATGTGTGGTTTTGGATGGTACAGACTTATCTGTGCTTTTACATACTACACATAGTTGGCACTTATAAAAGCCTTTAATGTCAGAAAAGAGAAATTGTGTTTTTTTGTTTGGTTTAAGTTCTCTTGTAAAATTTGTAGTCAGGATGGATTTAAAATTCGGGGCTCCTCTAAAAATGATATTTGTTTTTTCGGGTAAAATATTCTTTAGTGTTTCATCCTGTTTCAATAAATGCCTGTGTTTTTTCAAAATTCTTTTAATAGGGCCACTTTTATCATTGGAATTAAAAATCATGGGAATAGATGGGGGGTCTATAATGTTTTTATCTTTATAGATTAACAGGTTGTCTCTCTCTTGTTCTTTGACTTTATTGATATTGCTCTTTAAACTACTGGGTGAGTATTTTTTTTCAATAAATTTTTTTTTTTAAAGTTGGCCTGGTCATTAAAATCGTCTATTAGGGAGCAATTTCGACGAAATTGGCTCTTGGGGGCACTTTCAAGCCAGGGTTTGTAGTGACAGCTTGATCGGTCTATGGCTGTATTAGTGCAGACTTTTAAAAAAAATGTTTTAGTATTAAGTTTATTGTCTTTAATAAAAATTTGTAAATCTAAAAAATTAATGGATTCCCTACTGTGCTCACATGTTAAAATGATTCCTCTGCTATTTTTGTTGAGGTGAGTAATAAAAGAATTCAGGGAGTTCTCCGAACCTTCCCAGATAAAAAAAACAGGTCATCTATGTATCTAAAATAGGAGACCAGGTTCGTACGCCAAGCATGCTCACCCAAAATGGCCGTGGTCTCCCAGTCGGCCATAAAGAGGTTAGCATAGCTAGGGGCGAACCTGGTCCCCATAGCAGTGACTCTCTTTTGGCGGTAAAAAGAGTCTAAAAAACAGAAATAATTATTAATCTCTATTCCCTCGGGAGTTAGCTGCTTTTTTATTTAAATATGTCTATCTTTGATTTTAAAAACTATTTTATCATTGATGTTGACAATGCATTTCATGCTGAACCCACGAGTCCATTCAAATAAGACAAAGTACCTATAGCCAACAAGAGCTATTCACTAAACTTGAAAGAACCTTAACTAGTGAAATTAAATTAAAATGGGAAATAGCTACATTAAAAAAATATATGGATGAATGTATTACTCCCCGTGGTCTAAGGCTATTTAAATCACCTGCCTCAGACCAGGATGATTTAGATTTCATGAATGAATGGAACAACAAATTAGAATTATGCACCTTTGGTCTCATGGAGACACTTATAATCAAAAAGAGCAAAAAATGTCTATATTAGATATAGAGATCAATGACTTAAAAGATAAACTCCTCCCTTTTACTGAGACCAAGGTGTATAAACAGAATTCCATATTAATTCAAAATAAAATAGAGAAAATTGAAATGGATACCAAACATCTAAAAGTAAAAAATTACATTAGGGACAAACAAGACTATTCAAATAAGCAAGTCACAACCTACCACCTCAATAAAAAATATGTTTCCCGACATACCCCCTAATAGAGAGCAAGATACTTAACCTACCTATCAAAAACACTCTCACTACCGTACAAATAGATACGAGCCTCAAAACACCTTTAACTATCATGCCAAACCAATAAGAAAACCTTCCCACCACTCCCCACCTCAACCAAGATTCCAAAAAACACAAACTTACCATCATTACGCCTCCTCATACAACCAACACCAACTCACAAATAACCAATACTATCCACCACAATACAGATATCGTAAATCATCATACCGAGCATCAAACAAACCATTAGCATCATCCAACTACTACAACGGACCACCCCCAAATGGGAAACACACTTCACCCAAACCACAAAGATCACGGTTCGCGCATAAAAAAAATGAAGAATACTTAAATCAACTTAAATCACCTGTCACATTCAATCATCAAAACCGATATCAATTACTATCACTAGACTCTAAAATTGATAATGATGAACATTTTTTAGAAATCCGTACCTATCCCAACACATATGCACAAACACCATACCCACCAAGAGCCAAAAAAAGAATTTTAGATCAAAGTATAGAGGAAGACGAAGTGGCAGAAGAACACAAGAAAGAAAGATTATAACTGTACCGAATGAAAAAGAATGTGGAATCTTTAACCTGTCACAAAATTTTTTAACTATCTCACAAATATCTGTTCTCAATAAGGGTCTCAAATCTGCCCCTACAAATACTTTTAAACCATTTGAAGCATTCCTGGACGTTAATAAATTTGTACGTAAGGCCACCTTGAAAAGATTCTTTGCTGAAAAAAATGACCTCAGCAATCCCTCTACCTCATTCTCAAAAACACTTTCAAATGATATGAATAGCCTTACTAACCCATCTACCTCATTTTCAAATTCACCCCAAAATGCAACAAACTTTATTAGTACAAATTTAAAAGGAAAATCTACATTTTATCCCTCCCATTACAAATCAGCCCCATTAATAATGTTTGAAAAATCTGTCCTAAAGGACTTTGAAAAAATTAACAATAAATTAACTCCTCATAACTTAACACAACAAGAAAGGACTGCACTTAAACAATTACAAGATAACAAAGATATAGTTATCAAACCAGCAGACAAAGGCGGAGGGCTGGTTATACTATCCAGCAAAGCCTATATAGAAGAGGCCCTTAGACAATTAATCGATTGCAATGTGTATGAGAAATTACCATCTGACCCCACATCCAATATCCAACAAATTTTAACTACATTTTTAAACAAAGTATTTGAGTCACAAATTGTAATCACAAACAGGAGTTTAATTATTTAAATATAAAATACCCAAAAATCCCTGTTATTTATTTTTTACCCAAAATCTATAAAAATGAAACAAAACCCCCAGGTAGACCAATTGTATCAGGGATTGGGTCTCTCCTGTGCAACCTATCCCAATATATTGACATTCTCCTACAACCATCAGTAAGATTAATGAGATCATATCTAAAAGATTCAATGTCACTCTTAAGATTCCTATGTAACTTTATTTGGAATCCAAATCTTATTTTAGTTACGTGTGATGTGCAATCATTATATACAATTATTCCCCATGATATAGGTTGCGAAGCTGTTAAAAATACCCTTAAGACCGAAGCACGAATACCTGATAACCAAATTGATTTTATCCTAGAAGGCATCAATATTATACTAACTAATAATTATTTCTGGTTTTTAGACTCTTTTTACCTCCAAAAGAGAGACACTGCTATGGGGACCAGGTTCACCCCTAGCTATGCTAACCTCTTTATGGCCGACTGGGAGACCACGGCCATTTGGGGTGAGCATGCTTGGCGTACGAACCTGGTCTCCTATTTTAGATACATAGATGACCTGTTTTTTTATCTGGGAAGGTTCGGAGAACTCCCTGAATTCTTTTATTACTCACCTCAACACAAATAGCAGAGGAATCATTTTAACATGTGAGCACAGTAGGGAATCCATAAATTTTTTAGATTTACAAATTTTTATTAAAGACAATAAACTTAATACTAAAACATTTTTTTTAAAAGTCTGCACTAATACAGCCATAGACCGATCAAGCTGTCACTACAAACCCTGGCTTGAAAGTGCCCCCAAGAGCCAATTCCTACGACTTCGTCGAAATTGCTCCCTAATAGACGATTTTAATGACCAGGCCAACTTTAAAAAAAAAAAAATTATTGAAAAATTACTCACCCAGTAGTTTAAAGAGCAATATCAATAAAGTCAAAGAACAAGAGAGAGACAACCTGTTAATATATAAAGATAAAAACATTATAGACCCCCCATCTATACCCATGATTTTTAATTCCAATGATAAAAGTGGCCCTATTAAAAGAATTGTGAAAAAACACTGGCATTTATTGAAACAGGATGAAACACTAAAGAATATTTTACCCGAAAAAACAAATATCATTTTTAGAGGAGCCCCGAATTTTAAATCCATCCTGACTACAAATTTTACAAGAGAACTTAAACCAAACAAAAAAACACAATTTCTCTTTTCTGACATTAAAGGCTTTTATAAGTGCCAACTATGTGTAGTATGTAAAAGCACAGATAAGTCTGTACCATCCAAAACCACACATTTTAAATCGAACAGAACAAAAAAAAACTATAATATCAAGGATTTTATCAGTTGTAAACACCAAGTGCCTATGTGGCCTCCAATATGTAGGGATGACCACAAGGAGCCTTAAAGTTAGATTAAGCGAACACTGTAGGAATATCACTAAAGGCTACCCTAACCACTCAGTGTCCAAACATTTTATAATACATAATAAGGACCCCAAATTACTGAAATGCACTGGTATCAAGAAATGTAATGTTCCATGGCGAGGAGGAAATATAAAAAATATCCTCGGAAAATCAGAAATGGAATGTGTTTTTAACTTACAGACACTTGCTCCAAATGGTTAATATGTAGATTTTGACTTACATAATTTTAGTTAATTTTTTAACTTTCTAATTATTTTTTAATTTTATTTTTTAATTAATATTTTTTACTCTCATACACATTCATTGCATTCTTATTACTATCGAAATAGGCATTATTGCTTTTTAATATTTCAACTATTTATTTGGACCCCAATTAATAATATCAATAATATCATCCTATATGGTGACTTTATACCACCAACCCTTACACAATTGACATTATCTATAAAGACAGATTAGAGACTACCCTAAACATAGTTGTTTCAAACTACGGCATTATGTTCAGCAGTAGCCCCTTATTATGCCCATTGTGTACAATGTATAATTCACCTTTGACTACCTATTGTTTTATTTATGCTATTTCTGTCAACTCTTGTGCGGTTAGGTTTTAAAATTACTACTTTTAATGCCATGCAGACTATTACTCCCTCTCTTTCATTTTTATGTCTCTATTTTATTTATTCTAATCTGTCTTTTATCATTCAGAACTTATATTAATCTATTATGGTCTTGATTCAGCACTTAAAATATTCTGTGCAATCAATACTATTAGGGTGTTCCCCTTTAAATAACTATCAAAATGCTCCCCTCAAAATATGGCCGCCGTCCCCCACCTTCCCCTGTTAATCACATTCACTTTCCTCTACTAAGATGGCCGCCATACTTTTATTATATTGCTTTATTTTATGCCTAAATGTTTCTTCTATTTTATTTTCTATTTTTCTAATAACCATGCTCAAATACATAACAAAGAGGAGTTAGGTGCTCACTAAATAAACTAAAGGTGGGCAGCAGTGAACCAAGCAGGAATTCCCAATACCTGCTCACAGTAGTAAAACAGAAGAGACAAAAGTGGTAAACCGCGCCCAAACAGTGCAAATAATAATTAAAATATATACATACAGAGAGTCATCAAATTAGGAATGTATAAAACCTTCAAGACAAAAAAGTACAGAACAATAATAGTGCAATATGTCAAGTGAAATAAGAGTATATAAAAGCTTATAAAAGACTCACTCACACTTTGCAGAGCTACTCAGAGCTCTGCCGTATAGCGCCTAGACGGTATAATCCCCGTCTCAGGATATCAAGTGATGGTATAATGCGGTATCCAATCCTTCACAGTGGTATATGGAAAGATAAAAATAGAAATAAAATCCAATAGTGTAGTATATCTATTAAAAAGTGTGCAAATAAAGGAAAAGTATCCTACTTACAAATTTCAGAGCAAATATCTTGCTCTGGTATAGACAGCATGTGGTGGTATGATCCCCACCAAAGGATATGTCAGGATTCAAGATGTATCAGGAACAACAAATAAAGTAGTAAAAACTATAACTTTATTGTTACAAAATAAAAAATATGTAATAAAAGAAGTAACAGATCTCTTACTTAACGCGTTTCGCCCGGTCTGGGGCTTCTTCAGAAGTAATAAGTCCAAAATTCAATGGAGTCCTCTTTATATATGAGGAACACTTTGAAGGACTCCATTGAATTTTGGATTATACCGTCTAGGCGCTATACGGCAGAGCTCTGAGTAGCTCTGCAAAGTGTGAGTGAGTCTTTTATAAGCTTTTATATACTCTTATTTCACTTGACATATTGCACTATTATTGTTCTGTACTTTTTTGTCTTGAAGGTTTTATACATTCCTAATTAGAGGACTCTCTGTATGTATATATTTTAATTATTATTTGCACTGTTTGGGCGCGGTTTACCACTTTTGTCTCTTATGCTCAAATACATGTTTCTCACTCCCACTTCCACATAAATTCGGCTGAAAACACTTCGTTTTTGCCGAAAACGGATATCACCATCTTTTAAACTACACTTCCCTTCAGACCTAAGTCACATGCTTTGGCTTTAAACAGCCGAAACAAGCTATATAACGCTCATTTTTTAAATTAAACATTATGCCCATGGTCCCCTGACTTCTACTATTTACCCACACCATTATTTTTCGAATTTTTAATGCACAAAAGTTTGATGTATGTTGATTGGTGAACAACCTATGATGTAATTTTGGCGCCACTTTTCAATTATCCTCTTCCCTATATAAACCTTATATGCCAGGTTGTTTGTTATGAATCCATTTGACAAAGCCCACACGGTGAAACGTGTTATAGATATTTTATAATTTATATTGAATAAAGGATTTTTGGTTTTTATTACAAACTACTACCTCCTTATTTTAATAATTTACTCAATCTGAGTTTTTTATCTCTCCCTGGCATTTTTTTATTTTCTTTTATTTATTTTTAACCTGATGAGCGGTTACCTATTTTATTCTCAAGACCATCCTAGGTGGGGATCATACCACTAACGCTGTCATCACAGAGCAGTAAGTTTGCTCCATACTTGTAGGTAAGATTTTATTTATTTTATTTACCTGTATTATATTACTGAGAGCACTATCTGTGGCTATCTTTTCTGCTTCGAGTACCTAGACTACCATCTACGGTGAAAGACTACGACCATCATATCCCATAAGTGGGGATTATACCACTGTATGCGATATCTACTAGAGCTGGTCATAGCTCTTGTCCATGTGAGTGCAATACTTTTATCTTTTAAGTGTTGTCCGTTTTAGCCCAAACATACTACACTATCAGGTCGCTCTGTCTTTTCTCTTTCCACATACGGAGACTGAGAAGACCTGAAGAACACTCAAGTATAAAGAAACAAGATACCAAGCTGGACTTTATCTTTACATTTATTTTATCCAAAGACTATTCTTATCCTGTTTATTGTATTTTATTAGAATTATATTTTACTATATATTTTTGCACCTCTTTTCTGTGGCGCAGCGCTTCTCCATTTTATTCTCTTTTCTGTTACTTTGAAGGGTTCAGAGGGATCCCCTTCTTAGGGTTGCTGCCTTACCTTATTTTTATTTTTATTTTCATTTAATCAGCGCTGACCCTTTTTGTTTTGTATCCTTTGAGTACACACCTATTTACTTTTGGAAACTGCTTTTTGTTTGCAAATATGTGATAATTGGCATTACATAGTAGGGTGGATTTGCAGTTTGGTGAATAAAAGTGTGTTTGGAAACATAAAATGCTGCTCATTTACCACCCCATACAAAATTCCTTGGCAACATCCTTGGGAGGTATCCCCTAATCATCTTCAAACAACTGCAAACCGCAGTTAGACACAGATTGGTATCCGTGAGACCCTAATACCTACAGCGGAGTGCTGAATAAAGTAGGGTTGCTTATCCTTAAATTTAACTTGATGTATACGCGTTTTGTCTCCTTTTAAGACTTTATCAAGACACATGGTACACTGTTTATATAACCTCAAAAATATGGGAATTAAATAAAAAAACAGAAACTGATGATATATTTAATATTTTTATTTCTTCTCAAAGTTACCCTTGGGCTGTTAGAGATACTAAACTTCAACCACGGGTCCAATTTTAGTACGGGCCAATGTTTATGTAGAACACCTATAATAGCATCATAGAAGTTATTAATAACAGTCGAGAAGATTGGACCTTTATTCTGGAGCACATCTTTAGTACTAATATTAAATTTACTGGGCAGAACTACCGCGGTTGCAGGGGTCGCAGCTGCGACCAGGCCATCACTCCAGGGGACCCGGCTGTCCTGCGGACCCCTGTGACTGCGGGTCCCGCCAGCTGAGTTATGTGGTCCTAGCCCATGTGGTGTAACCACCGGAGCCGCATTGAAGGGGCCCATCGGGCGGCCCATGCTGTTAGGGCCACCCGATGCTATGTAATTCCAGGGGGCCCGGTCAGCGCTTTAACAGCTCGTCCGGGCCCCCTCTGATGATGTCAGAGGCTGAGAGGAAGTGACTGCCCCAGTCACTTCCTCCCAGCAACCACTGGGAGCCACGCCGGAGGAAGGAGAGGGAACAGAGTGGGAACTCTGACTCCCATCAGCCTGAGCCACCCCTGAACCTCAGAAAAAAAGGTATGTGAGTGTATGTCTTTCTGTGTGTGTGTATGTATGTCTGTATGTCTGTATGTCTTGCTGTGTGTATGTCTGTGTGTCTGTATGTCTGTTTTTGTGTGTATGTATGTGTGTGTATGTCTATCTGTGTATGTGTGTCTGCAAAAGTACCCTAACACACCTCACTGAGGTCTCTATAGGTCCAATAACATGGTCGGACCACGCGCCACTTACGGTTACGCTGCGTGTCCCATACCTGGCTCGTGGTAGAGGCATGTGGCGAATAAATTAAGCTCTGGTGGATAATCCAGATAACTCCAAAAACATAGAAAGACAGATCAATGACTTTTTCGCCAATCATGTAGCTTGCACGACGGCCATTACGACTCAGTGGGTAATGCACAAAGTGGTCATAAGAGGGGCGCTCATTCAAACGGGAGCCAGTAGCAAAAGACGGACATGCTCACAGAAAGCTGAGCTGCTAACGAAACTCACTAACTTAGAAGCTACACACAAACAGGAACCCAAAAAACATACCCAGAAACAGCTGGAACAAGTAAGATTGCAACTACATGCTTTAGCCCTAAACACCACTGAAAAACACATGCACTATCTCAAACAAATCCATTATGTAGGAGGCAATAAAGCAGGGAAATTGTTAGCTAGGAGGCTTAAAAGGAGATATCAAACCACTAAGCTTCCATACATTGTATCCGCAAAAGGCAACAAATTATATAACCCTCAAGATACACTTTATCAGCTCGACAGGGACCGAAACACACACCAACCCACAGAGGGGGAATTACAAATCTTTTTTTTAACAACACTACCCTCCCGACCTTCACCCAGGAACAGAAAACCTCCTTAGAGAGGCCATTCACGGATGAAGAGATTCGTTCCACGATAGCGTCACTACCAAAACACAAAGCACCAGGCCCAGATGGGCTAACAAATTACTACTACCACAAATTTGGAGATGCCCTGACCCCACAACTTACCAAGCTCTTCAATCACATAAAGAGAATGGGAGAAATCCCACCAGAGATGCTAGAAGCCCATCTAGTGACACTTCCTAAACCCAATAAAACCCCTACAATGTGTGCTAATCTCCGACCTATCTCCCTACTAAATGCCGATATAAAACTCTACGCTAAGCTGTTAGCAAATAGGATAAAACTAATTCTACCCAAACTAGTTTTGGAGGAGCAGGCAGGGTTTGTCCATGGAAGGCAGGTGGGAGATAACACCATGCACTTCATCAATCTAGTAGAATGGGCACACACATGAAACCAGCAAGGGGTCCTCTTAGCACTCGACGCTGAAAAAGCATTCGACCGCCTGAACTGGAAGTACATGAAAAAAACACTTGAAACTAGTATCCTGGCACTATATAGCTGCCCTTCAGCAAAGATCTATAATACAGGATTCCTATCAAGATCTTTCCACATCCGCAATGGCACACGCCAAGGATGCCCGCTCTCCCCACTCATCTTTATTCTATGTTTGGAGCCCCTAATCTATAACATTAAACACAACCCACTAATCAGAGGGCTTGACACCCATGCGGGCGAGCACAAACTAGCCCTATTTGCGGATGACATACTGGTATTCCTGACAGACCCGGTACAATCTATCCCAGCCCTTATACAAATATTGAACATGTATGGCTCAGTGTCATACTACAAAAATAATACAGCCAAAACCCAGGCACTCCCCATCCAACTACCAAGAGCCACAATTAATAAATTAGAGGAGACACATGCATTCGAATGGCGAACTAAATCGATTCAATACTTAGGAATAAAATTAACAAAGACCGTACATTCCCAAACCACAGAAAACCACACACCTATGATCCACAAACTTGCATCACAAATGAGTAGATGGGAGGGGTTGGAAGTATCGTGGCTGGGACGCATTAACTCCATTAAAATGATGGTTCTGCCCCATGTGCTTTATCTCTTCCGCACACTTCCCATACCACTGTCGGCCAAATTACTGAAAAGATTCCAGACTATCATTAATGCCCATATATGGAAAAGGAAGCCTCCTAGACTAGCCACCGCCAAACTTAGCCTACCATACACGAGAGGAGGTTTGGGTGTTCCGGACATCCGCAACTACTATCGAGCATCTTTACTAGCACAAGGTCTACGACTACTTAGATCTTCAGGCGCAGAACAAACCCCTTTATGGTTAGCTCTTGAGAATGCCTGCATACACCCGGCCACTTTGTACAATGCCCTCTGGACACACGAACCAATAAACATAGAAACATAGAATGTGACGGCAGATAAGAACCATTCGGCCCATCTAGTCTGCCCAATTTTCTAAATACTTTCATTAGTCCCTAGTCTTATCTTATAGTTAGGATAGCCTTATGCCTATCCCATGCATGCTTAAACTCCTTTACTGTGTTAACCTCTACCACTTCAGCTGGAAGGCTATTCCATGCATCCACTACCCTCTCAGTAAAGTAATACTTACTGATATTATTTTTAAACCTTGGTCCCTCTAATTTAAGACTATGTCCTCTTGTTGTGGTAGTTTTTCTTCTTTTAAATATAGTCTCCTCCTTTACTGTGTTGATTCCCTTTATATATTTAAATGTTTCTATCATATCCCCCCTGTCTCGTCTTTCCTCCAAGCTATACATGTTAAGATCCTTTAACCTTTCCTGGTAAGTTTTATCCCGCAATCCATGAACCAGTTTAGTAGCCCTTCTCTGAACCCTCTCTAAGGTATCAATATCCTTCTGAAGATACGGTCTCCAGTACTGTGTACAATACTCCAAGTGAGGTCTCACCAGTGTTCTGTACAATGGCATGAGCACTTCCCTCTTTCTACTGCTAATACCTCTCCCTATACAACCAAGCATTCTGCTAGCATTTCCTGCTGCTCTATTACATTGTCTGCCTACCTTTAAGTCATCAGAAATAATCACCCCTAAATACCTTTCCTCATATGTTGAGGTAAGGACTCTATCAAATATTCTGTACTCTGCCCTTGGGTTTTTACGTCCAAGGTGCATTATCTTGCACTTATCCACATTAAATGTCAGTTGCCACAATTCTGACCATTTTTCTAGTTTACCTAAATTATTTGCCATTTGGCTTATCCCTCCTGGAACATCAACCCTGTTACATATCTTAGTATCATCAGCAAAAAGACATACCTTACCATCAAGACCTTCTGCAATATCACTAATAAAAATATTAAAGAGAATGGGTCCAAGTACAGATCCCTGAGGTACCCCACTGGTGACAAGTCCAAGCTTCGAATATATTCCATTAACTACAACCCTCTGTTGCCTGTCACTCAGCCACTGCCTTACCCATTCAACAATATTGGAATCCAAACTTAAAGATTGCATTTTATTGATAAGCCTTCTATGTGCAACAGTGTCAAAAGCCTTACTGAAATCTAGGTAAGCAATGTCTACTGCACCACCCTGATCTATAATTTTAGTTACCCAATCAAAAAAATCAATAAGATTAGTTTGGCATGATCTCCCTGAAGTAAACCCATGTTGTCTCTGATCTTGAAATCCATGTGTTTTTAGATGTTCAACAATCCTATCCTTTAACATGGTTTCCATCACTTTCCCCACTACTGAAGTTAGGCTTACTGGCCTATAGTTGCCCGACTCCTCCCTATTATCTTGTAAATGGGCACAACATTCGCTAACTTCCAATCTTCTGTGACTACTCCTGTTAACAATGATTGGTTAAATAAATCTGTTAATGGTTTTGCTAGTACACCACTAAGCTCATTTGCTGATGATCCTAAGATATGTAACAGGGTTGATGTTCCAGGAGGGATAAGCCAAATGACAAATGATTTAGGTAAACTAGAAAAATGGTCAGAATTGTGGCAACTCACATTTAATGTGGATAAGTGCAAGATAATGCATCTTGGACGTAAAACCCAAGGGCAGAGTACAGAATATTTGATAGAGTTCTAACCTCAACATATGAGGAAAGGGATTTAGGGGTGATTATTTCTGATGACTTAAAGGTAGGCAGACAATGTAATAGAGCAGCAGGAAATGCTAGCAGAATGCTTGGTTGTATAGGAGAGGTATTAGCAGTAGAAAGAGGGAAGTGCTCATGCCATTGTACAGAACACTGGTGAGACCTCACTTGGAGTATCTTCAGAAGGATATTGATACCTTAGAGAGGGTTCAGAGAAGGGCTACTAAACTGGTTCATGGATTGTGGGATAAAACTTACCAGGAAAGGTTAAAGGATCTTAACATGTATAGCTTGGAGGAAAGACGAGACAGGGGGGATATGATAGAAACATTTAAATATATAAAGGGAATCAACACAGTAAAGGAGGAGACTATATTTAAAAGAAGAAAAACTACCACAACAAGAGGACATAGTCTTAAATTAGAGGGACAAAGGTTTAAAAATAATATCAGTAAGTATTACTTTACTGAGAGGGTAGTGGATGCATGGAATAGCCTTCCAGCTGAAGTGGTAGAGGCTAACACAGTAAAGGAGTTTAAGCATGCGTGGGATAGGCATAAGGCTTCCTAACTATAAGATAAGACTAGGGACTAATGAAAGTATTTAGAAAATTGGGCAGACTAGATGGGCCGAATGGTTCTTATCTGCCGTCACATTCTATGTCTATGTTTCTATGTTTCTAATAGCTTTGGGTGTATTCCATCAGGTACCATTGACTTATTTGTCTTTACTTTTAACCTCTGTAAACTCACGTGTAATAAATTACTCATTTATCCTTTTTCTTAACTGAGGTCCCTTTCCTTCATTTTCATCTGTAAATACAGAACAAAAATATTCATTGAGGCAGTCAGCTAGACCTTTATCCTCTTCTACATACCTTCCTTCTTTTGTTTTTAATCTAACTAATCCTTGTTTTACTTTTCTTTTCTCATTTATGTATCTAAAAAATGTTTTGTCCCCCTTTTTTACTGACTGTGCTATTTTCTCTTCTGTGTGTGATTTGGAAGCTCTTATAACTTGCTTAGCCTCTTTCTGCCTAATCTTATAGATCATTTTGTCTTCCTCACTCTGGTTTTTTTTATAATTCCTAAATGCTACCTTTTTTTAAAAACTATTTTGGCCACATCTGCGGAGTACCATAGTGGTTTCTTGAATTTTTTGCTTTTACTGACAAGCCTAATGCAATTTTCTCTTGCCTTCAATAGTGCAACTTTTAAATAATCCCATTTCTCTTGGACTCCATTTAAATTTCTCCAGTCTGATAATGACTCCTCTACACATATTCTAATTTTAGAAAAGTCTGTTTTTCTAAAGTCTAAAACTTTTGTTTTTGTGTGGTGTGACTCAGTCACTGTTCTTATATTAAACCACACTGACTGATGATCACTGGATCCTAAACTTTCACCTACAGTGATATCTGATACCAGATCTCCATTTGTTAACACTAAATGTAGTATGGCCTCTTCACGAGTTTGCTCCTCAACAACTTGTTTTAGAGACAATCCCAGTAGGGAGTTTAGAATATGTGTGCTCCTGGCACAAGTAGCTAATTTTGTTTTCCAATTTACATCAGGAAGATTAAAGTCACCCATGATGATAACTTCCCCCTTCATTGTCATTTTAGCTATTTCCTCAACTAGTATATTATCTAACTCTTCAATTTGTCCTGGGGGCCTATAAATCACATCTACACGAGTTACTGTGTGATTACCAAATTCTAACGTAACCCAAACGGACTCTATGTTTGCCTCACTAACTTTTATTAGGCTAGATTTTATGCTATCCTTCACATACAGGGCCAACCCTCCCCCTTCCCTGCCTTCCCTATCTTTTCTATATAAAGAGTACCCTGGTATTGCTATGTCCCAGTCATTTTTCTCATTATACCATGTCTCAGTAACAGCGACTAAATCTACACTATCAGTTGCCATTATTGCCACAAGTTCATGGATCTTATTCCCTAAACTGCGAGCATTTGTAGACATGACTCTAAGTTTATCATTTTTTAACACACTTGCTACAGGCACCTTCTGTCCTTGTTTTGGGGGACAATTGGATTGATGTTTTATCACCCTTTTGCCCCCCCTCCTAGTTTAAATATGTAACGGATCACCTGGCACCCCGACTGGGTACCTTCGTTGAAGGACGCTCCTAGCATTTCCTGAGGACTCCAAGCACTGCAGCAGACACCACAACCACCGAACCGGAGAAGCATATGAAAGCTCTCAAGCATATGAATGCTGTAAGCAGCTGAACAGCATACAATCAGCTTACACTCCTGGCAATCAGCATACAATCCAATTCCCCCAATAACGAGACGACACTTCGTTTTGAGGTCAAGCAGAACTGACTGGACTGGCACATACAGCCTCTTTTATTCCCAATCCACAAACTTAGTACTGCCCACAGGGTTTTACAGAACAACCAATAACACGTACATTACACTCAGACACTCCCACACAAAATCCTCCCTTCTGCCTGTGATATGATTACTGAACACAATGGGTAATCTAATTATCACAGACAGAGAAATACAGTTTCATAAAACACATCACAGGGACCCCAAAACATATAACAATAGTAATAATTATAGCAATAACCCCATAAAAACCCATGAACCACATATCCAAAATTCACCCAGATCCATTCAGTACTTTGGAAGATACAGTTTAATGCAGATTCTGCAGAACATATACAGGCTAAATGAAAAACAATCACTGTATAATGTGTCCCCTGCTGTATAGTCCAAAACCACTGCACGATGTCTCTGTGCACCAAATACCGGCGAGATGGCACTGTGTTGAAAAGTCCAAACAGTGTCTGTAAATTAAAATGGCCTCCATCCATTGTTCTCACCATGTGCCTCTGATACAGGAAATGGTGGCCACCCAGTAACTCCACAGTATGTCCCCAGATGGTTCTTAAAGGGCCAGCAGCAGCACAACACAAATCCATTATGCCCAAATCATGTCTTTAAAGGGTAATACATCCCAGGGGCCATAGTCACATGGCAGGAGGCTGGCAATCAGTCTTCTCCAATGCCCAGTGGCGAGGTCGGTTTTGCCACAAAATACATCCTATCAAAACCTCTGAACTGCTCACTGAGAACATTTGTTTCCTTTTGAGAACGATGCAAACCATCTTTTTTGTACAGCTTATTTCCATTCCAAACAGAGCTATCATGAGAAATAAAGCCAAATCCTTGCTCCCGACACCATTCACCAAGCCACAAATTAAAGTCCCTAATACGCATCTGCCTGTCGTTCTGAGTGTTATGGACAGGCAGAACTTCAGAGAATGACAGTGTGGAAGCAACCTGCCGTATATCATTGGCAAAAACACTAAAAACGTCCTTAACCTCTGAAACCTCATTGCAAGCCAAGTCATTTGTCCCTAGATGGACAAGTACATCCAATTCCCCTTCCTGCTTTGCTTGCTTAACAATATTACAGACACGTCTCCTGTCTCTGTGAGCATTAGCTCCGGGAAGACACCTCACAAGACCACCATTGTCCATCTCCACACCTCTTACGATGGAATCCCCTAACCACAACTGCTTTCTATTAGGCCTCACCATAGTCTCCAAGCCGGTCTCCACAACACCACTAGCCTCCGTGCCTCTCTCCACAAAACCACTAGCCTCAGTGCCTCCCTCCACAACACCACTAGCCTCAGTGCCTCTCTCCACAAAACCATTACACTCTGAAAGTACAGAAAATGAATTATGTAGAGCAACAGACTGTGCAAAATGCCTTTTATCCACAACTCTAAGTCTACCAGATCCTACAGTAATCCATCTGCCATTCCTAGTATGTCTCTGCGGCAGTGGCTTTGCAGCAGTTCCAGTCTGAGTTTCTTCACCAGATAATTTACAAATCTCAGACTTCAAAAATACAATCTCCTGCTGCAAGATAGAGAACTGTCTACAGATTACACAACAACCAAACCTCCAAAAAGTGGAACGTGAAACAAATGCATAGCAACTATTACACTGAACTAAGTCTGCCATTCCAATGAGGAGAATAATTTAAATCAAACAAATCTTAATTTTTATTTCTCCTCCTGAATACCTCAGATTACTGCCAGTTTATCTCCAGAATATCTCCAACCACACACTTAGAAGCAGCACTCTAGAGAATATCTCCAACCATACACTTAGAAGCAGCACTCTCCAGAATATCTCCAACCACACACTTAGAAGCAGCACTTAGATGAAGCAACCAAGCTATATTAGCCAAGCTAATGACAACAACCCTTATATAACTCCTAAAATCACCACCCACTAGGAATGTTTAACACCTGGGTAGGACTCTGCTTATTTGCAAACAATAGCTAATTTAAACAGCAATCAAAAGCAAGTAACTAACTAATCAAGTCAAATGCCTTATAATTACCAACAGGAATTCTAACCTTGTGCAATCAGTAACCTTTTCCTACAGATGAATCTTACCTGTAACAGTAGAAAAGAAAGCTCTTAGCACAACTCTTAGACAGTTGAAGCTTTTGTTAAACTCTCCAGAATATCTCCAACAACACACTTTGAAGCAACACTTAGATGAAGCAACCAAGCTATATTAGCCAAGCTAATGACAACAACCCTTATATAACTCCTAAAATCACCACCCACATAGGGAATGACGCACTATGGTGCACAAAAACCACACTGAACACTTGGAGGCAATGGGCCTCAGAGGTAATAGACACACAAACACTACTTAAGGAAGCACCGCTCTGTCACGACTAGTAGTGTGGTCCAGCACACAGAAACTATGTAAACATATACATAAGAAGGAAAATAAATGGACAGAGCGTAAACCGGACCTTAGAATGGCCGGACTAATAGGCTAGAGACAGAGAATGGTCAAAGGGAAAGCCGAGGTCAAGGAAGCCAGAAAACACACAATACCGTTTACACAAGCCAAGTCAGGGAAACCAGAATTCAGAATAACCAGGGAAAAGCCAAGATCAGGATACAAGGAAATCAGATTCGCAAAGATAAAGCACTCTCAGGAAACCAGGAACAGGAAACCACGACAGGGCAAGGTACTGGGGAGAGTTAGGGATTTAAATATCCCCCTCAATGCTCTGATTGGTCAGAGGGGGACCTCTGACCCCAAAACGTGCGTGTGCGTTGACGTTGTGACGTCACGCACACGTTAGTATAATTTTCAGGGGCGAAGCTAGAGATGGACGCGACCACGCGGTCAGCGCCATCTTTGATTTGGGCGCGACGCCCGGAAGACCTGGGGGAGCGGTTGCCGGCTCGCCAACGAGCAGGTAAGCTCGTGATGTCGGTGAGGCTGTGTCGGTCGGGCAAGGCCGTGCCACGCGGTGGGCCCGTGATCGCAACAGTACCCCCCACTCGAAGGCCGCTCACCGGGCGGGAAGGACCTGGCTTAAGAGGGAAGCGGTCGTGAAAGGACTGGACAAGACGGGGTGCATGAACCCGGTCAGCAGGAACCCAACAACGTTCTTCAGGACCATACCCTATCCAGTCAACAAGATAGGACAAGATTCCTCTGGAAATTCTGGAGTCCAGTATAGAACGAACCTCGTATTCCTCCTGGTCACCCACTACCAAGGGTGGAGGAGGAGTAGACACTTTAGTGTATCGATTGCAAGTAAGAGGCTTGAGCAAAGATACATGAAACGAATTGGCAATCCTCATATGGGCAGGGAGTGCCAAGGAATAGGTCACCGGATTGATAAGTCGGAGGGCTCGAAAAGGACCTATGTACCTAGGGGCAAATTTCATGGCAGGAACTTTAAGCTTGATATGGCGTGTGGATAACCACACCTTGTCACCCGGTTGATAGACAGGATTGGTTCCCCGTCTCTTGTCAGCATGGACCTTCGCACGTTTTGATGCCTTATGCAGAGCTGAATGAACAGAATTCCAAGTGTCATGAATAGAATCCAAACGAGTGTTCAAAGCGGAAATAAGCTCATACCAGTTAGACTGATTGGCATTGATAAAACAGCGTAAATAGGATTCTAAAGACTGATTGGCTGTCTCTGCTGCGCCATTAGTTTGAGGGTGGTATGCTGAAGAAAATGAGAGTTCGATACCCAATTGTTAACAAAAGGAACGCCAAAACCTAGAAATAAATTGTGTACCTCTGTCAGATACTATGTTTTTGGGCACTCCGTGCAACTGAAAGATCTCTCTCAAGAATATCTGTACGAGATCTAGAGCAGATGGTAATTTTTTAAGAGGAATAAAATGTGCCATTTTTGAGAATCTATCGATGACCATAAGGATTGTATTAAACCCGTTTGAGCTGGGTAGGTCCGCAATGAAATCCATGGCTAAATGGGTCCATGGAGCATTAGGTATGGGCAGTGGCTGTAACAGTCCAGGAGGTGACCTAGGTGGGACTTTAGAAACGGCACATATTTGACATGCCCCAACATAATCTTTTATGTCGTTCCTAAGTGTAGGCCACCAAAACCTCCTGGAGATAGCAGAGAGAGTTTTATGGACTCCAGGATGACTTGCTGTGAGATTATCATGGAATAAATCAAATACCTTTTTTCTTAATGGTGGTGAAACATACAGTTTATCCGGAGGTTTCCCCACGGGTGCCTGAGTTTGATCTGCTATTATGGCACAGAAGAGTGGAGAAGACACTTCGGAAACTGTAGTGGCAATGAGGCATTCTGGAAATACCTCCTGTTCAGGAGCTTCTTCTGCCTCAAATTATCTAGACAGTGCATCTGCCTTAATGTTCTTGGTCCCAGGCCTATAAGTAATTACGAAATTGAATCGGGAGAGGAACAATGACCATCTAGCCTGACGAGAGGACAATCTCTTAGCGTCCCCAATATAAGCCAAATTCGTATGATCGGTAAAAATCAGAAGTGGCTCTTTGGAACCTTGCAAGAGATGCCTCCATTCTTTAAGGGCAAGTACAATGGCCAAAAGTTCCCTATTCCCAATGTCATAATTTCTCTCTGCAGGTGTGAGTTAGTGAGAGAAAAATCCACAGGGATGTAAAGTCGCATCAGGACTTTCCCTCTGAGACAGAATGGCTCCTACTCCTGTTTCTGACGCATCTACTTCTAGAATAAACAGCTTGGTTGGATCGGGATGGGTCAGGACAGGTGCTGAGGAAAATAAAGATTTTAATTGTTCAAATGCCTCTCTCGCTTCTTTGGGCCATGTTTTGCAATTTGCTCCTTTTTTGGTTAAGTTGGTAATAGGAGAAATTACAGAAGAAAAATCTTTAATAAATTTGCGGTAATAATTCGCAAAACCTATGAAGCATTGTGTAGCCTTAAGGCCCTTGGGCAACGGCCATTGTAAGTCTGCTTCCAGCTTGCGGGGGTCCATCTTAAAACCGGACAGAGATATAACGTATCCGAGAAATTGTATCTCCGTTTGGTCAAACTGGCATTTCTCCAGCTTACCATAGAGACCGTTCTTTAACAGGGTTTTGAGTACTGTTCTCACATGTTCGTGATGTGTCTTTAGGTCTGGGGAATAGATGAGAATGTCGTCTAGATACACTAAAACGAACACGTGAAGGTACTCTCTAAGGACACCGTTAATAAAATCCTGGAATACCGCTGGAGCATTGCATAATCCAAACAGCATAACAAGGTTTTCGTAATGTCCCATTCTAGTATTAAACGGGATCATCCACTCATGACCGTCCTTAATCCTGACTAGGTTGTACGCACTTCTGAGATCGATTTTAGTGAAGACTCAAGCTCCTTTCAACCTGTCGAATAACTCAGAAATAAGGGGAATGGGATAGGCGTTTTTTATCGTAATTCTATTCAAACCCCTATAGTCTATACAAGGGCGTAGGTCTCCTTCTTTTTTTAGAAACGAAGAAGAACCCAGCCCCAGCGGGTGAGGAGGATCTACGGATATGACCCTTTCTGAGAGCATCCTTTATATACTCCTCTAAACAAAGGTTTTCTTTGGAGGATAGCGCATATACTCCTCCCTTGGGAGGCATAGTACCTGGTAATAAATTTATAGCACAGTCATAGGGTCTATGTGGTGGTAACCCCTCCGACTGGACCTTGTTGAACACCTCCTTTAAATCCAGATACTGCAGTGGGATTTCTGTGGTTAGGGGAGGTGCAATGGGAATATTGATGGTATTAGGGGACATATACATCCCACCTAAGTTCGGTCCCCGAATGTGCCTTAGGTGCGCAAGTTTTCCGGCCGGACTGGACATGAAAATCTTTGATGTCCCTTTTTGCCGCAATACATACACAACCCTTCATTGCGTCTATGTTGTCTCTCTGCCTCAGTGAGTCTAGCAATGCCCAATTGCATGGGTTCAGGTTCTGGAGGTGGAGCTTGGCTAATCACCACTGGGTTAGAGAAACGAGGGGCTATGGACAAATTAGGATGTCTATTACGTTGTTTGTTTTTCTCTCTTTCTCTGAGTCTGTTATCGATACCACTTTACAGGTGTTTTTGAGCTAGTGCATTACATCCACTTCCACGTTGTGCATACTTTTTGTTGTTATCGATATCTATCTAAAGTCATTAAGGTTGCCCGGAAGGTCTCTGGCTGCGGTCTCATCCTGTATATTCTCAGCTAAACCTTCTGAGAAAGCAGCCACCAAACCACTATTGGTCCAGTCAACCTCAGACGCCAATGTTCTGAACTCTATGGCGTAATCAGCTACAGAGCGACTGCCTTGCTTTATTCTCATTAGGGCTTTGGCAGCGTTCTTTTCTCTTCCTTTAGGCTCAAAAGTAGCCTTAAATGCTGTTAGGAAGATGCTGTAATCACGGGCTACGGAGTTTCCACTCTCCCAGATTAAAGCCTTTCCTGTTAATTGGCTCATTAGATAGCCAATTTTCGATCTATCTGTAGGGAATGAACCGGGGGAAGCTTCAAAGTGGTATTCAATTTGGTTTAAAAAAAACTCTAAATTCTTTAGAATCACCTACAAAACAAGGGGGGAGGTGAAAGGGTGGTTTATGTGCCACAGGAGCAACTACAGGTGGCGGATTCACAGGTGGTACAGGAGGTGCCTCCAAATAGGCAGTTCTCTGGAGCAAGGTCTGAAATGCCTGGGCAAATTGATCTAACCTGTGGTCCATATCCTCCACCCTATTCTCACAGGCAATCATATGTTTGCATAGTTCCGCAGGATCCATGGCCCTGTCGTAATGTCACGACTAGTAGTGTGGTCCAGCACGCAGAAACTCTGTAAACATATACATAAGAAGGAAAAGGAAAATAAAAGGACAGAGCGTAAACCGGACCTTAGAATGGCCGGACTAATATGCTAGAGACAGAGAATGGTCAAAGGGAAAGCCGAGGTCAAGGAAGCCAGAAAATACACAATACCGTTTACACAAGCCAAGTCAGGGAAACCAGAATTCAGAATAACCAGGGAAAAGCCAACATCAGGATACCAGGAAATCAGATTCGCAAAAATAAAGCACTCTCAGGAAACCAGGAACAGGAAACCACGACAGGGCAAGGTACTGGGGAGAGTTAGGGATTTAGATATCCCTCTCTATGCTCTGATTGGTCAGAGGGTGAACTCTGACCCCAAAACGCGCGTGTGCGTTGACGTTGTGACGTCACGCGCATGTTAGTATAATTTTCGGGGGCGGAGCTAGAGATGGACGCAACCACGCGGTCAGCGCCATCTTTGATTTGGACGCGACGCCCGGAAGACCTGGGGGAGCGGTTGCTGACGAGCAGGTAAGCTTGTGCTGTCGACGAGGCTGTGTCGGTCGGGCACGGCCGTGCCACGCGGCGGGCCGGCGACTGCAACACACTCACAGCATTGCAAGCTAGTTCACCTGACCTCTTGCTCCAGACATGGTCAGCTCTAGGGATACGTAAAATACAGGATCTATATGACCAAAACATGTTGAAAGCATTCCCAACCCTGCAAAGCGAATTCTCCTTAAACTCAAGGGACATATTCAAATACCTAAGGGTCAAGAACATACTACAGACATGCACCAAATCAACAGCATCCACACAACAACCAGAAACACCTTCTGCCCGATACATTCTGACATCCCGCTCCATCAAACCTCTAGCCCTATGCTAAAATGCACTAGAAAGAGGGAAGTCTGTGCACAAACTCCCTTATATGAAAAAATGAGAAGAAGACTTAGGGAAATCATTCACTATACAACAATGGCATGAAGCCTTTCATATCACTAAACGAGCATCTAAGAGCTTGTCCCTATGGGAAGCATATTGCAAAATTGCAATGCGCTGGTACTTAGTCCCCCTAAGACTAGCTAGGATGTTTCCCAACACTTCCCCACTATGCTGGAGGTGTAAACGCACATCAGGGTCCCTGCCCAATCATAACTCCGTTCTGGACTTATGTCCAAAAGTTCATACACGAAGCTACTAGCATGACAATACCACTGAATCCTGCACACTATTTGCTTCATATGCTCCCCGCAAGCAACCCCACGAGACACCCATCAACCACAACTGCCTTAAACATATTAACCACAGCCAAAATTGCGATAGCCTCACAGTGGAAAAACGAGATGCCTTCAACTTTAGAGGAGGTAGCAAAAAGGGTGGATAGCATATGTCTTTTTGAGCAGATGGCATTAAAACTGCAGTGAACATTTGAGAAACACAGTATCCAATGGGGCGGTTGGCTAAGCGTCCGAGCGAATGACGGAACAGAAGAATAAGGTACTAAATAAAAGCGTTCTAAGTTCAAGGTGATTGGACGGGGGGGGGGGGAGGAGACCATGAGTCATGGGGACCAAGAGGTCCTGTAGCGGAACCAAAGCCATGTGCACAACATGCAAAGCCCAGGTCAAGTAGGTACATAGGTTGAAGTTAAAGTTGAATGTTACCCTTCCCTTGACCTCTTTTCTTTCTGTACCCGGTTGCATGACGTGAAAGAGATATAAACCATGTATGCTCACCAACTTAGAGAGCACAGGTGACCAATGTTCCATGTTGAAAATGCTTCAAACAAGCTGTCACATAAGCAAAAGTCAGTACTGTATTAATGTACGTGTTATAGTGTACGTGTTATAATGTATGTGGTATGTTGCAAACCGGTGATGCTGTACCTGGTCAATGAGCTGCTGAGTCAGCAAATGTATTATGCACTGGAGTACTACCCAAAATCAATAAAAAAAGATATATGAGAAAAAACAATTGATCCATCCAATGATTAAACGATTGCTCCCAAAAGCCCCTTAAAAGATTTACACATGAAGGCTGTAAAACACCTTATCAAAATGAAAATAATTATGTGTTAAAACTGAGCACATTCAATGATAGATTCTGCCTGTGATAATGGAAGAAGAGGATCTGAAAAAAAGAAATGTTTTAGGGCTCGTAAGCCTAAAGCATTACTAATATTTGTAAAAAAAAAATTGCTGTTACATCTTTAGTCAGACAGTTATAAGTATCTTGCCACAAAACATCCTGCATAAGAGAAAGAAGTAAGAGGGGAAGTTTAATACAAATCTCTGCAGATGTACATCAACCCATTTTGATAGTGGTGCAGTAAGAGATCCAATAGGGGAAATAATCCTCGTCCCTGTTGATTAGCTAGACTCTTATGAATCTTTGGGAGGTAAATAAAGATGGGTATAACACAAGCCGGCGCCTGCAATACAAGACCAGCATGTCTCTGTGGAGCAATCGTTGCAGAGACTGGAAGGCCTTATCCTTTGCTTTTGGGAAATGAAAGCCACTCGCATGGCATCCGACACATCTAGGCATCAAGTAAGAGGCCAGGGAGAGAGAGGTCGGGAGGTGAATGGGATGCTCTCGGACAAAGCACCCACACAAGCACCTGTACCAGGCAACATAAGCCCATCTAGGCTGAGGACCACCAGGGCAATCACCCCACTGCATCATCTACACAGGCGAAATAACAAGCACCGCAGGAGGAGACAACCCACCAGGGCCTTTTCCTGCAATTTCCTAAAAGGGAAGGACTTGCACACTGGGGGTACAAGAGTCCATGGTTTAATGATGCGGCCCTCGGATAAGGCCTGGAGCTGGAGGGTTACCCCAGATCACTCCCGTATCACCACTTGCCCCAGAAAATACTTCGGGACTACCCATTGCCTCCAAAATTAGGTAATTGGCTGAAGTTGTGACCCGCTGGTATCCTGCACACTTTTAACATTAACCATGCCCCATATTATAGCGACGCTATCTTGAGGTGCTAAAACCAAACCGCTTTCTCCTTATGCTATGTTTTGTGTTTTGTTTTATTTTCATAGGCACCTAGTGAGAGTTATTTTCACTCTTTAGATCCATACCCCAGGGGTCTCACTCACAAGTTATCGTAATTGAAATTCAAATCAATCAATAAATATTGATTATTATGTGTATCTGCCCCTGGCCAAATTGAAGAAGAAGTGCGTGCACACTCCTGAAGTAATTTCACACCGGACACAAGTTTCTGGTTGATGGAAAACTTAGGAATGTTTATTCAGCTTGGTGCTACTTCTAAGTGCTGTTTCTAAGTGTGTAGTTGGAGATATTCTGGAGAGTTTTACAGAAGCTTCAACTGTCTAAGAGTTGTGCTAAGAGCATTCTTTTCTACTGTTACAGGTAAGATTCATCTGTAGGAAAAGGTTACTGATTGCCCAAGGTTTGAATTCCTGTTAGTAATTATAAGGCATTTGATTTGATTAAGCTAGTTACTTGCTGTTGATTGCTGGTTAATTAGCTATTGTTTGCAAATAAGCAGAGGCCTACCCAGGTGTTAAACATTCCTAGTGGGCAGTGATTTTAGGAGTTATATAAGGCCTGGTTCCATTAGCTTGTCTAATATAGCTTGGTGCTACTTCTAAGTGCTGTTTCTAAGTGTGTAGTTGGAGATATTCTGGAGAGTGCTGTTTCTAAGTGTGTAGTTGGAGATATTCTGGAGAGTGCTGTTTCTAAGTGTGTAGTTGGAGATATTCTGGAGATAACCTGGAGGTAATCTGAGGTATTCAGGAGGATAAAGAAAAAAGTCAAGATTTGTTAGATTTAAATTATTCTCATAATTGGAATGGCAGACTTAGTTCAGTGTAACAATTGCTATGCATTTGTTTCACGTTCCACTTTTTGGAGGTTTGGTTGTTGTCTAATCTGTAGACAGTTCTATATCTTGCAGCATTAGATTGTATTTTTGAAGTCTGAGATTTGTAAATTATCTGGTGAAGAAACTCAGACTGGAACTGCTGCAAAACCACTGCCGCAGAGACATGCTAGGAAAGGCAGATGGATTACTGTAGGATCTGGTAGACTTAGAGTTGTGGATAAAAGGCATTTTGCACAGTCTGTTGCTCTTCATAATTCATTTTCTGCACTTTCAGAGTGTAATGGTATTGTGGAGAGAGGCACTGAGGCTAGTGGTGTTGTGGAGAGAGGCACTGAGGCTAGTGGTGTTGTGGAGAGAGGCACTGAGGCTAGTGGTGTTGTAGAGAGACGCACTGAGACTAGTGGTGTTGTGGAGACCGGCTTGGAGACTATGGTGAGGCCTAATAGAAAGCAGTTGTTGTTGGGGGATTCCATTATAAGAGGTGTGGAAATGGACAATGGTGGTCTTGTGAGGTGTCTTCCCGGAGCTACTGCTCACAGAGACAGGAGACGTTAAGCAAGCAAAGCAGGAAGGGGAATTGGATGTACTTGTCCATCTAGGGACAAATGACTTGGCTTGCAATGAGGTTTCAGAGGTTAAGGAAGTTTTTAGTGTTTTTGCCAATGATATACGGCAGGTTGCTTCCACACTGTCATTCTCTGAAGTTCTGCCTGTGCGTAACACTCAGAACGACAGGCGGATGCGTATTAGGGACTTTAATTTGTGGCTTGGTGAATGGTGTCGGGAGCAAGGATTTAGCTTTATTTCTCATGGTAGCTCTGTTTGGAATGGAAATAACCTGTACAAAAAAGATGGTTTGCATCTTTCTCAAAAGGGAACAAATGTTCTCAGTGAGCAGTTCAGAGGTTTTGCTAGGATGTATTTAAACTAGGAGGGGGGGGGCAAAAGGGTGATAAAACATCAATCCAATTGTCCCCCAAAACAAGAACAGAAGGTGCCTGTAGCAAGTGTGTTAAAAAATGATAAGCTTAGAGTCGTGTCTACAAATGCTCGCAGTTTAGGGAATAAGATCCATGAACTTGTGGCAATAATGGCAACTGATAGTGTAGATTTAGTCGCTGTTACTGAGACATGGTACAATGAGAAAAATGACTGGGACATAGCAATACCAGGGTACTCTTTATATAGGAAAGATAGGGAAGGCAAGAAAGGGGGAGGGTGGCCTTGTATGTGAAGGATAGCATAAAATCTAGCCTAATAAAAGTTAGTGAGGCAAACATAGAGTCCGTTTGGGCTACGTTAGAATTTAGTAATCACACAGTAACTCGTGTAGGTGTGATTTATAGGCCCCCAGGACAAATTGAAGAGTTAGATAATCTACTAGTTGAGGAAATAGCTAAAATGACAATGAAGGGGGAAGTTATCATCATGGGTGACTTTAATCTTCCTGATGTAAATTGGAAAACAAAATTAGCTACTTGTGCCAGGAGCACACATATTCTAAACTCCATACTGGGATTGTCTCTAAAACAAGTTGTTGAGGAGCCAACTCGTAAAGAGGCCATACTAGATTTAGTGTTAACAAATGGAGATTTGGTATCAGATATTACTGTAGGTGAAAGTTTAGGATCCAGTGATCATCAGTCAGTGTGGTTTAATATAAGAACAGTGACTTAGTCACACCACACAAAAACAAAAGTTTTAGACTTTAGAAAAACAGACTTTTCTAAAATTAGAATATGAGTAGAGGAGTCATTATCAGACTGGAGCAATTTAAATGGAGTCCAAGAAAATGGGATTATTTAAAAGTTGCACTATTGAAGGCAACAGAAAATTGCATTAGGCTTGTCAGTAAAAGCAAAAAATTAAAGAAACCACTGTGGTACTCCGCAGATGTGGCCAAAATAGTTAAAAACAAAAAGTTAGCATTTAGGAATTATAAAAAACCCAGAGTGAGGAAGACAAAATGATCTATAAGATTAGGCAGAAAGAGGCTAAGCAAGTTATAAGAGCTTCCAAATCACACACAGAAGAGAAAATAGCACAGTCAGTAAAAAAAGGGGATAAAACATTTTTTAGATACATAAATGAGAAAAGAAAAGTAAAACAAGGATTAGTTAGATTAAAAACAAAAGAAGGAAGGTATGTAGAAGAGGATAAAGGTCTAGCTGACTGCCTCTATTAATATTTTTGTTCAGTATTTACACATGAAAATGAAGGAAAGGGGCCTCCGTTAGGAAAAAGGACAAACGGGTAATTTGTTACATGTGAGTGTACAGAGGAATAGGTTCTATTTCAACTGTCAAAAGTAAAGACAAATAAGCCAATGGGACCTGATGGAATACACCCAAAGTTATTAAAAGAGCTTAGTGGTGTACTAGCAAAACCATTAACATGTTTATTTAACCAATCATTGTTAACAGAAGTAGTCCAAGAAGATTGGAAGTTAGCAAATGCTCTGCCCATTCACAAGAAAGGTAGTAGGGAGGAGTCAGGCAATTATAGGTCAGTAAGCCTTACTTCAGTACTGGGAAAAGTAATGGAAACCATGTTAAAGGATCGGATTGTTGAACATCTAAAAACACCTTGATTTCAAGATCAGAGACAACATGAGTTTACTTCAGGAAGATCATGCCAAACTAATCTTATTGATTTTTTTGATTGGGTAACTAAAATAATAGATCAGGGTGGTGCAGTAGACATTGCTTACCGAGATTTCAGTAAGACTTTTGACACAGTCGCACATAGAAGGCTTATCAATAAATTTCAATCTTTAAGTTTGGATTCCAGTATTGTTGAATGGGTAAGGCAGTGGCTGAGTGACAGGCAACAGAGGGTCAATGGAGTATATTCGGAGCATGGGCTTGTCACCAGTGGGGTACCTCAGGGATCTGTACTTGGACCCATTCTCTTTAATATTTGTATTAGTGATATTGCAGAAGGTCTTGATGGTAAGGTATGTCTTTTTGCTGATGATACTAAGATATGTAACAGGGTTGATGTTCCAGGAGGGATAAGCCAAATGGCAAATGATTTAGGTAAACTAGAAAAATGGTCAGAGTTGTGGCAACTGACATTTAATGTGGATAAGTGCAAGATAATGCATCTTGGACGTAAAAACCCAAGGGCAGAGTACAGAATATTTGATAGAGTCCTAACCTCAACATCTGAGGAAAGGGATTTAGGGGTGATTATTTCTGATGACTTAAAGGTAGGCAGACAATGTAATAGAGCAGCAGGAAATGCTAGCAGAATGCTTGGTTGTATAGGGAGAGGTATTAGCAGTAGAAAGAGGGAAGTGCTCATGCCATTGTACAGAACACTGGTGAGACCTCACTTGGAGTATTGTACACAGTACTGGAGACCGTATCTTCAGAAGGATATTGATACCTTAGAGAGGGTTCAGAGAAGGGCTACTAAACTGGTTCATGGATTGCAGGATAAAACTTATCAGGAAAGGTTAAAGGATCTTAACATGTATAGCTTGGAGGAAAGACGAGACAGGGGGGATATGATAGAAACATTTAAATATATAAAGGGAATCAACACAGTAAAGGAGGAGACTATATTTAAAAGAAGAAAACTACCACAACAAGAGGACATAGTCTTAAATTAGAGGGACAAAGGTTTAAAAATAATATCAGGAAGTATTACTTTACTGAGAGGGTAGTGGATGCATGGAATAGCCTTCCAGCTGAAGTGGTAGAGGTTAACACAGTAAAGGAGTTTAAGCATGCGTGGGATAGGCATAAGGCTATCCTAACTATAAGATAAGGCCAGGGACTAATGAAAGTATTTAGAAAATTGGGCAGACTAGATGGGCCGAATGGTTCTTATCTGCCGTCACATTCTATGTTTCTATGTTTCTATGTTTCAGAGGGGACGGCAAGTTATTCAATATTCAATATTACTATCACCACAAACTCAAAAAAAATGGGAGGATGATCCTGAAAAAGCTTTGAAGGTGCGTAGGCACCTCAGCTTCCGGACGTGAGGGCTGTAGGGTTGGGAGTCCTTCTGATTCACGTTGGCTTCACGAGGTCTCCTTTTGGGGTCCTCGGCTTTCCATCGATGGCAGGTGGTCAGGCATTATTATGGCCATCAAAACACCTACTTGTTGATATTTACTCTAACAAGTTACTTTTTCTTAAAATGGAGAGTCAAAGGGTTGTCAAGATCAACAAACGTTACTTTCCGTGGAGTAGAAATAGGCTTGAATCTGGAATGGTGAATCCACGGAGTGATCTCTGCAACTTTCACTACTGGGCATGTGGACTTGGTTGTCACATTCCTGACTGGATAGGCCTCTGGCCATCCTGGCAACATTTCTATTATAACTAGTGCATATTTGAACCGGCAACTTTTTGGCGTCTGGATATTATCACTTGGATTCTTGAAAGGGATAGTGATGTTTAGCTAGATGCTTGGGGCTTTTCTCCTTTTCTGCTTTTCTGCTTGAGTTGCCCTTGTCACAAATGGCGCAGGATCTGCAGTAACTGTTGGTCAGAGAGGTAATTCTAGGTGATTCAGAGTATTTATTGATCAAAGTTCATGAGGGTCTTGGATAGGTATAAAGCTCCTTGGGGCCACTGGACCACTGCCCAGTACTTGTTCTTGGGTAAACAGAACTTGAAAGTGTTGGAGTACCGCCTGTCTTTGAGGGTTGTCCCTTTCCAGCTTTGTATATCTTCAGGGTCAGCAGCTGCTTGTTATTTCTTCAGGGGCTTGAGGTCTGTGGGTAGGATCTACATGGTGGATATAAAAGTTTCCTCAGCGGACACTCTTCTGTCCACTTCCCAATTCTGGTGTGTTGCATCTTTAGCTGCTTGGTCGGCCAGATGGCTATCATGGGCTTCTTCTGAATTCAATTTCCTGTGGGCCTTGACTTGTAGTATAGCTACCTCTTCTGTCAGTGTGTCTCAGGTTGTTCATCATGCGGAATTGTGGGTTGTTTTCCGATGTGCAGTTCCATGTAGTCATCAGGATGTACATGTAGACTGTACCAGTACTGTGGAACTCCCCCCCTTGGGAAGGGGCAGAAGAGTGGCCGGGTTTAGGGTATAACAACGTTGTAAAGAAACATTATCAGGTAGAAGGAGAGAAGTTTGAAGGCGAAGGTGCCGTTGACAAGATAAATGTTTTGGTTGGACTTGGTTTAGGATAGCAGCAATGTCATAAAGGGCCAGAACAGTAAGTTTATGGCCAAGAACAAAATCGTTGTTTTTTGTCCAGAACGGCACTTACAGCAAAGACGGCATGCAAACAGGAAGGACCCCCCTCTGGCTACGGGGTCAAGCATGCAGGAGAAGTACCCTATGAGACGTTGACGGGGCCCATGAGATTGAGTAAGGACCCCGGAAGCGTGGCCAATTTTCTCTGAGACAAACAGTTTAAAAGGCAATTTGTAGTTTGGAAGGCCCGGGGCAGAGCAAATTGCTTTTGTAGGGCAAGGAAACAATCAGAGACGGATGGAGTCAAATCAAAAGGTTCAGTCTTTAAAGAGAGGTTGCATAAGTTGAGATGCTCCAGGAATTCATGATCTGCACTATGTGATGAGGCCCAAGAAGGCATGAAGGGCCTGATGAGTGGAAGGAAGAGGAAGAGGATCGCACAAACTCTGTCCCTTGTTAGGTGGCGGGTGCCATGGGAAAGGCAATGTCCCAAGAAGACCACTGTGAGCTGGCACCACTGGAGTTTAGTTTTAGAGGTTTTAAAACCTGCTTCTGCGAGGAAACAAAGGAGGTCCATAGAAAGGAGTTCAGCTGTTGGAAAGTCATCAGCACAAATATTGCAGTAGGACCACACCTGGATGAGATTTTTGCCAGGGTTTGAGTACAGTAGACATGGCTTTGGCAAATTGTGTTGGGGAATTCTGTACACCTTGAGGCATAACAGTCCATGGGTATTGTTGGTGATCACGTGTAAAGGCAAATAAATATTGACAATAGGGGTCCAAAGGCACACTGAAGAAGGCATTCGCAAGATCAACTACTGTAAAGAACTTAGCGGTTGAAGGCACTTGTGACAACAATGCATGTGGATGTGTAACAACAGCCGTGTCCTGTTTAGTAACTTCATTGACGGCATGGAGATCCTGAACCATGCGACATTAGTCTGGTTTGCCTTTTTTCAGTTTTCTTCTTTACAGGAAACAGGGTATTACACTGTGAAACACATCTGATTAAGGCTCCTTTTGCAACCAGACTTTCAACATGCTCGGAGAAGACAAGAGCTTGTGCATGTTTCAAAGGGTACTGTGGTCGCCGTGGCGGGGTAGCTCCTTCCACTGCTGATGAGATAGGAAGGTGAGTAGCTGTAATGGATTGTCTTTGGGTAGGTCTGTTATTTGAGGGATGGAATGGGCTAAGCTCTGGCATATTATCGTCCCTAGGTGGGACTGGGAGACCATGGTAACTGACAATGTCAAGTGAGATGGGGATCGGAGCTATCGGGGTGTCGGAACCGTAGGGTCAACAGCGGTAGTCTGGGGGGGGGTGGCTAATTGGGACGTAGTGGGATGGAAACCTGAGGCAGCGGGGGAAGCAACAGCAGCCTGAGGTTGTCCTGACGTGACAGACTCATTTGTCCCAACAATCATGTGCGGATAACTGGGGGTGTGTATCGGAGGGGCAGGAACAGGGACCAGAGTGGGTGAAGATGCGGATTAGGAAAATTAGACAGGTGCTTGGAGAGGGAGGGGATGAGCGATGCAAGATCGTGGGTAGAAAGCTATGCAAGGTCATGGGAGACAGGAGAGGTAGAAGGATCTGAAACTGGAGCAATAGGGACGGGTTGTGGAGTAGGTGACGGAGGGGGAGGAAGAATAGACAGAATGGGGAGGGGGGTATGGGAGAAGAGAAGGTTCTTGAACAGGAGTAGGAGGAATGGAAGGGAGTGGGGAAGGGGGAGTGGAACCGAGAGAAGCGGCAAGGGCTGAGATGAGAAAGGAGAGATTGGGGGAAAGGGAGGATACAGGAGGTGAAGGGTCTGGAATGGGGACAGGGGGAATAGAAGGAGGTGGAGGAATAGGAGCCAGGGTTGGTGAGAGCGCAGTGGTAAGGGCAGAGACTAGGGAGGAAAGATCAAGAGGGGGAGAGGGTGCGGGAGGTGATGAAGGTTCTGGGATGGGTGCAGGGAAAAGTAGGAAGTGGTGGGGAAGTAGGAGTGAGGGCAGCGGTAAGGGCTGAGATAAGGGATGTGCGGTCAACAGAGGGAGAATGAAGGGAACTGGAAATGGGAAGGGGAGAGAAATCTAGGGCAGGAGTCGGAGGGACAACGGGGAGTGGGGAAATCGGGACAGGAGCGGCAGGAGCAACATTAGGGGGAGGAATCACGGGCATCCCTGGGGACACCATGGGTGATGGCAACGAAGAAATCGGGGCAGAAGGGATAACAGGAAGAGGGGACCACAAAGCAAGGCTTAGTTAGCAGGCCACTCCAAAGAGTGTCATCTAACAACAATATTAGGTAGAAATGAAGAGTCAGGTAGGATTCTCTTTGGCCGCAAATAGCTCTTTTACGACAGCTACTTACTGACCCTATGTTTTCCCTATAGAAAAATAACAAAAGGCTAACAAGCACATCTGTCTGAACAGGCCTCGAACGCTTCACTCCGTGGGTATCCCGCAGTGGCTAACCCACTACATCTCCCACAACAGACTTTTGCCCGTAGAGACAGACGCTATCCCTGACTCTCTCCCTTTCTATTTCATTGACCTTTTTTGCAGTCTGAACATGGATATCATTATAAATAATGTTATATAGTAATTGAAGTAAAGTTACTGTCTTTCTTTGAATAAATCAACTATTGAGGTACTATCATTTATATTAATTAGACCATAACAATTATACCACCCTGTAACTTAAATGAATAACCAGTAGTGTCTAGGTTAATAAAACATGTCACAAATCCTTCTAATACTAAAACATTATTCAACATTAAGGATGTTACTGTAAACGTACAATCTATAACTAACAAGATTCGATTAAGTGAAGATACAATATTAAAATAAGATAAACAGGCCACTGCATAGGTGTAATTTCACAGAAACTTTTGGTGGTAGGTATAAAGAACTTGCATTATTTGGCTATTCCCCTTGTTGCAAAGCACAGGCTTTAATGCATATTAATATGGATAATCAGCTGTTATGCTCATATATTTATGTCCAACAGATATCATTGATAGGTCACACCACAGCTGCAAATGACATTTTAGCAAACATTTTTTTTTTCCCAATATTATTGTCACTGACACATTTCTGATACAGGGAGACAAATAGCATGATTGTTTTAGTAATTATATTTTTTCTGTTCATAATATGTAGAGTGTAAGGAAAATAACATGTCTCTAAATAGGACGAGCATAATAAGGGTAGGCCTCATGATGGAAGCAGCCATGACAGGGGCGGGGAAGGAAATGATGGCAAGGGAGGAAGTGAGGGGGGTGACGACAATGATATGTGTGGGAAAGGAAAAGACAGGAGTAAGGGCGGAAGTGACGTTACTTTAAAAGCAAACATGACTGTAGATAATGGTAATTAGGTGGAGGTCACGGGACTGGCAGGGCAAACCTCCTTCTGTACTAGGTGCCATCTTTAGGGAGGTGGCTGACGTACTTTCAACATTACACTATATTATAACTAATAAAATAAGTCAGTTTCAAAATGAAACACTAAACTATAAATAAACCTGACAGGTTAAATAAGACAGTTGAGAACATTATGCATTTAACAGCCCATAAAGAAATATATATATACTCAATCTCCGCAACCGTCGCTCAGAACGTTAATAGACAGCACAGATTACACTTAACATGTCCAAATATTCCTCTATTATTGAATTAACTTCAATTACCAGATGCCGTCCGTACAACAAACCACTCCATAACTTCCTATCTACTTTATCTATATATAACAAAAACAACATTACACAGAAGTTCGAACCTAGAAAAATGTCCAGCAATAATCCCATCTCTAACTTTATCAGCAGTTCTGAGACACAAATATTAACATTACATGGCTGAGCGATCGCCCCCACATTCCTCACTGAATGCAGGCATATCACTTCTCCCACCCACCGAACCTGTACAGCAAGGAGAGCGAGAGAGAGAGAGAGAGAGAGATGAAAGAAACTGCAGGCATGAAGGTTAACCATGTGAGTGCCGTAAAGTAACAAGACAGAAGGACAGAGACTTATACATTACATTTATCGCAAGCAAAAGGCACATAAACTGTGATGGAATTCCAGTAAAATACAAGTTTAGCAGGCCAAGATTGCCACAAGGCATATGTAGGTACATGTGTTTGTATTATCAGTTAGTTAGTTACACATAGCTAAGATACTGCCATCACTGTACTGAGCATGTGCAGGAATGCAGGAATTGGAATTACACGTTCCTCTCCTTTGTTTCAGATGAGCCACGTGGTTAAACCGGATGGATGAGTTTATTCATTGATTAGGTTAAGGGTATGTGTGAGCGTAGCTAATTATGGGAGAAGCTGCAGTGCTATATAAGGAATGTACTCTATGTATTCAGTACTCAGATCTTTGCTGTTTTTGGTGACATAAGTCCCTCTGAGTCCCGGTCGGTGAATCGAATAAAGATCTCTTCCTTCCTGAAGAAACCTGTGTCCATCTCTCTGTGCTTGGCCTCCGTCAGTTTCCCGCATCTTTGGTGCATTGGCCGGGAAGCTCG
>OW240913.1:232143134-232157950 GCA_933207985.1 Pelobates cultripes
GTTGATCATCAACAGCTTCTCATCCTCCGCAATCTTGGTCTACAAGATATTGCTCTCTCCTGGTGCTCCTCCTACCTCTTTCAGTGTTTCTTTCTCTGACTCTGCTTCTTCTCCCCAACTCCTCTCTGTTGGTGTCCCCCGAGGTTCAGTCCTTGGTCGCCTACTGTTCTCCATCTATACTGCCTCCCTTGGTAAACTCATTAGCTCCTTTGGCTTCCAATATAATTTCTATGCAGATGACACGCAAATCTACATGTCCTCTCCTGATCTCTCCCAGTCCCTCTTGACTAGTGTCTCTGACTGCCTCTCTGCTATTTCTAAATGGATGGCTGCCCACTTCCTGAAACTAAACTTGAACAAAGCTGAAATTCTGGTCTTTCCTCCCTCAAGTGTTGTTACTCCTGTGTCTGTGTCCCTCCAAGTCAATGGTGCTACCATCAGCTCCACCACGCAGGATCGCTGCCTAGGTGTTCCCTTTGACTCCGACCTCTCCTTCAAGCCTCATGTTCAATCTATTGCCAAATTCTGTCATTTCCATCTCAAAAACATTGCGCGCATCCGCCTCTACTTAACGCCAGATGCGACTAAGGTGTTGGTCCATTCCACTGTCCTTTCTCGCTTTGACTACTGTAATCCGCTTCTCAGTGGTCTTACGTGCTCCCAACTTGCACCGTTACAGTCCATAATGAATGCGGCGGCGAGGCTCATCTTCCTGTCCGCCCGCACCTCCCATGCCTCACCCTTCTGTCAGTCCCTACATTGGCTTCCTATAAAATATAGAGCTCAATTTAAAATTCTGGTTCTTGCTTTTAAATCGCTACATAATGCTTCTCCCACCTAGCTATCCTTCCTTATACACAAGTATGTCCCGTCTAGGCCCTTACGATCTGCTAAAGACTTACGTCTATCTTCTGTCCGTACTCCCACCTCTGATGCTCGCCTACAAGATTTCTCGAGGGCTGCACCGTTCTTGTGGAACTCACTTCCCTCCTCCGTTAGATGCTCACTCCTTAAAAAAATCGTTATAAACCCACTTCTTCATAAAAGTGTATCAATTAAACTGTTAATAGCTCCCGACTGATTCCTCTTCTGCAACTGTCACTAGCCTAATACTATCCTTACCTTTTTGTGTCATTTTACCCCACTCCCTCTAGCATGTAAGCTCATTGAGCAGAGCCCTCAGCCCCTCTGTTCCTGTGTGTCCAACTTGTCTGGTTACAACTACATGTTCGTCCACCCATTGTAAAGCACTGTGGAATTTGATGGCGCTATATAAATTTCATAATAATAATAATAATATTCATCCATATTGGAATTCTTTCATATGCTGCACTATTATTAAAGCGCTGCAGAATTTCATGGCGCAATATAAATATCATAATAATATCATAATAATAATAAAATGTGTGCTGCACTATGGTTTACTTAGGCACATAACAATGCAAAGCCTAAAACGATTTCATACAAAAATTTTCTAGCTTAAGTAACAATTCGGTACATTTTTGGTATCCTGAGTGGCAAAACCAGGCATCACAGGTGTGTTTATTAAACAGGAGGCAGCACACAATAAATGAAAAAGAGGTTGGTGTGCAGTGTGTCGATGATAAACGAAAAGTGAAGGAAAATTGCATACATCTCATCTAGTATATCCAACCTCATACATCACATTGACAATTTTATGGGTTATGACCTCAATTTAATAAGCTTTCCAAATGATTCAATATTGTTAGAATTGTTTTTCCCCAAATGGTTTATCTATAGAAGTCACTATTAAAGTCAATGAGAATTTTTGTAAATAAATAATGTGTCAAAGTGAGATACATATGGGCCACTTTAAGGAATTACTCCAAACACCACAATCATTCCAGTGTTTTAAAGTGCATCTAGCACTTGGAGTCTGGATGCGTAACTGTTAGTTGTGTACATAAAATTAGTCCATAATTTTCACTCATAGCAAGCTGGTGACAGACAACCGATGGTGGCAAGGATTTCCCCACCATGCTACCCTACCCTAGGTCCTCCCTCAGCCTGGACTTAGGAAGATCCATTGCTCTGCAGTGAGGGGGAGTGACTTTACCAAATGAGGATAGGCTGCAAAGAGAACTTGACCTCCATGGTTTCCTATTCTTTCATTCCCTTCCTTTCCTTCTATTCTTTCTTTCTGTAATTCTGACGTTTGCTTGCTTCTTACTTCTATGTACCTCGGATAACCTTGAGCTCGGCCTTGTCAACCTTGTTTCTGGTTTATTTTCTGTCTACTTATAGACATTCTGTTTCTTAGGCACTAGCTTAGACACTCTGAAGACCAGTACTCTGTCCTGTGTCCTGCAGGTTTGCGTCTCAGGTTAGGCTAGTCCTGACACAGGAGAAAGGTTTAACTTGATGGACTTAACATTTTTTTCAGTTTTTCAAGTGTGTAAAGAAACACAGTATAGAGCACTGCATACAACACATGCTTAAAATAGATTTGTTATGAAAATATGACTTCTTTTGATTCAAAAAGAAAAAAAGGAAATAAATTACGTAAGTAATAAATTCTAATGTTTTTCAGTTATTTTATGAATAGAATTCAGTATATCGGTGAACATTAGTTAATGTACCATTACAAACTATCATTGGCAGATGCTAGGAATAGAAACCTGTTCAGGTGCTGCCTGTCTTTAATGTGATAAGCAATTAATTCCAGATTGGAATATGACACTCAACATCAGCAGTTTGTAAATCAATTCTTTTGAAATTCATGAGTGACCACCTCACCATGTATTGTTAAATTTTAAATCAAAGCTGGCAAATTATCTAATTTTTGCACAAAGATGTATCGAAGGAAAGAAAGAAAAAGAAGGAAGGAAAGAAAGAAAGAAACAAACAAACAAAAGGAAACACTGATAATTGGAAACCTATTTATTTGGTTTTCCAGTCAGTATGCCACATTATTCCTGAAACTGTCATAGTAGATTTATCTTTCCTGCAGATATTTGTTTCAGATATTCAAACATGCTGGAAAGGAAAAAAAAAGATTGCATTAACTTTCTCTTTCCCAAAGCTTTATCCCACCTGTATCAAACTGATGTTCATTTGTTGGAATTTATTATGAAAATGCTTCTCATCTGCAGTTTAGAGCATTGTTGTTTGACTTTTATAAAAATATATAATTATTAATGATTGTATTGTTTCAAAGGTGATTCAACAACAACAAATTCATTTAGTCTATTGCTGAAAACCATGTCAGCCACACACACACCCTATGATAATAAGTCATAGAAGGCTAGCTAATAACAAGCTGAAATAAGCAGTAAAATGAAAACAGCTAATGCATGATGAGGAACATTCAATGTTGATTCCTTGCAATGGTTAAAAAAAGATACTTTTAAAATTGAGAGTTTCTTTTATTTAGATTGCTGCTTAAATTAAATCTGGTGTGTCACACAGTCAGTTTAACATTAAAATAACCATAGTGTTTATTCATAATGCAACTTGTGAGTTTGCAAGCAAACTTTAATAGCTAAGAGCTTTGAATAACTGCTTGTTCTTTTAACATTGTATAGGCTGACCGAAACCATAACCAAGGGCTGTGACAGCTGTGTCTAGGCCTACTCCAATCAATGAAAGTTCCCTTTCATGGAGAAATCACACAGCAGAAGGCGCTCACAGAGTGCTCAGAGCTGTGTGAGCATTTAAATTCCTTTGCTATTGTCAACAGTGGGGTTAGTGTTAGATATTGTGTTAGAGATAAGGTTAGATTTAGTGTATGGTTAGTGGTAAGGTTGGGTAAGGGTTATTGCTGGTTAAGGTTTAATTCTGTTTTAGGGTTAGGTATAGTGTAGGGTTAATGATAGGGGTAAGGGTAAGGTTGGTGTACTATTCAAGTTAGTGTAAGAATAGGGCAAAGGGTACGGTTTATGAACGTGTTTTGTTGATATTAAAGGGACACTGTAGTCACCAAAACAGCTTTAGATCATGCCCCTGCAGTCTCACTGCTTAATTATCTGCCATTTAAGACATTATTCACTTTTGTTTCAGCTTGTGCATCCTTAGTCACACCTCCCCTGGTTGTGACTCACAGCCTGCATTATAAAAAATGGTTTCACATTCAATCAGATGTAACTTGCTTTAAATGTTTTTATCTCCTACTCTGTTAATTGACCGTTAATTACATACAAGCAGCTTCTGCAAGGTCTAGCAACCTATTAACAGAACAGGAGATAAGAAATTCTCAATTAAACAGAATTTGCAATAAAGGAAGTATAAACATTAGATGACTGTTTACAGGAAGTGTAGGAATGCTGTGCAAGTCACATGCAGGAAGGTATGACTAGGACTGCATAAACAAAGTAATTTAACTCCTAAAAGGCAGAGCATTAAAAAGGAGACTGCAGGGGCATGGTCTATACACCAAAACTACTTAATTAAGCCAAAGTTGTTTTGGTGACTACAATATCCCCTTAAGCTAACTACGAAATATTAATTGAAATCCTAGACATAAAATGCATTAAACAATTAAGTCTTATATAAAAATCTATTTTGAGTTCTCTTTCTTTAGTCGCACAATATGTGTATATAATATTACATGCAACAAATGTGAAAAAATATGTTTGTTTTTCCCATTATTTAGCTTTTTATTCATATGTGATGTAGATTTAGGTATACAGACAGCAGGCAGGTCAAAGGCAGATAGGGGCAGAGCCAGCAGCTTCAGCCTTAAAGGACCACTATAGTGCCAGGAAAACATACTCGTTTTCCTGGCACTATAGTGCCCTGAGGGTGCCCCCACCCTCAGGGTCCCCCTCCCGCCCGGCTCTGGAAAGGGGAAAGGGGTTAAAACTTACCTTTTCCAGCGCTGGGCGGGGAGCTCTCTGCCTCCTCTCCTCCTCCGTTCCTCCTCCTGGGCTGAATGCGCACGCGCGGCAAGAGCTGTGCGCGCATTCAGCCCGTCGCATAGGAAAGCATTTACAATGCTTTCCTATGGACGCTGGCGTGCTCTCACTGTGAAAATCACAGTGAGAAGCACGCAAGCGCCTCTAGTGGTTGTCAATGAGACAGCCACTAGAGGATTAGGGGGAAGGCTTAACCCATTCATAATTATAGCAGTTTCTCTGAAACTGCTATAATTATGAAAAAATGGGTTAACCCTAGAAGGACCTGGCACCCAGACCACTTCATTAAGCTGAAGTGGTCTGGGTGCCTAGAGTGGTCCTTTAAGCACAAGTAAGATGTTACTATATTTAGGGAGGCAAAAGGAGGTCAGGGGGGATAGATGTTGGTTTTAACACTATAGGGTCAGGAATACAAGTTTGTATTCCTGACCCTATATTGTTCCTATAATAAATACATGAGATTGGTGGAGTGACAAGTGATTTAATCTTTTATTCTAAACATTTTTTTTTGTGTGTTAATCTTTATATTGGATGATGGAGCATTTTTCCCCTGTATTCCTGCACGCTAGGCAGGTGCGATATTCAAAAAGGCCTTTTTCTTTATTTAAAATGGTAGTCTTACTATATAGATGCTAGATACTTAAACAAAGTTTTCACAACTATTTACAAAAATGTATAACTGCCCAACTGATTATCATGACTAGAGTATGGATTTCCTTAAAAAAAAAAAAGACTCTAGCAAGTTTATTAATGAACCTATTACTGAAAAAGAGATCCATATAGCTATCACAACTGGGTTTTGTGATTGGTAGACAAGCAGTCACTGGGGTCCAGAGATCATAGGTGGCTGTGGTAAGTGCTATGGGGTGAGCAGCATCTACTTCCCCTAGAAAAAAAACCTTGACATTGAAAAGGCTTTTCATAGTATCTCTTGGCAACATTTTTTATTTGTGTATGAAAACTAAGCTACTTCGGACACTACTACTTAGCTACTTTGTTACCTTTATTAAAAACCTACAACACAATCCAATTGTTTGCATTATGACAAGTAGCCTCAACTCTCTGTACTTCACAGTGGGACAAGGGGTGCAGCAGGGATGCCCCTCCCTTCTCCCCATTGCTGTTCAATCTGGTCATAGAGCTGCTATTGCAAGCCATAGAGACAAGGGTTTTGAGGTATCCCAATGGGTGATATCACTGGGAAAGTCTCAGCATTTGCAATTGACCTCTTTCTTTACACTTCAGAGCCTGCCTCATGCCTCATTGACTTACTTGACAGTTTTCTTAACCTGGCGGGACTTAAGATCAACTGGACTAAAATAAGTGCACTTTGTTTAGGAAGGGGTCTTCCCCCACGCTGCCTGGGATGTTCCTGTTGGTGTGGCAATCAACAGCCTTAATAATGCCCCTGCAGTCTCACTTTTCAATGCTCTGCCATTTAGGAGTTAAATCACTGTGTTTATGCAGCTCCAGATATACCTTCTTGCATGTGATATTACACATCCTTCCTAAACGCTTTCTGTAAAGAGTCATCTAATGTTTACACTTCGTTTATTGCAAATTCCGTTTAATTTTGAATTTCTTACCTCCTGCTCTGTTAAATGCTTGCTAGACCATGCAGAAGCCTCCTTTATGTAATTAAGGTTTACAGAACAGGAGATTAATATACATTTAAAGTAAGTTGCATCTAATTGAAAATTAAACCTCCCATTCCTCACCCTTCTGTCAGTCCCTACATTGGCTTCCTATAAAATATAGAGCTCAATTTAAAATTCTGGTTCTTGCTTTCAAATCGCTACATAATGCTGCTCCCACCTATCTATCCTCCCTTACACACAAGTATGTCCCGTCTAGGCCCTTACGATCTGCTGAAGACTATCTTCTGTCTTCTGTCCGTACTCCCACCTCTGATGCTCGCCTTCAAGATTTCTCGAGAGCTGCACCATTCCTGTGGAACTCGCTTCCCTCCTCCGTTAGATGCTCACCCAGTCTACACTCCTTCAAAACAGCGTTAAAAACACGCTTCTTCATTAAAGCGTATCAATTAAACTGTTAATAGCTCCCGACTGATTCCTCTTCTGCAACGGTCACTAGGCTAATACTATCCTTACCTTTTTGTGTAATTTTACCCCACTCCCTCTAGAATGTAAGCTCATTGAGCAGGGCCCTCAACCCCTCTGTTCCTGTGTGTCCAACTTGTCTGGTTACAACTACATGTTCATCCACCCATTGTAAAGCACTGTGGAATTTGATGGCGCTATATAAATTTCATAATAATAATAATAATATTCATCCATATTGGAATTCTTTCATATACTGCACTATTATTATTTTCTTCTTGTGTTATGTGTTTTCTTTGAGACTTGAATATATCAATCAAATGAAAGATGGGGCACTGCCATGGATGCACAACACCACACATATTTGAGCCAGTCATTAATAGGCTCTACCATATGTTTGTGTGCTCACTAATATGGCCCAAAAAACATTGTTATATATTACACAATTTCATGTTATTTTTTACATTTTTTTATGTGCACTCTTTGATATACCAATTCACCCTTATTAAGGGATAAGTACATTCTTTAGCGCTCCACTGTATTGTATAAGTATTTTTTTACTTATATTGGACCTTTGTGTTGGCAGAAGGAGGGATACGTACATAAGTGTTTTTAGATGCCTTTTTCATACACATTGTTAATAAGCACTTGGTTAAACCCTTTTCCCCCCTAATTTTTAGAATAATATTTACATATTTATTAAGCAGGATGAATTGTAAGAGAAAGCTTTGGCAAATAATACACTATTTCAATACACATTCAGAGTCTAAAATCCATAATTATCGATAATCATCAGGGAATTTCAAATTTGATATCAAAACACATAGGAGAACTGGAAATATAGCTGATTTATAGATTTTTTTAAAATTTCAGCTCTTTTGACCCATCATTTGTGTAATCCCGACTGAAGGTTCAACACTTCATGGTTTAGAAAATAACCATGTCTGCATATATTATATATTCATGTTCAGAGTAATTGAAACTTGTTAAGAATCCTGCTTGAACCCTCACTCTGTGAAACACATTTCTGCAATCAAATCTGTCAAATTTATACACAATCTAAAAACACACAAATAACAATAAAGCAGACATTGAGATAGTAGTTTGGCACTCCACGGAGTCCCATGATTTTATCTCTAATCTTCAAATCCTCTGCAAATTTCTGCAATTTCACTGTAATCGCATAAGAACTCACACTTTAATCAATAACCCCCTTAAGTTATCTTGTATATATTATTAATGTAACATTTCCCATTTTCAATTGGGCTCTAAGTGAGTTAATATGAATGTATCATTTGACTGCATACAATATTAAAAGGAGAACAATCTACAGTACAGTTCATAGCATATGCTTTCCTTTCTTTTTAATTTGTCCATCGATTTCATTCATTTGATGGGTGATTTAATTCAATAGGCAGATTCATTCAACATGCAATTTCATTATTCATCTGGCAATAATCGTCAGTGGAGCACAATCTTTGAATATACGGCACTGGCTAATTGAATAATAAAATTTCTATGACCCACAGAAATATATTGACTTACTGTTATCTAAACAATGGAATAGTTAAAACATAGACTTAGGGGGCTACATTTATAAACTCAATATCAATGTAATTTTTTATTCAAATAACTCTACCTTGTTACACACATGTTATATATCTTTCAAGATTAAGGAACTATAGTGCAGTATCAGAAGCCATGGTATTTACAGTCTTTCTTGGGTGTGGCTTTATGGAGTTCAGCTGAAAAACATTTCTCCACCGGATTAGGAGTGGTATTGAGCTGAGAATAAATTAGGTTTATCTCAGTTTTAATTATTTTCTATTTTTATCTCTAGATCTATCTTTTTTTATTATTGTTTTTACAATTGTTTGCAGTCATCGTATTTGCATGCATAAGTAACTTGATTAAAGTAAGAACTTTAAATAATATTACCTCTGTAAAGTTGGACAAATCAGCAATATCATCATTGTGATCCAACCATGTAATGGTAATCAGCAAATTTAATCCTGTAAATAAACCTAAGAAGAGTGGTCAGTAAACAACTGTACATATAAAGTGACAGGCAATTATTTAGTACTGGGAGAGAAAGATTTTGATTATATTGTCAATTACTGGGTGAACAATACATTTAAGAGGGGAATAATCAGTCATTCTACTATAAGGATGGAATTTGTGTTTTTTTCTGACATACTATAATGTTATTACTGAGAATGGTAGTTGTTAACCAATGAGGTGATTCTAGCAGCCCACATATTATTTGCTTAAACATCTGTGAAATATTTCTATCCACACAATACCATAGATGATTGATACAACCGTAAATACTTCACTTCCAAAACCATGTATATTTTTACATTCATTTTGTATTGCAAAGCAATATGAAATGATATTCAAAAAATAAAACCTAAAATTTCTCTAGCAAAGCTTCATTCTGCGCTCTATTCACAGCTGTGAGGAAACTTGAAATGTTGGGCTTCTCTTCCCTCCATACACATAGTAAGCACGTTTGTATTATAAACTTTCTTTATGCCTTTTAACAATCAGGGAGAGAGGAGGATGGAAGCAGTCAATTAGTACACAATATGTATTATTTGTAGGATTTTTTTTTTTACTTTGCAAATTCTGTAGACAAATTCATTAGGAGGGGCCCAGGGAACACAGTCTAGGGAAGGGGAAGGATCTCTTACCTGAACCTCCGGGAGTGTGTTGTAGTCCTGGGTGCGGGCCTGTTGTCGGTGACCACAGGGTGAGCTTCTCCGGTGGTGGTTGTCTGGGGCTCAAAAGCAGACGTGAGCCTCCCCAGATCGTTCCCCAATAACACCTCCGTAACTGCGGCATCAACCCCACCTCCACATGCCCTGACCCCGCTCCCCAATGTAAATGTACCCTTGCTGTAGGTAGCCAGTAAACTGCTCCCCCGGCTACCCGGAGGGCCACAGTTTTACTTAATTTTGACTGATCCGGAACCAGGTGACTCTTTACCAGGGTGATCGCAGCTCCTGAGTCACGTAGCCCTTGGACCGCTTTACCCTCCAGGTATACAGTCTGTCTGTGATGCTGTCAGTTATCAGCATTGGCCTGGACTGGATCTGCCTCATGTAGTACTTCCCACTGTTTTACGGTGGTAATGGGAACTGCTGAACCATATGGTGTGGCTACTATATCCTGGTAGTGGTGGGCTGCGGCTGCTCTTGGTGGTGGTGGCGGGCCTGGACGGATCCAGGTGGAACGGTCCCGCAACTGTGGGCATTCCCTTTTATAATGTCCCCATTTCTGGCAGTGATGACAGGGGCCAGACGTGGGCTGGCGGAAACGTGGCTGTGCAGCGGGTGGTGGTGGTGGTGGTAATTGTCTCGGTGGAGCTGGGGTGTAGGTGGTTCTCCCAAAGGTTTTAAAAGTGGCCTTTGGAGCTGCAGGTTTTTGCTGCCTGCGTGCATCCAGGTGAGGGATGTAGGGTTTCTGTCCCTTACCCACTCCTGGACATCGCTGGTTACTCCCTCATATAACACAGCAGTATCCCAGCAGCAATCCCAATAACTGGACGACACACAGTTTCAGGAGCAGAACTCACAACCTTTATTCCACAGTGCCTTATATAGCATGCTCCCATGCAAGGGAGGGATTTCCATTCATTAATACAGTAGCCAATCCTGTCCCGGTAACCTCCCACACATCTTCTCCCCTCAGCCGTCATCATAATCCCCTTATCCAGTACAGCAATTCCCCCCGTTTCTGGATGTACCCCTAAACCTAGGGGTACCCCTTTAAATTATACATCCCCTGGTAGCCCTGATTTGGGTGAACAACATATCCAAAAATCACCCAGATCGGACCAGGGGTTTGGGAATTTCCTGGAGGGAATAAAATGACCGACCGTGCTAGATGAACTAGCCGAATTGGGCTCCATGCGATGGGGCCCTGCGGTCGGTCCTAGAACAGACGAATGCAGTACCTGAAAGCCTCCAGCTATAGAGGCTTGGGAGGGTTCACCTGAATCCCCTCGTTCGGTTGATTATGCCTACCGAACGAGGGGCCGTTCGGTAGCTTGGAACCGAACGGACCGGGCTGATGGAGGTCTCAGCGGTGTTCGCCTGATCGAGTGTCCGTTTTTAGTTCCAGACACTCGACGGCAAAACTCCGCTGTTCGGGAAGTTAAGATGGCCGCCGCCACGTGTTCGTTTCTCGAATGGCGGCCACCCCTGAGAACAAAGGATTGCTACACAGCTTGTCAATTACCCGTTCGCAACAATGTTGCAATGGGTAATTGAAGGCACACTTCACACAGAGGAGGTCTGATTGTTCGGTAGTTTCATTCGAACAAACTAAGGGAATGAAACTACCTTACATTCAGATGAATCCAATACATTTTATACATAGAACTTATCTATTTTACATGAATACATCCCCTTACTGCATAGACATTTAGCAAATAGACAAATACAGGTTAAACATAATTTTAAGTCCCAGGGCAGCTCATGGCCATCCGCTACAGCAAGTCTTATGGCTTGACTGGTGTGCAGATTTTTGTTTAACATTGTATTAACTATCCACAGACTTCAGGTGGAAGGGGTTTTCAATCACAATTTTTCCCCACCATAACCTATTTGGATTTATATATATATATAATTTCATTCTAAGTATATTTTGATATTTTTAAATTTTTTTGCTTTAATTATTATTTATTGGTGATATATATATATATATATATATATATATATATATATATATATATACACAATATATATTTATTATATATATATATATATATATATATATATATAACCAATAAATAATAATTAAAGCAAAAAAAATGTAAAAATATCAAAATATACTTAGAATGAAATTATATATTTACAGTCCCCCTAGTGGAGAAGAAGACTGATCACCGGCAGGGGAGTGGCAGCAATCAGGTTAGTAATTTAGGATCACCTCCTGAGGGCGGTATTTATTTATATATTTTTATTTATTTACTTTTTAATTTTAAATTTGATTCTTACTGAGTGCCTCAAGCCCCTCGAGGCACTCAGTACACAGGCAGAGCATCAGAAACCTGCCTGATGGCTTCCGATGCTCTGCCTCACTGCCGGTGCTCAAATGTGAGTAACATTTCTTCCAGTGGACCAATACACTCTTCAGGTGATCAGGATCACTATGGTATATATTGAAAAACATTTGCAAGAAACTGTGCTTGGAAAATTGGTGCATTTGTAGATGTATCACCTGATTTATTTTCTGTTTTGATTTCAATAGCGGCACTTTATAAAGTTTATATATTATAATTTCTCAGTGACTTATAACACCGTGAGTGTTGGCTTATTGTGTTAAATAATGTTTTCTTGTTCCCCGCTGCTGGGTAAACATGTAGGAAAGCATTTCCACTACTTAATAGACTTGTGTACAAATGCTGATATCAACAAATCAAATGCCTTTTAATCAGCACCAGAGCAAATCGATCCCTCCAGTATTTACCTGTGCTGTCTTATTTATTGAATAAGAGTGATCACCTGACACTCATATCCAATGAGTTAATCCTACACTTTACAATTTAGATATTTGGAGCTAAGAGAAGCTCCTTGAGGGGAGTCATTTGGAGGCCATTAAACCACAGGTACATTGTCAAACCATTCTCAAACTGGTTGTCTACTTATTCTGGGAGACTGCTAGGGCAGTCCTGGCACTATAACTTCTACAGTGGGCTGTAGTGCTTGGAGTGCTCTTTTAAATTCTCACTTTCACCTTTTTGACTTGATTATAACATGTATCACAGCCAGGAATATTCCAAGTGAGAATTTAAAATAAGGGAACTATATTCATTCCTGCATTCATATACATCTCAACTTCACAGACTAACATGCAATTAATGTATTTCATTGCAGAAAGAAATAAAGTGTATATTCCTAACTTTCTTTTTAATTCTATAAATGAGAGACCTGTACACATGCTGTAATTGTGACAGTAACTCACTAGGCCAAACCTGACATGTTTCTAATTACCTGCTAAAATTGTCGCTGTCTCCTAAAGTGCAAATTAGCACACAAAATGACAAGAATAATGAATGAGTAACTCTGATGTAATGCAACAATTAGACCTTAAAGACACTGTCTAATATGGTAATTTTGAACACTCACTCCCTGTTATTAAGTGGCTGATAATTATTTAATTATCTATCTGCCAGAATGATTTGCTTCATTTATTCAGTCCTCGATGTGGACCAAAAGTTGTAAGGTTTTAGGTCACAGTGAACTGTTAGGAGATTAGCTGATGTTTGTTTGTGGGTTTTTTAATCTTAGTTTCACTTTCTAATTATTCAGTACGGCAAATCTACAAAATATCTAGATACGTGTGATATTGTTAAAGCAACTAAATAAAAATAGATCACTTTTAACAGATAATGCATTTTTTTTCCTTAATCATGTGGAAAGATGCCAAATGTAAAGTCAAAGTTGTAAAGTAAATATATGGTAAAAAGAATGTAACAGAAATTACAGTGCTTTAATGTGGGAAACCAAAGAGGTCTATTCACTTAAACATAAATTGACAAGGTATTTGCAAATGTTAAAACAACAAAAAAAAAACATACACATTGGAAAAATTAACCACATCTTTTTTGTCTGTAATGCTCAATTCTACAATTAATTACCCTCCTCCCCCCCATAATTAAGTCAATGAATAAACTTATAAGACTTGAGAGCCTGTGATTTAGCATGTACAATAAAATTACTGGTTGTTGCTATTATGTTTTTTTTGCTTTTATATAGTAATTTTATCAGTTGTTGAATGTTCCTTTAAATATATATGAAAGTGGAACTCACGCAATAGTTATTTTGGACAAAAAACTGGGGTCCTGCATCTGTTACCAAACTGCACAGTAACCACTATATAAGCATACAGTTATCATAGTGCCAATTAAAGGACAAGAATATCCCATGTAAGCATTATGATAACTACATGCTAATATAATGGTTAGTTAGATGCAGAACCCCAGCTTTTTAAGATGCATAAGTTACAACAAACATATTATTTATATAATAAGTGTTTTTATGTTCAATAGTTAATGTTAAAAATTGGATGTTCCCAAAGTGCTGTATCAAAGCACATTAATAGAAAGTTATGTGGAAGAAAAAGGTGCACAAGCAGCAGGGATGACCGCAGCCTGGAGAGGATTGTCAGGTAAAGGCCATTCAAAAGTGTTGGGGACTTTCACAAGGAGTGGACTGAGGCTGGAGTCAGTGCATCAAGAGCCACCACACACAGACGGATCCTGGACATGGGCTTCAGATGTTGTATTCCTCTTGTCAAGCCGCTCCTGAACAACAAACAATGTCAGAAGCGTCTTACCTGGGCTAAAGAAAAACAGACCTGGTCTGTTGCTCAGTGGTTCAAAGTCCTCTTTTCTGATGAGAGCAACTTTTGCATCTCATTTGGAAACCAAGGACCCACAGTCTGGAGGAAGAATGGAGAGGCACACACAGCAGGATGCTTGAAGTCCAGTGTGACGTGTCCACAGTCTGTGTTGATTTGGGGAGCCATGTCATCTGCTGGTGTTGGTCCACTGTGCTTCATTAAGTCCAGGGTCAACGCAGCAGTCTACCAGGAGATTTTGGAGCACTTCATGCTTCCTTCCAAAGAAGAGCTTTATGGGGATGCTGACTTCATTTTCCAGCAGGACTTGGCACCTGCCCACAGGGCCGCCATCAGGGCATGACAACCGCAACGTCATCTTCCGGCTCCGGCATCAGTACGCGGCGCGCGAGGGAGCTGAAGAGGAAGCACACAGAGAGTGCTCCCTCGCGCGCCCACCGGGTGTCAGGGAGAAAATTTGAGTGAGTGGGGGTGGTGGGGGAGAGGGAGGGAAGAAAATTCAGTGGGGGGAGGA
>OW240913.1:232158050-232411829 GCA_933207985.1 Pelobates cultripes
CACACTCAGTGCATCCCTTACAGACGCACACACTGCATCCCATACATACACAAGCTCACCTTGCAGCCCTTACAGCCCTTACACATACAAACACAGATTCACACAATGCATTCCTTACACACATCAGGACATCCCCCCCTCCACACACACACACCCCTGTGAACAAACTCATTGGTGGAACATGGACCCTGGGACCCAGACCTTGAGCTGTGTAAAGGGCCCTCAAAAAAATGGAGCTGCTTCCCGTTGATCCCAGAACATTGATTTTTGTGACCACAGTTACAAAACGCCTCCAGAGAGCCTGTTCTACACCAGACCAGTGGAGCCAGACTGCAGCTAAAGCCCATCATCATCCTCATCTGGTTGTAAGTAGGCAATCTAGTATATTATTTGTGGCACTAATCTCTAATTTACCTCACATTAAAGGGACACTATAGTCCCCAGAACCATTACAGCTTAATGTAGTGGTTCTGGTGTCTAGCCTGTCCCTGCAGGCCTTTTAATGTAAACACGGCGGCACTGCAGCACTGGTGTTACTTAACATGGCAGATCATATGGATGGGGCATTGTGATGTCACATGGGGGGCGGCAAACTTTACTTTTGCCTAGGGCGGCAAAAATCCTTGCACAGGCCCTGCAGACACTGCATTCCTGTGGGCGGACTTGGGGGGGGGGAGGGGGCAGCACTTTGGGCGGACTCGGGTGCAGGCACTGGGGGGCCCAGACCTTGAGCTGTGTCAGGGGCCCCAAAATTTCTGATGGCAGCCCTGCATATACCTCAAAAGGCGAAGAAGAACATACAGTCTTATTTGGATAAGTTCACAAGGTATGGTATCCTAAAATTCTGTACTTCCCCCTGGAATACTCCATTGTTGCCTGTTCAGAAGCCTGGGTCAGATGAGTATCGTCCTGTGCAGGATTTGAGAGCAGTCAATGATGTGGTAGTAAGTATACATCCAGTTGTGCCCAATCCTTATAACCTGCTTGCCTTGATTCCGGGTGGGGCTACTTACTTTACAGTCTTGGACCTTAAAGATGCCTTCTTTTGCCTACGAATTGCTACAGAAAGCCAGTGTATCTTTGCATTCCAATGGGAAGATGCTGTAACGGGCTCGAAACGTCAGATGACCTGGACAAGATTGCCCCAAGGGTTTAAAAATTCACCTACCCTATTTGGATCAGCATTAAGTCAGGACTTATTAGATTTCAAGTCCATCCCAGGAGAATGTGTACTACTACAATACGTGGATGATTTGTTGATAGCGGCAGTTACTAAAGAGATATGCCAGCAAGCAACTTATGATTTACTGCACATTCTTTGGAAGGCAGGATACAAGGTGTCCAGGAAGAAAGCTCAGTTGTGTCAGCCAACTGTCAAGTATCTGGGATTCCATATCTCTGAAGGTCAAAGGATAATGGGGCCTGAAAGAAAAGAGGCTGTATGCCAAATACCAACACCTAAGAATAGAAGACAAGTGCGAGAATTCTTAGGGGCAGCAGGCTTCTGTAGGATATGGATTCCCAGTTATGCGATACTGGCGAAACCCCTCTATGCCGCTATTAAAGGCACGGAACATGATTCCTTCCTGTGGACCATCGAACAGCAGAAGGCATTTGAGGATGTTAAGAAGGCATTGATGAGCACCCCCGCATTAGGTCTACCTGATCATACACGTCCATTCTACTTATATGCACACGAGCAAAGAAGGATGGCTGTGGGAGTACTGACACAGTATCTGGGATCATGGCAACGACCTGTTGCGTATATGTCCAAACAACTGGATGCAATAGCCAGTGGTCTTCCTCCTTGTCTAAGGGCCGTAGCTACCGCCGCCCTGTTGGTAGTAGAAGCTGACAAGCTCACTCTGGGTCAGGAACTCTATGTGCGAGTCCCGCACGCACTACAGACGTTGCTAGACTATAAAGGTAATCATTGGTTTAGCAATAGCCGCATGACTAAGTATCAAGCCATGTTATGCGAGAACCCGAGAGTGCATCTTGAGACTGTTAATACCTTGAACCCAGCTACCCTCTTGCCGCAACCTACTGAGAGTCGACATGATTGCCTGGAGGTAATGGATGAAGTGTTCTCAAGTAGACCGGACCTTCATGATTTTCCCATCCAGAACCCCAATGTTCAGTCTTACACGGACGGCAGTAGTTACGTGAAAGAAGGGATTTGCTATGCCGGATATGCAGTGACAACTATAGACAAGGTGAGAGAAGCGCGGCCATTGTCAAAAGGAACATCAGCACAGAAGGCAGAATTAATCGCACTTACACGGGCTTTGCAATTGGCTGAAAGGTTGAAAGTAAATATCTACACAGACTCAAAGTACGCGTTTTTAACCACTCATGCCCATGGAGCTTTGTATAAAGAAAGAGGATTACTGACCTCAGAAGGAAAATAAATCAAGTACGCAGCTGAGATATTACAACTATTGGAAGCTGTATGGGAGCCAAAGGAAGTTGGTATCATACATTGTCGAGCACATCTGAAAGGTGATGGTGATGTGGTGAGAGGAAATCGGATGGCAGATAGTGCAGCTAAGCGTGCCGCTGAATCCAGACAAAAAGAATATGTGGAGTGTGTAGCAGCTCTTATACCGACCCCTCTGTCCCAGTGGACTCCAGTTTATACAGCTCAAGAAGTAGAGTGGTTAAAGACTGAAGCAGGGAAATATTTGGAGAATAATTGGTATCAGTTAGATGGAAGAATAGTTATTCCAGCATCGCTAGCTGTAGAAATTGTCCAGAATTATCATAATGGGACACATTCTGGAAGCGATAGTATGGAAGAATCTCTTAGGAAGCATTTCTACATACCAAGATTGTCCAACTTGACTGAAGCCATTGTTCGAAGATGCGTGTCATGTGCCAAGAACAACGCAAGGCAAGGTCCAGTGAAACCACCGGGAGTCCAGCACATAGGAGGGCTTCCTATGTCCGATCTCCAAATAGACTACACGGTAATGCCCAAATCCAGCGGACATCGTTACCTACTAGTAGCTGTGTGTACCTACTCAGGATGGGTAGAGGTGTGTCCAACTCGTACAGAGAAAGCAGGAGAAGTTGTGCGATTTCTGTTGCGAGAAATAATACCTCGATATGGACTACCGTGTTCTATAGGATCACATAATGGTCCAGCTTTTGTCCATCAGTGCCTACAACAACTGACTCATATGCTTGGTATTAAGTGGAAACTTCATACAGCATATAGGCCTCAGAGTTCTGGGAAAGTGGAAAGGATGAACAGAACCATTAAGACCCAGTTGGCAAAAATGTGTCAAGAAACCCAACTTAAGTGGAATGTTCTTTTGCCAATAGCTCTGTTGCGCATTCGTAGTACACCTACCAGAAAGTTAGGTCTATCACCCTTTGAAATTATGTATGGGCGTCCACCTCCCATACTTAGTAACTTAAGGGGGGACTTGAGTCAGTTGGGAGAAGGAATTACCCGGCGGCAGGTTGTAGAGTTGGGTAAAACTATGGAGGAGGTACAGAAATGGGTACAAGATAGGTTACCTGTAAATATTTATCCACCTGTCCATTCTTACCATCCAGGAGACCAAGTTTGGATAAAGGAGTGGAACAGTGTACCGTTGGGGCCAAAGTGGAGGGGTCCTTATGCTGTTCTTTTGTCTACTCCAACAGCTATAAAGGTGGCAGAGGTGACTCCGTGGATTCATCACTCCAGGGTTAAACCAGCAGCAGATTCTTGGCAAGCTACTCAAGATCCTGAGAATCCCTGCAAGATCCGGTTGAAGCGAGTGACCCAGTTAGATTAAAAGTGGTTTTTGCGAAGAGTATTGTTACAAGGGAACATCAACAAAGATCTACAAGTAGGTGTTTTGATGGCCACAATAAAGCCTGACCACCTACCAACGTTTAAGCCAGAGGAATCCTCTGTGAAGAACAGTGAGGATCAGAAGGACTCCATTCCCTGCAGCCCTCACACGCCTGGAAGCTGAGGTGCCGTCGCACGGTCGAAGAATTAGGAAGAAGATGTCAGGAGTAATGTGTTTGATGATGTATATATGTGTGTTTTTAATTATTCAGGAAGGTAGAGGTACCGACACACCAGGCTGCGAGGTTTGCATTAAGACTACGAAAACAGGCAATCGTATTTCCCAGACCCTTATTTGGCATTCGCAATATGAGTGCACAGGACATGTATCAAAGTGTAGATACCTAGGTACAGATTATAGTGTATGCCATATAGGAGCAGGAGAACCTAGGTGTTTTAATCCTGAGTATCAGCCCCGTACAATTTGGTTGACTATTCGGAATGAGAACGCACAGGGGAACCTGATAAATAAGACTGTACTAGAAAGCGTACATTCTCCAGGTGTTTTGCTATTTGATGCATGTAAGGCGATATCAGGTAGTAGGAAGCCATGGAATGTATGTGGTGGTCTTAAATGGGAAAGAACGTATGGGTCTAATGATAAGTATATTTGTCCTAGTAATAAGCATAAGTATATAGATCCAAACTGCCTAAATAAAGACTACAATTATTGTCCGTATTGGTCCTGTGTGGGATGGGCAACCTGGGGACAGACAGTAGATAAGGATATGATTATCACTAGATTGCCTATCAAGCCATATTGTAAGTCTATGGAGTATAACCCAGTCCATATACTTATCAAGGACTCAGAGCTATTTATAGATAAGTTTGGGAATCTATTTGGGTTCCAAATATATGGAACAGGTCTGGATCCTGGGACGATATTATACATAGGAATAGAGACAGATACAGTGGCCCCCCAAACTCATCAGGTTTTCCATTCTTTTTATGGGGAGATGAGTGTGGAAGATAAGGTTCCCCATAATGCCAAAAACTTATTCATAGACCTAGCTGAGAGCATTGCTGGTAGTCTTAATGTAACCAACTGCTATGTGTGTGGAGGTACTAATATGGGAGACCAATGACCTTGGGAAACAAAGGAGGTAATGTATTCTGGTTCTGAGACAGTTGAACAACTAATATCTTCTCAATCTGATTATCAAGTGAGTGTTAGAGGTAAATCTGAGTGGCGATTAAAGACCTCCATTATAGGTTATGTTTGTATAGCAAGGAAAGGAATAATATTTAATACATCTGTAGGAGAATTGACTTGTTTAGGGCAGAAAGCCTATAATGATGATAGAAATGATACTATTTGGTGGTCAGCTTCAAATGTCTCAGAACCGTCTAATCCGTTTGCAAATTATACCAATTTAAAGGATGTATGGTTTGACCTATCTGCTACATCTAGTTGGAAAGCCCCAGCAAATTTGTACTGGATTTGTGGTAAGAAAGCATATTCGGAGTTACCACAGGACTGGGAAGGGGCATGTGTATTGGGTATGCTCAAACCATCCTTCTTCTTGTTGCCAATTGAAACAGGAGAGACTTTGGGAGTTAAAGTATATGATGTAAATCATAGGAAGAAAAGGGCACCCCTAGAGATAGGTACCTGGGAAGATGATGAGTGGCCTCCCCAGCGTATTATAGATTATTATGGGCCAGCTACGTGGGCAGAGGATGGTACTTATGGATACAGAACCCCAATATATATGCTTAATCGTATTATAAGATTGCAAGCAGTAGTTGAGATAGTTACCAATGAAACATCACAAGCGCTCAATCTCCTAGCGAAGCATAACACTAGGATGAGGACAGCCATCTACCAGAATAGATTATTTTTGGATTACCTATTGGCAGTAGAGGGAGGTGTATGTGGGAAGTTTAATCTAAGCAATTGTTGTCTTCAAATAGATGATGAAGGGCAAGCAATAGCTGAGTTTACTAGCCATATGGTTAAGCTAGCACATGTACCTACTCAGGTATGGAAAGGGTATAATCCGAGTAGTTGGTTTGGTAGTTAGTATGAGCAGTTTGGAGGAATCAAGGTAGGTGGAGTCATACTGATTTTGATGTTGTGTCTCCTTCTGCCATGTCTGATTCCTTTGGTAATTAGGTCTATGCAGAGCATTACAGAAAATATAGCAGAAAGAAAGGCCGCAGCACAGGTAATGGCTGTTTGCAGATATGAAGCTCTAGATCAAGGAGAATACATGCAGGAAGAGGAATGTTGAGGGGTTCGTATCTTTAGAGGATCGCAAAGTCTAGTCTAGTTTATGGCAACTTGAGGTGTAAGCAAACTCTGATTGGTGATGCATCTGGAATTATTTTAAATCAGAAGCATTAAAGGGGTGAATGTGATGGAATTCCAGTAAAATACAAGTTTAGCAGGCCAAGATTGCCACAAGGCATATGTAGGTACATGTGTTTGTAGTATCAGTTAGTTAGTTACACGTAGCTAAGATACTGTCATCACTGTACTGAGCATGTGCAGGAATGCAGGAACTAGAATTACGCGTTCCTCTCCTTTGTTACAGATGAGCCACGTGGTTAGACCGGATGGATGAGTTTAGACTCTATTCATTGATTAGGTTAAGGGTATGTGTGGGCGTAGCTAATTATGGGAGAAGCTACAGTGCTATATAAGGAATGTACTCTATGTATTCAGTACTCAGATCTTTGCTGTTTTTGGTGACATAAGTCCCTCTGAGTCCCGGTCGGTGAATCGAATAAAGATCTCTTCCTTCCTGAAGAAACCTGTGTCCATCTCTCTGTGCTTGGCCTCCGTCAGTTTCCCGGTAACAAAACGAGTGAAGACACAATATACAGATGTAATTAAATCGCTAAATCCTTAAAAATACAAAGGCAAACTGCACTGCACAAACAGATGCAAATACACCACACACAATAAAACTACAATTAAGCAATCATCACAACACAATAATGAATAAGGTCACTGGGTGACATTTGAAAACCACAAATCTTTGCTATCTTCTTCATTTTTAACATAACCTCCTCTCCTGCTCTTTTTTCTTCAACAATATCACAAGCTAAAAGGCCCTTTTGAAGGTCTAGCACATTCCTGTCCCATTTTTTTTTGTTTAGTTTTTTTCTTTTAAAAACAAGTTCTCCCTGTGGAAAGGACAGAGATAGGAATAGGGAGAAGAAGAAAGTCTACAGTGCTTGACTGCCACAAGAAACCAGTTCCTGTGCGTCTTCCCAAAACATAGACTAGTCACAGGATCTGCTCACCCGAGGTGGTGACCCCGGATCAGTACGGGCGAGCGTGGGTGACTAACACAGCTCTGGGCAACAAGTACAGGTGCAGTAAAGAGTTAGAGAGAAAAGAAATGTAGAGAAACTAATCAACAAACACTTACAAAAATCACAAACATAAAAGTGTGCACATGATCCGGAATCAAGAACAACCCACACAACACAGACAGAAACAACAAGGGTACCCACGTTATGACCACAACTAAACAAAAGACTGAGTATGAACAGAATCAACAGAAACATAGACATATCAATAACCAATGGTAATAACCCCCACCCTCCCCCTTTGAGCAATATTCCCAGCCCGTCTCTGGGCTGATGACAAATCCCAACCCTTCTCTGGTTGGGCAACAGAAAATCCCAGCCTCTCTCTAGGCTGTCTTGAACCCTGCCTCTCTCTAGGCAGACGAATCACATATAACAACAAATAAAACAATAACATCCCAGCCTCTCTCTAGGCTGTCTTGAACCCTGCCTCTCTCTAGTCAGTCAAATCACATATAAAAACAAATAAAACAATATCATCCCAGACTCTCTCTAGGCTGTCTTGACCCCTGCCTCTCTCTAGGCAGACAAATCACAAATATAAAAAACAAATAAAACAATAATATCCCAGCCTCTCTCTAGGCTGTCTTGAGCCCTGCCTAGTCAAATCACATAAACCCTGCCTCTCTCTAGGCAGTCAAATCACATATAAAAACAAATAAAACAATATCATCACAGCCTTTCTCTAGGCTGTATTGAACCCTGCCTCTCTCTAGGCAGTCAAATCACATATAAAAACAAATAAAACAATATCATCCCAGCCTCTCTCTAGGCTGTATTGAACCCTGCCTCTCTCTAGGCAGTCAAATCACATATAAAAACAAATAGCCGGGAGGGAAAAACCTGCCTCTTACTAGGCAGCCTAGTTGTGTGGGGAAAATTAGGATAGTAGGGACGCAAACCCTGTCTCTCTCTCGGGCAGTGAAGCTTGGGGTAAACTAGGGAAGGGGGGATCAGAGCCGCGAAACCGGGGAACCCTGCCTCTCTCTCGGCAGTCTAGCTGAGGGTAAAACAAGTAAAGGAAGGATGCGAACCCTGCCCCCTGGGCAGTGAAGCTTGGGGTAAACTAGGGTGGGATGCCGGGAAACCTATATACAACAGCTGTTCCACATACACACACTTACACAGTTCTATCTTTTCAAGAGGCAGATAGACATTCGACAGGTTCGTTAAAAAGGACACTGGATAAGAGATTACCTGTCTTGTAGCCTTCTGGAAGCCGCAAGTGGCCACGGAGACAGACCCACACAAAGCAGGAGAATTTGCTAATGAGCAGTTATTACCGTATTTAGGAGGTGATCAGGCTCCGGTTGTCCCACTTTCCGAGGGTCCGCTCTAGTCCTGTTTTACGGCTATCCGAGCCGGCAAATCCAGTCTCCTGGCTGGCTCGCCAAATTGAAATGGAAATCAATCAATAAATATTGATTATTATGTGTATCTGCCCCTGGCCAAATTGAAGAAGAAGTGCGTACACGCTCCTGAAGTAATTTCACACCGGACACAAGTTTCTGGTTGATGAAAAACTTAGGAATGTTTATTCAGAGGGGACGGCAAGTCCCTTTTAAAGCAGAATTACATCATATGCATTGTCAGAGATAACATGAAATAATACATAATTAATTGGTTGGGTGTTAAGTGTTTTATTCAGAGCACGTCCTACTGGGTGTGCCATCCTACATCATTACTGTCATCATGAAGTTCTCCCCCGGATTCCAGCACCATCTTGAAAATGAGAGTGTTTAGTCGATGGGTGGGATACTCCTGAGTGACATCTAGTGGTCATTTTAGTAATTTATTGAATAATACCGATTATAACTAAATGGAGTAAATAGGCATTTTACTTTAGCAAATATTCTGTCCACAACAGTAATCGACTACCTAGTATATTACCCACTTAAGATACCTGACTTGCCCAGACACCCTAATGTCTAACTTACCCATGATATACCGTAACACTTCTTGTTCACTACTATGACACGTAGACATTAGGATTAATCTTGCTTATGCCTATTAACAAATAATGTGCACTGTTTTTTCAATGCCACACAACTGTTATAATATGTCTAAAGATTGGTTTGCCCCAGCTGTTGTGGCAGTGTAAACCTGCTTGCTTAACCTATGCACGAATGAAACAAAGAACTAAAAAAAATATATATTTTTTTTTTAGTTAAGTTCAATTTTCTGATAAAATGGTTAAGAGCCTTTTAATAAGTCATATAAATTAAAAATTTTGGATGGAGCAAAGTTTGACCCTCTATTTAATATTAGGATTTCTGCAGGCTTCAGCCCATAGGAGGACAGATTAGAAATTCCTTTCATGGGAGGCACCTCAACTTTTTGGGGTTGGTGTCCCTTTCTTCTAGATCCTCTATAAGTGTGTATCTCTTTTACTGCCCACAATCTTCGTGAACAGGGGAAAGGGTTTTGAACTCTGTAATTAAAATTCCCCTAAAAAATCATTTCCTCCTATATAATTTGGGGATTTGGTTTTTGGTCGTGCCCCAAGGTTATGTGGAAATTTATTTAGAAGTGGTCCCTCCTCAGGGTTTCTATTCCCTCTTAAGTTTTGTGTACCTTTTGTATGATCAATAGGGATACAATTAGGATTCCCTTGATGAGATCTATTAGAGCAGGGGTTCCCAACCCAGTCCTCATATACCCCCACCAGTCCAGGATTTATGGATTACCATGTGATGTCTAAAGTGTTTTCTTTTCTTTTCTAAAAACACCTTATACACAACTGGGTAACCCCTAAATCCTGGACTGTTAGGGGGTATGTGGCGGACACCCCGATGGGAAGAGGGGTTTTGCTGCCAGAGATGTACTGCAATAATCCTAGAAGCGATAATCCTAAAAAAATGTGATAAAGCTGTTCCCTACAAGCACTCCTCAGTGACATCTAGTGGTCATTTTAGTAATTTATTGAATAATACTGATTATAGCTAAATGGAGTAAATAGGCATTTTACTTTAGCAAATATGTGTTGAGGGTAAAACTGGGACCGTTTAATGGAAGCTACAGATGGCCTTTTATGCAAGTCCCAATGCAAGGGGTTTCTGATTACATATTCCAGGGGCATTTCTTACTGGACCTGAGAGGGGACAGCAGCATAAGCACACACATATTTACATTACCTCTCAGGTCCAGGACATGCATAATAAAAACACCATGTGTTGGATCGCCTGGCACCCCAACCGAGTACCTCCGTCAGTCGCTGCTCCCTAGTGCTTACCGAGTACTTCCAGCACTCCACCAGACACCATCAGCACTGTAAACCCCAAAAACCGGCACAGCTTGGTTTGGGATCCCGCTGTCCTCCACCCACCCTCATGGGCGTCTGCAGGAATTTTTCCAGGGGGGGGCATAATTGTAATGACATCCATGCTTGGTACCTTTTTGACAGTGTCATGAAAGGGAAGGGGCATAGCCATTATCACACAAAGCCAGGGTGAATAGCGTTTTCACAACTATGGTGTCAGGAATATATGTTTGTATTCTTGACACTATAGTGTTCCTTTAAGCAAATTAAAGGACCATTCTGGTCACCATAACAACTTCACCTAAATGAAAATGCTATGATGCCAGGAAGCCCCTGGGTGCTCGCTTTCCTTTAAGGGGTTAAATCGCTCTCAAATGGTTTAACCCCAAAGGCTTCCTCCAGCTCCAGGTCGCTCAGTGGTATTTGGCTTCTGAAACAGAGTGTCAGGAAGTGCAGATTGACGTCAGGCATGGGTGCCGCTGATTGGCTAGAGTGGTCAGTTGACGCTCTAAGCCAATCGCCAGTTCCCGGTTCATAAAATATTTTTACTTTTGAATGGGGAGCTACTGATTGGCTTAGAGTGCCAGCTGACCGCTCTAGCCAATCAGCAACACCCCTACCCAACGGCACTCTGTGCTTCCTGACACTCAGTAAATAAAAGTGAACACATTAATACTGATATTTTTTACCTTTGGAGATGAGAAGGTCCAGCGTTTCCCTGCCAGGCCCAGGTACCAAAGCCTTATGATGTGGTGTCCAGAATAAAGTGGAGGGTTCACTTCATTTGTCCTTCCTGCTCCAATCTAATTTTCCTCTCCTTCATTTGACAGTCTTTTTTTTTATCTTCTGACACCGTTTTCTATCCTTGGCCCCTTCTGCTCTTTTACCTTTCTGCTACTTTCTGCTTATTTAGCGCCCTTCTGCTCCTTTCTCATTCTGATCCCTTTCTGCTCCTTGCAGACCCTTTCTGCTCCCTTTTCTACTTTGTGCTCCTTCTGATTCGTTCTGCTCCTTTACCTTTGTGCTCCTTCCTGCTCCTTGCAGGCCCTTCCTGCTCATTCTCCTATTTTACCTTTGTGCTCCTTCTGCCCCTTCCAGCTCATTTCTGACCCTTTCTGATCCTTCTACTTTACCTTTGTGCTGCTTTACCTTCCAGCTCTTTGCTGACCCTTCCTGTTCATTTCTGCTCCTTCTCCTACTTTACCTTTTGTGCTCCTTGCTGTCCCTTCCAGCTCCTTGCTACCCCTTTCTGCTCCTTGATGTCCCTTCCTGCTCATTTCTGTTCCTTCTCCTTTTCTTACTTTACCTTCCTGCTCCTTGCTGACTCTTCATGTAGGCTGTCTCCCCCATCCCTCACTTCCATAGGCGTGCGCACGGGGTGTGTCGGGTGTGCATGGGCACACCCTAATCCCCGCGGCACGCCAATGGATTGAGACCGGCAGGGGAGATCTCTGGATCTCCCCGGTCGGCTCATGCAGAGCCGACGCTATCCGAGCGGCGGCTCTGGTCCTAGCCTCCATGGGTCGGTGGGGAGATCAAAGTTTTACCTCACCGGTCCACAGCAGCTTGGAGGGAGGCAGCAGAGAACCCGGGCTAGTGTTCACTCTCCACTGAACCACCAGGAAAGGCAGCAGGACTGGGATATTAACTAATCTGCCCCCACCTCCACCCAAACATACAGCACCCACACACACACAGCACACACAGCACACAAACAGCACCCACACACATGCATCACCCTCGCACACACAGCACCCACACACACCCAGTACACTAACAGCATCCTCACAAACACACAAAACCCACACACAAACAGCACACTCACACACAAACAGCACACTAACAGGACCCGAACAAACACACACACACACAGCACACTAACAGCACTCTCACAAAGCAGTGCATATATATATATATATATATATATATATATATATATATACATACATATACACATGGCGTGTTTGTGCTTTAGGGTGCACACCCTAATGCAATAGGCTGCTGCCCCCCCCCATCCCTCACTCTCCTAATCTATAGGCTGCTGCCCCCCCAATCTATAGGCTATCTCAAACCCTCCACCCATCCCTCCCCCCCCCAATCTATAGGCTGCTGCCTCCCCCCAAATCTATAGGCTGCTGCCTCCCTCTATGAAATCCATCCTATAGGCTGCTGCCTCCCCCAAAATCTATGGCTGCTGCCCCTCCCAGGCTATGATCCCTGCACCCCCCCAAATCTGTGGCCATCTCAACCCTAGTCTGCTGCCCTCACCTCCTCATCTCTGTCTCTGCCCCATCCCACCCTCATCTCCTGTGCCCCTCTGTCTGGCTGTCTCTGGCTGCATGTGTTGCTCCCCTGCGGTTTCAATCAGCAGAGAGAAGCAGGGATAAGATGCAGCTTCCTATCCCTGTCTCTCTCCATACACAGCGGCGGTATTGCAGTTCATTTTAAATCTCACACGAAAAATAGCAGAACAAGCTGAAAAATTCAAGGGGGGGGGCAAGTGCTCCCCCTTGCCCCCCCCTGCGGACGCCCATGCCCACCCTGGACCCAAGACCAGGATCCAGTTTCCAGTGGGTGAACCTCTCTTACTCTAGAGAGTGTAGCAGGAACAGCTCTTTTAAGAGCTAGTGATTATACCCAGGGGAGTATTGTGATATAACTATCCCCAGAGTGAATATAGTTCTGCAATCCCCCAAACATGAGCCAAGACTTCATGAAAGGGTAAAAACGAATCTCACTTTAATGGGAGCCACACTTGCCTTTTATGCAAGTGCCCATGCAAGGGGTACTCCCCCATGAACCTTGTGGGGAACTACAAGACAAAGTTACAGACCAAAAACAAACGTGTTTAAATGCACGACACTCCTATATATATATCATACAATCTCTCCCCTCTGCCTAGAAGATAATTGAGTCTGATACTGTATTGACTCAATTATCTATAGGCAGAAAAACACATATTTTTATAAAACCCCTAAAGTACCCCACAAATGTTACATTATGTGACCAATATATCCCAAAATCACCCAGATCAGTTCAGGGGTTCAGGAATTCTATGGAAGTCACATTTTGACCGACCACACGCATGGTCCCATGTCCAAAACAGTTCCAGAGAATCAGGCTTTGCAGTCGGTCTATTTCGGGGTACATAAAACAGTTCAAATACTGAATGTAAGAGTTCGTCTGGCACTTAGTCAGTGTTTCTGGCCGATTCAAACCACTTCGACCGTTTGGTAATTCGAAGTGCTGCTTTGAACCGCTTTGAGAGTTCAAAGTGTAACCGTACAAGTCCAAAAAGGCACAAACAGTTTCTTTTAACCAAAGTCTATTACAGGGGCCATAGTCACAGGCCAAGAGGCTGGCAAGCAGGCTCCTCCAGGAGCTCGTGGCAAACTCATGTAAAAAGGAGAGTTTGTCACACACACCAAAATACATACTTAACAATGGAGTACCCCCTCAAGTTCTATATCCCTGGGTAGCCTGGATCTGAGCGCCCAACATATCCAGAAAGCACTCAGATCCCACAAACGCAGCCAAAACGCCACCACAATGGCTCCAGGTAGTCTGGAGTACTATAAGCACTGCACCAGACACCATAAGCACCGTAGCACAGGCGTGCGCAGCCTATTGCATTAGGGTGTGCACCCTAAAGCACAAACACACGCCGCATGTATATATATATATATATATATATATATATATATACACATACACACACACACATACATATACTGCTGTTTGTGTGTGTGTGTGTGTGCTGTTAGTGCGCTGTGTGAGGGTGTTGGTAGTGTGCTATGTGGGTGAGGGTGCTGGTAGTGTCCTGTGTGTGAGGATGCGGTTTGTGTGTGAGGGTGCTGTTTGTGTGCTGTGTGTGAGGGTGCTGGTAGTGTGCTGTGTGTGAGGGTGTTTGTGTATGTGTGTTAGGGTCCTGTTAGTGCGCTGTGTGTGAGGGTGCTGTTTGTGTGATATGTGTGTGTGAGGTGCTGTTTGTGTCGTGTATCTGTGAGTGTGCTATTAGCATAGGCGTGCGCACAGGTGTGCCGGGTGTGCCTGGGCACACCCTAATCCCCGCGGCCCGCCTATGTATATTGAGACCGGCAGGGGAGATCTCAGGATCCCCCCTGTCGGCTCATGCAGAGCCGGCGCTATCTGAGCGCGGGCTCTGCTCTCAGCCTCCCTCCCCACTGACCCACATGCAGGGAGGGAGGCAGGAGAGGAACTGGCGGAGCTATTGCCGGCAGCTCCGCCGGGTTCCTCTCGCAAGATATGAGCGTTGCCACAGCAAAGCTCAAATCTCGCGAGAGTGAACTCTAGCCCCACAGGCTAGAGTTCACTCACCACTGGACCACCAGGGATGGAATCAGCAGCACGATCCCCCCTCCCTACAAAAGGCAATTAATGTACCCCCACCTCCACCCCCACAATCACACACCCACATACAGCACACACATTCAGCACCCACAGACATACACAGCACACACACACATACAGCACCCACAGACATACACAGCACTCACACACATACAGCACCCACAGACATACAGCACCCACACACATACAGCACCCACAGACATACACAGCACCCACACACATACAGCACCCACACACATACAGCACCCACAGACACATACAGCACCCACATACAGACATACACAGCACACACACATACAGCACCCACACAGCACCCACAGACATACACAGCACCCACACACATACAGCACCCACACACATACAGCACCCACAGACATACAGCACCCATACAGCACCCATACACATACACAGCACCCACACACATACAGCACCTACAGCACCCACATACAGCACCCACACACATACAGCACCCACACACATACAGCACCCACACACATACAGCACCCACAGACATACACAGCACCACAGACATACACACCCACACACACCCACACACATACAGCACCCACAGACATACAGCACCCACACACATACAGACCCACAGACATACACAGCACCCACAGACATACAGCACCCATACACAGCACCCACACACATACAGCACCCACACACATACAGCACCCACAGACATACAGCACCCACAGACATACAGCACCCACAGACATAAACAGCACCAACACACATACAGCACCCACACACACACATACAGCACCCTCACAAACACACACAGCACCCTCACACACAGCACACAAACAGCACCCTCACACACACAGCACACTAACAGTACCCTCACAAACACAAACAGGACCCTAACAAACACACACACAGCACACTACCAGTACCCTCACACACAAACAGCACCCTCACACACAGTACATTAACAGCACCCTCACAAGCGCACACAGACATATGGAGATGGGCGCCTGACCGGAGGGAGGGGGTGTCCATCACCTCTTGCTCCCCCCCATGACAGGGGGATCACAGGGGGAGGAACAGGCACACCCGGCACACCCTGTGAGCACGCCTATGCACCGTAGCCCCTTAGCTGACATAGCTTGGCTGGGGTCTCGCTGTCCTCCACCCTCCCTGGACCCAAGCCCAGGATCCAGCTTCCAGTGGGTGGACCTTTCCTACTTCAGAGGGTCTAGCAGGTATAGCTGTGTAGCTCTTACAAGAGCTAGTGATTATAGCCAGTAGAGCAATCTGAAGCAGGTATAGCTGGTATAGCTGTTCCCTACAATCACGAAACAAGGCTACGTGTTGAGGGTGAAGTGAACTCCCCCCTGGACCTGAGAATAAACCACAGCAGAAACAAATACACTATTACATTGGCTCTCAGATCCAGGACACTCCCACACTTAACTAGGTCTATCCCTCCTCTGCACCTGGGAGATAATTGAGTCAATTAACTCAATTATTATTAACTCAATTAACTCCAGACACAAAAACACACATTTTTATAAAAAACCCAAAATACCTTTAAAACATACAAAACCCCCACAAAAGTTACATCCCGTGATAGCCCCGATCTGAGTGAACAACTTGAGCTGGTAGTGAGGCAGGGGGTAGCTCCAACAGGTCTCCCCAACTATAGGGTGGTAGGTCTCGGTCCACCACACAGCTCTCCTGCTCTCCCTGCAGGGTATATTGGGGTCAAATTGAGTTGAGCAGGTGTTGGTAATCCTGCTCCAGTGCCACCAGAGATGTCAGGTCTTGTATCACCTCGTTAGCATCATCCCACTCATACATGCCCTCCCTGTACACATAGATGTCCCAGAATCGGAATACTCTCCAATACTTCCAAACTCCGGGTCTTGAAAGGAATCCCAGAGTAGGCCAGGGCCATTGTAATCCTCACCCTCGGGCCTGTTGTACTCAGCCATCCAGGCCGAATCGTGTACCAACACAGCGCCTGGTATGCGTCCTCCAGCCAAGTCTCCTTCCCTAACAGACTCTTAAACTCCGTCACCCACTCATCCTGCGGCTGTTCTCCCAGGAAGAGTATTCGCAGGGCCACTCGCATCTGTCGACCAACCAGGAGGATGGCGCGAACCCAGTTTGAATGGGCACTCCCTCTCCCATTGGTAGGCACGGACTTCCATGCGGCCAGCGGAAACCCTGTGGCTTTGAGACCGACTCACAGCCCCAGGGACTCTCTGCTGGCACGAGTCCTTCTCTCCGGTGGATAGTGCTTTCCTGGGCAGCCAGGAGCGTACCCTCGTAGCTCCCAGCTAAGGGACAGGTGTGACGGACTGCTGGCAATCCGACTGAGTACCTCCGCCAATCGATGCTCCTAGCACTTGCCGAGGACTCCGAGCACTCCAACCGACACCATCAGCATTGCTGACCCCACTTCCAGCGATGCAGCTGCGCCGGGGTCTCGACGTCTCTCACCCACCCTGGATCCACGACCAGGATCCAGCTTCCAGCGTAGCAGGAACAAATCAAGCTCTTACAAGAGCTTACTCTGGGGAGTAAGTGATTATAGCAATCCCCAGAGTGTAGGTATCCCTTTCCCCAAGCAGGAGCCAAGGCTTCAAGAAAGGTGCAAGTAGGTCTGGTTTATTGAGGGTTACCTGCCCGGTATTTATGCAAGTGTCCACCAGGTGGACACTCCCCTAGGGGACCTGATGGAACAATGGGACACATAATGGAGATTAGCCAATCACAGACAATACAAACAAAACACTCAGTGACATCACAATCCTTCCTCTCTATCCTGGAAATAATTGGTAAGTAATTAAAAAGACTCCATTAACCACATGGTTACAAAAAGACATAACATTACACAATGTTACAATTACTACATAAAACATATACATGCAACATATCCCCAGATAGCTTAGATCTGAGCGCACATTATTACCGAATGGCGCTCAGATCACCTACATACAGTTCAATAGCCATGGAGCCAAAGTATTTTCCATAGTCTTTTGTTACACGAATAGCTACATGGCATAGCTATCTGGGGTAGCACTACTCACATACTGAAAGTCCCGAACGCCCTTGCAGAAATACACAAATAAACCTTTCTGCAGGGGAAAATATAGTTATCAGCACAGGGGCCATAGTCAGAAGGCAGGAGGCTAGCCAGTAGTCCCCTCCAGGCACAAGTGGCGAAGGGCACTTCCTCACAACAGGGATGAGGGATTATAGCTCCATTGGGGAGCAGGTAGGATAAGGAAAGATTATAGCTCCATTTGGGAGCAGGTAGGATGTTTCAGTTGTCCGTACCGATTCTCCATTCACTTATTCAATCTTTAATCCCGTTGTAGCCTCTCCTCTGGGGAAAGAGAATGATCCCACTTCTGCCACCAGATGTGGCGGACACCCTGATGCGAAAATGGGTTTCATCGCCTGAGATGTTCTTTTCCCCCCCAGTGTGAGTAGAGCTGCAATAATCCTAGAAGCGATAATCCTAAAAAGCAGTGATAAAGCTGTTCCCTACAAGCACGAGACGAGGCTCTGTGTTGAGGGTAAAACTGGAACTGTTTAATGGAAGCCACAGCTGGCCTTTTATGCAAGTCCCCATGTGAGGGGTTTCTGATTACATATTCCAGGGGCATTCCCCACTGGACCTGAGAGGGGACAGCAACATAAACACACACATAATTATATTACCTCTCAGGTCCAGAACATGCATAAAAAACACCCCAAAATGTATACTTAACAATGGAGTACCCCCTCAAGTTCTATATCCCCGGGTAGCCTGGATCTGAGCACCCAAGATATCCAGAAAGCACTCAGATCCCACGAATTCAGCCAAAATGCCACGGGGTATAGTTTAGATTGATGAGGCGCCTCCCAAAAATAGTTCCATGAAGTCAGGCTGCGCGGTCGGTCTCTTTCAGGAGTATTAAATACAGTAATATATATGAATAAACAGTTTGTGCGTATTCTCCCACAGTATATCTGGTTCAGTAGTATACTCCCACCAAAAGCCATTTAGTTCATATGAATCCAACCAAACATAGCTGGAGGTGGAAATTCCAGCAGTGTTCGCGCCGTCGAGTGTCCGATTTTAGTTCCACTGGCTGTGGACATGATTCAGGTAATTTACCTTACCTTTATTTTATTTTAAGTTTACCTCTTTAATTCCCAGGAGAGTCCAGCCTCTCTCTCCTGGAAGAAATGGAAATTTTAAATGTTATTAAACAAGAAAATATACACGGCAGATATCCTTAATATTAGAAGAATTCCGCAATAATTATCTAATAGAGGTAATATAATGGGTATTATGTGATGGAAATTGTACTGCAGTGATCCTACGGGTAGCGTTTTTTGTTAAGTGATCTCACGCATAAGAGATTTAACCGCAGTGATCCTAATGGTAGCGGTGCGTGGAGTACACACTTTATACCTATGATAAGTCCGCAGTGATCCTAATGGCAGCAGTCATTGTGTGTGACTCATGCTTTTCTTTTCATGGATTTATAGCCGCAGTGATCCTTATGGTAGCGGTGCATGTAGTAAACACACATTGAATATATATATATATATATATGTAATCCGCAGTGATCCTAATGGTAGCGGTATAATGGATAAACCTTTCTGCAAAATATTTATATCATTTTCGGATATAAGTTACCTGCATTCTTTATCAGTTTTTTGCTGGTAATAAATTTATAATGGGAGACCTTCTTATGGGCTTTTTTTTGCCTGTGTTCATTCGTTTGGAAGCTGCGTTCGGCAGTTTCCTGCCATTTCGCCACCTTGGTTGGCGTTTTCCTTATAGGCTCTGGCAGCATTCGTTTGTTTCTGCGTTCCTATGAAAATTTAATTCGGATGAATTTTCCTGTCTTCATATGCTTAGTATCAGTTCAGCAAAGGTATGTTTGTTTTTTGTGAATTTAAGGTTTTGCATTCCCTTATTATTTCGGCTGATTGGGCATGCGCATTAAAGGTAGTTCAGGGTAATGCTCATTTGGTTATTGCTATTTAAAGAGACAAGGTGTTCTTTCTCTCTCCTTGGGTTTAAGCTGAAATTTCTTAAGAATACTTTCTTTGGCGTTTATTCTGGTTAGTTCATGTAAGAAGCATTATTTTACCTTTAACATTTAGGTTTACTCTTTTAATAGGTATTCTTCATTTATCATTCTTTAATTCTTGTGTATTCCTTCATATAGCTGCCCTAACTTCAGCGTCTAGGTCTTCAAGAGGGTCTCCTTCTAGGCACTCAAGGTAAACTTTTTCCTTTTTATTTATTGGATTAAAAGAGTGCAAAGAAATGGTATTTTCAATCCTCCTCTTTCCATTTGGTTTTAGTGTCCATGAGTTTGACACATCGGAAAGATCTGTTGGAGAAAAGAAGTCTTACAAGTCTGCCCGTTGTATTGTATGTGATGCTAAGGCTTTGGAAGGAAAGAAGCTGTGATACTTGCTCGTCCGAAGCAGCTGGTTCTCCTAAGGATGCATCTCCAGAGATTATGAAGTGGATCCAGATGGCAGTAGATAAGTCCATGGAACAGCAGAGAGCTAATAAGAGGCCAAGAACAACTTCTCATAGAGATAGAGAAGATTCAGACTCTGATGCCTCATTTGTGGAAGCTCAGTCAGAGGAGGGTGAAGAGATGTATTCCTCAGAAGATTCGGACCTAGTGGAAGAACACATGGATGTTAAGACCATCGAAATATTAATTAGGGCTGTCAGATATACACTGAAGCTTGAAGAACCTAGTACCTCTAAGCCTTCCTCATCTATATTTCCAGAATTGATGAAGAAGAAACCTTCTTTTCCAAGTCATGAAGCCATTAAGGAGCTAATGCTCAAGGAATGGAGAAAACCCCAGAAAAGGGTCTCAACTCAAGGGAAGATATCCTCTATATATCCCTTTTCCGAAGAAGACACTGCTGATTGGGATAATGCACCCAAGGTAGATGCGGCTATTATTAGACTGGGGAGAAACACAGCCCTACCACTGGATGAAGTAGCCTACTTCAAGGATGCTATGGATAGAAAGATTGACATCAATCTTTGTAAGAATTATGTTTCTGCTGGAGTGGCCTGTAGACCTTCAGTAGCTATCACATCCGTCTCTAAGGCACTTATGAAATGGCTTTGTCTTCTAGAAGAGGATATTGAGAAGGGTGTAAGTAGGCCATCTCTATTACAATCTCTATCAGAAATTAAATGGGCAACTGAGTTTATCTCATACGCATCTCTGGATATAATTAAGAACCTAGCCAGAAATATGGCATTATCAGTTTATGCACGTAGAGCCCTATGGTTAAAATCATGGAATGTGGACCTTTTTGCAAAAAAAAGAATTTATGTGCCATTCCATATCTTGGGCAATTATTGTTTGGCAAGCAGTTGGAGGAGGCCATCAAAAGAGCTGCAGAAGGCAAGAAGGTCTTTCTTCCCCAACTTCGCAGAGGACAGAAGATCCTTTCGGGATAGACAGTCCTTTCAAGAATCAAGGTCCTATAAGCCAGGGAGAGAATTCACAAGAGGTTCAACCTGGAGAAGTGGCCAGCCTGGAAGAATTGCCAGAGTTATATCCTCAACCGGTTCTAGAGCCTCAAACAGACCTTTCTGAAGGTTGGAGACCCCAAGTCTCGGGAGTAGGAGCTCGTCTCCATGCCTTTTGGGAAACCTGGGCTCAAGCAGATTTGGATCCCTGGGTGGTTTCTGTCCTCAAAGAAGGATACAGACTAGAGTTCAAGGTATTTCCCTGTCAAAACAGATTCATGATCTCAAAAACTCCAGGGTTGCCAGAGAAAAGACAAGCCTTGATAAGAGATATTTCCAATCTTCTGCAAGAGGGAGTAAATACAAGAGAAATTGGTTTAGGGGTTTACTCGAATCTGTTCCTGGTTCAAAAACCATCTGGAGATTGGCGTCCGATTTTAGACCTACACAAGTTGAATCTGTCCCACAACATCCAAAGGTTCAGGATGGAGTCATTGTCTTCCATAATAGCAGTAATTCAGCCAGAAGATTGGATGATCTCAATAGACCTGAAGGACGCCTATTTCCACATTCCAATAGCAGATCATCTTCAAAGGTATTTGAGGTTCGCAATATTGGGAGAACATTTCCAGTTCAGGGCAGTTCCTTTTGGACTAAGTACCGCTCCAATAACATTTTCAAAGGTCCTTCTGGCTCTGATAGCTATGATGAGACTTCAGGGCCTTCAGATATATCATTACCTGGACAATATTTTATTGGTAGAGAGATCAAGGGCAAGATTTCTGACTCAAAGAAACCAAGCTATAAGAACTTTGGAAAGGTTTGGTTGGGTCATCAATTACCAGAAGAGTCATCTGGACCCCTTCCAGAGTTTATGCTTCCTGGGAGCATGGTTCAACACAAAGTTAGCAATGGTTTTCCTTTCAAAAGAAAGAAGAGTTTGGGTCATGTCAAAGACACAAAGGGTGATGGCCGAAGAGTATATGAGCATGTTGAGAAACCTTTCGTCAACAATCGGTCTAGTAAAATGGGCTCAGTGGCACCTGCGTTATCCTCAGAAGTATTTCTTGGAAAGATTCTATGAAGACAGAGACAGGTGGTCCAAGAAGATAGTCATTTCTGCATGCCTCCAGAAGGCTTTGGACTGGTGGAGAGGTCCTGTTCACCTCCGCAGGGGGTTTCCTCTAGGAGAAATAGATTGGCTGAACATAACTACAGATGCCAGTGGTACAGGTTGGGGCGCTCATCTCCTTCAATGGAATGCCCAGGACAGATGGGTGAAAAGAGCCTCCCACGTTCCAGCCAACCTTCTGGAACTAAGAGTAGTCTTCCCTGACACAGTTTCAGGATGTACTAATAGGAAGATGGGTGAGAATTCACTTGGACAATCGTACCGCGGTGTCCTACATAAACAAGCAAGGTGGTACCAGGAGCAAGAATCTTCTTCTGGAACTGGAACCCATTATGTTGTGGGCTCAAGAGAAGATATTGGGTCTGTTGGCTGTATATATTCCAGGACCAGAAAATTCGAGAGCAGACTTCCTCAGCAGAAATTATCTGAACCCCAAGGAATGACAATTAAACCCAAAGATATTCTGTCAACTGGTCTTGAAGTGGGGACGACCAGAAGTAGATCTAATGGCTTCAGCGAAGAATACTCAACTTCCAAAATTATTTTCAAGAACTTTTCATCCCAGAGCTCTGAACACGGATGCCATATCCAGCCCCTGGGAGTTCAAGATGGCAAATGTGTTTTCCCCGTTTCTTCTCATATGGAAAACATTGAAGAGAATCAAGAAGGAACATCTCCGAGTAATAGCGATTATTCCATTTTGGCCTCACCGACCATGGTTCCCCCTCCTCAAGTCTCTTGTGATCACTGAACCATGGAAATTGCCAGACATTCCTTATCTCCTGATTCAGGGACCAGCAGTGCACCCTTCACCAAGGGCGCTACATTTGATGGCATGGAAACTGAGAGGAGGTGTTTAGCAGACAAAGGCTTTTCGTCAGCAGTAATTGACACTCTCTTGAAGTCTAGAAGACATTCTACCTCTTCTACGTATTACCGCATTTAGACAGTATTTGTGGATTGGGCTAAGATCAATAAAGTCTCTTGCTTGTCTCCCTCAGTCTATAATGTTTTGGAATTTCTGCAGACAGGTCTGGATAGGGGTCTAAGCCTCAGTTCTCTACGTGTTAAGATTTTGGCTTTATCGGCCCTTACTGGCTACAGGTGGGCTCTGGACAACATGGTGATCCGGTTTCTAACTGCAGTGAAAAAGTCTAGACCTTCTATCAGATCTTTAACACCCCCCTGGGACCTTCCGTTATTACTAAGGCTTTGTCTCTTCCTCCATTTGAACCTCTTTCAGAGGCCTCGGATAGATTACTTATGCTTAAGGTACTTCTTCTTGTGGCTATTACATCCGGGAGAAGGGTATCGGAAATTCAGGCCTTATCCATGGAAGAATCCTACATGAAGTTCTATCCAGATAGAGTGGTACTAAGAACAAATCCGGATTTCCGGCCCAAGGTAATGTCGGAATTTCATTTCAATTAAGAGATTCTCCTTATACACCAGAGGAAGAGAGGTGGCACACTCTAGATGTCTCCATGCATTTCTAGTTATCTGGATAAAACAGCAAGTTGGAGGAAATCTCCTACCCTTTTTCTAAACTTTGTGGGATTCAGGAGGGGATTGGCTGTATCAAAAGCCACTTTGAGCCGATGGATTGTTTCAGCTATTTCTTCTGCAAATCAGTATCAGGAATCTCAAGTCCCGGAGGAATTAAAGGCGCATTGTACTAGATCTCTCTCTATTTCATGGGCAGCTGCTACTAAGACACCTATAGAAAGTATTTGTAGAACGGCTACTTGGGCTTCAGCTAATACCTTTATTAAACATTACACCCTGGATGTGAGATCCAAAGCAACCACTGAGTTTGGAAGAAATGTTCTTTCCTCGGTCTCTTGACTCTGAATAAACAAACACTTCTTTGAGCATGAATACCTTGTTTTTGTTTTAATTTGCCCTCCCATAAAATTAGCTTGGGTATTACCCTATCGTGATGCTGCCATGGATTAGTATCAAGGAATTCAGAAAATTTCCTCATACTTACCGTAATTTTCTTATTTCCCTCCCCATTTATTTTTTTTCTTTGAGCGTGTTACTTGACTGATGATACCAAGTAAGGAGGGCCTGTTTGTAAGGATTTCCTGTCCTAAACAGCCAAGGGGGAGGAGCTAACCCTATCGTGATGCTTCCATGGACGTATCCAGGAAAAGAAAATTACGGTAAGTATGAGGACATTTTCTGAATTCTCGAGCAAGTGACTAACTGACGAAATCTATACATACAATCTTAACATACACATATGGGGATAATGCCTAATAAAACTTTTCCTAAACTTGAACCTTGATTTGATACTCCCAATTAATTCAATACTCTTAAATTAACACCCAAAACTATATATAAAATATTAAAAATATGATCCATCTAATTCAGAAACTTATGGTCTTTGTTCCCTATAATAAATAGTGCTAGGGTGAGATTACCTAACCCACAGAGCCCTCATTGTGTACCACACAGATATAATATTAATAAGCTTTTAAAGGTTTAATGTATAGTTAAATTGTCTAGGGTTGTCTAGGGGGTGTATACATCAACAGCAAAAGCATAGCCTTCATATAGGGTTTTCAATACTTACAATCTGGGTCATGGGCATAGTGCAGACATGCGGTTAGACATTGCAAATATTAAAAAACATATTGCTTCCTGTACCTGCAAGGATCTGTTTGGGACATATTTCAAATTGAGTATCAAAAAGTCTCTAACCACAAAAGCAATATTTTATATGCTTATCAAAAAACAGGTTTTAGTGCGTTCTTTGGATGGCCTCTTTCCATAATTTGGCTCCTTGTGAAATTATTATATTATTTACTTATCCTCTTCTGGGTCTGCACAATGCTTTCAATTTACCAATACAGATATAATACAGTAGTTTAGTAGATCAGAATTGCCTCACTTATAAATATCAGAAATTGTCTGATCTCTATTTAAAATACAATTTCATCATTACCCTATGATCAATGAGGCATACTAGATGAATCTTACTTTGGAAAAAACTTATCATACATCTTTACTATTCATCCACATTTTTTTTTCTTTCTATCAATATGGATAACATAATTTATCTTTGACACACATAATTCAATGCACTTTAAAAGTAGAGTTAACTCTGAGCTGGACTATACTCCCCTAACAGTACTCCTTTATGAGGGAGAGCTATCTTCTCGTCCATTTAATCTTTTTTTTTCACCTTTAATTGAATGACTTTCAGGATTAGTCAATTTGAAAATGGAAACGTGGATCCACGTTTTGAACAGCAGAAGTTTGTGGGGCCCCTTTCACGTTAGATGAAACAAACGCTTTTCTTGCAGAATTTCATATTATTAAATAATCTATAAGAGTAATAGCATGCAATGGTTTTATTCTTGCCCGCTGTACAACAATTGACCTGTTGTAAAAAAACACTAAAGGTTTGCGTTAATGACATGCAGACATTCTTCACTTTACTATTTAAACGCCTACAGTAAGGATAATGAAACACATAACACACCAATTCATTACAAACTATAGAACTCATACTCAGCAATCATTGTAATATTACACATAGCACAACAGACATAGTAGACATAGGCGTGGGCACGGGGTGTGCCGGGTGTGCCTGGGCACACCCTAATCACACCTCCGTGCTGCACTGCCTTAGGGCAGACTAACATGTCGGGTCCATGTCTATGACCGAGGACCTGACACAGGAGGGGGCCCGGCGGCATTGTGGGCAAGGCCCCTCCTGTCAGTCAGGGCCGGACTGGCCTACCGGGATACCAGGAAATTTCCCGGTAGGCCGCCAGCCCTGGGGCCGCTTTGACATGTGGCTGCACTCAGCCACAAGACACGGAAAAAAAAAAATATTTTCCCCTATGCGGCCGCGCACCTGCGCGGCCACAGCCACATCCGCGCCGGCCGCTGCTGCTTCCTGTGCGAGCGCACAGATACTTGTCAGCCTGTCAGCCGCCGGATGAGAGCGGCAAATGACGACATTACGTCACATCCGGCGGCTGCGCAGCGGAGGCTCTACACAGATTAGATCGCGGCCTCTCTTCCCTCCTGCAACATTGAGCTGTTGGAAAGGTAAGAATAAAGGGGCTTGGGGGGACCTATTGTATTGGGGGAGGGTCAGTAATGTATTGGTGAGGTGAGGGAGGGTCAGTAATGTATTGGTCAGTAATGTGGTGAGGGAGGGGTCAGTAATGTATTGGGGAGGGGAGAGGGGTCAGTAATGGATTGGGGAGGTAGGAGAAGGGGGTCAGTAATGCATTGGGGAGGGAGGAGAGGTCAGTAATGCATTGGGGAGGGAGGAGAGGGTCAGTAATGTATTGGAGAGGGAGGAGAGGGTAATGTGTGTGGGGAAGGGGCCAGTAATGTATTGGGGGGTATTGGGAGGGGTCAGTAATGTATTGGGGAGGGGGGGTCAGTAATGTAGGGGAGGGTTGGTATTGGGGAGGGGGGTCAGTAATGTATTGAGGGGAGGGGGGTCAGCAGTATATTAGGGGAGGGGGTTACAGCAGTATATTAGGTGGAGGGGGTTACAGCAGTGTATTAGATAGGGGAGGCCAGTGTGTGTCTGTGTGTGTGTGACTGCCTGTGTGTGACTGTGACTGTGTACGTGTGACTGTGTGTCTGTCTGCCTGTGTGTGTGTGTGACTGCCTGTGTGTGTGTGTGACTGCCTGTGTGGCTGTCTGCCTGTGTGGCTGTCTGCCTGTGTGTGTGAGTGTGTGGCTGTCTGCCTGTGTTTGTGGTTGTCTGCCTGTCTGTGTGTGTGTGGATGTTTTCCTCGTTGTCAGTGACTGTCTGCCTCTGTGTGTGTGTGTGTGCGCGCGCGCATCTGCTAGTGAGGGAGCCTCTGTGTGTGTGTGCACCTGCTAGTGAGTTTGTGTGTGTGTGCCTGCTAGTGAGTGAGCTTGTATGTGTGTCAGTGAGCTTGTCTGTAGGGATAATATGTGTGTGTGTGTGTGTTAGTGAGCTTGTCTGTAAGGAGCATGGGTGTGTCGGAGCCTGTCTGTGGTGAGCATGTGTGTACAGTGAGCTTGTCTGTAGTAAGCATGAGTGTGACCGTGAGCTTGTCTGTAGTGACCATATGTGTGTCAGTGAGCTTGTCTGTAGTGAGCATGTCTGTAGTGAATCTGTGTGTTAATGAGCTCTTCTGTAGGGAGCATGTGTGTGTCAATGGGCTTGTCTGTAGGGAGAGTGTGTGCGCATCAGTGAGCGTGTCTGTAGTGAGCGTGTGTGTGACAGTGAGCTTGTCTGTAGTAAGCTTGTGTGTGTATATCAGAGTTTGTCTGTACTAAATTTGTGTGTGTGCCAGTAACCTTGTCTGTGTTTGTCATTGAGATTGTCTGACCCATATTGTTACAAAGAGGTCTATGGAACCTCAAACTAGTTACATGGGTACCTCCATCGAAATATTTTTATCAAAATTTCTTTATATAACGCAGAGGCTCAGTAGTCTGTAGTTTCTGGAGTCACATAAACTTAATAGAGAACATAGTCAACGAGTCATTAATTATCTACCAAGGTCGACATCAATCTATACTACCTATCCAACAACAGTATATTCAAAAAGGGAAAAACAAATATATCTATTACCCAGGCAGCAGAGACAAGCCATACCACTTATGGAGAATCGAACCTAGATGAATACTGGTCACAGTGGGTATATACGTGGGTTGCCTATCCCCCAGGGTGGGCACCCAATCACAACCCTCTACACGTGACCGTATCAAATGTATAAAGGAATGCACACCTATTACATAACAGCATAAATAGTGTGAGATAAACATCAGGCTGTATGCCTATCCCCCAGGGTGGACATTGCAGTACCACTGTTTCTACACACTAATTCATATATATAAAACACCCTACATAGCACAATGACTTATGGGGCTGGCAGATATTTTTTTCCAGGGCTGCTTCGTATCCCCAGTCCGGCCCTGAATACCAACATCTTGTGAGTAACACATACTAGTAACTAAGTTTCTTAATAATTTGTAGCTACAATGTAGTTATAATACAAAAATAAGGTATAAATAATTATACTAGACAAGTGGAGCGCTCTAAACAATGAAAGGGTTTACTCACCCCCTTTTAGTGCAATCAAATCTTGAGAAACTTACATAGACATAAAAGAGGGAACAAGAAAAACAAAAAATATAGTGCAGACGGTTTATCCAAATAGACAGTTGATGGTAATAAATGACTTAAACCACTCACATGGACAGGAGCCTATACAGTATTGGCTCCATAAAAAAGGTCCTTTATGCTCTTTGGGCAGCAAACACCCCTTTGTCCCAGGCAGTATCACTCCAGGAGTATACAACGAGAGAGAAAACAGAGAAGCAACTGTGTAGAAAAGCATATATAAAAGAGGTATAAATAGGGGGCGGGGCCGGACCGCCGACGGGATCAGACGTGCTCTGTCTGAGCTCCCGCTTTGGGGCCGGAAAATCGGCGCAAATTGGGGGCAAAATCTTCCCAGCAACCCGCAATGGAGACTAAACGGAGCCCCAGATCCTGGGGCACGAGGAGAAACCCCTCACGATCCGGTCCGGTGCCTACAGTAACCCGACAACGGCCCGAGGCATGTTGGAGCTTGAGCCGGGATGAGACGGCCGCTCTCCCGGGTCTCCGGTTGGTGTCCGGCCCTCCCCCCCCCCTCTGGTCCGGGGGGGTCATCCCGGTCCATATAATCAACCACTATTACGCCAAGCTGGGCAGAAAACAATCACCCCGCTGGGAAACACTCACCAGCAGCACCCTCCCAAGATGGCCGCCGCACACCAGCCACGAGTGCAAACTACCCACAGGATGGAACTTGCACACAGACGAAACCATCCAGCGCCATCTGACCACCACAGTAATCATCTCCAGGGATGTGTCGGCCCACTACACTGGGCTAATCAAGGTGATGTTCGCAGCATATGTATTTGGTGGAAAAACCCCTTTGTGCCTGAGGAAAGCACCTGAGGCCTACCCTATCCCTCCTGGAGGACACTACAGTAGCTGCAGCTGCATCCACGCTTAACCTGTGCGACAACCTTCAGAGCAAGCACACTGCCAGCATTGGGTATCGATTAAACAAACCCACCAGGCTATATGCTGGCTCACTGAGCAGACCAACAACGGGTATCGGATGAAACCCTGACTACTGGACTCCCACCCATGCTGGACTGAAACCGGGTAACCAGAAAGGTCACTACTTTGGGACTCCTTAAGCTGCCTATGACGACCTGAGATTTCCTAGATTGATTTATCTTTACCCTAGCTAAGATACTATCACTTAAAAGCGTCTATACATATGTCTGTTTTCGCTATAATCTTACACATTTCGCACTCAGTTTAGGACACAAAGTGAATTCCTAATATAATGCTGCAAAATGTGCGATGACCCTACTTAACATAAGCGACTTGACCCAACGTGAATAAGTACATAGGGTTTGGTGTATGCTGGAGGGTACCGTGACAGATATTAATGTGATGAAAACTTACAAAATAAGCATGACAAAAATGTGTTCACAAAGCAGATTAACCGTAAGGGTTAGCCCAATATGATGCTGCTAATCGCTGCGACACATAGGCCTTTCGGTAGCCAGACCTATCTTTGACATGGCAATGTAGGCATACCTCCTTCACTAGACCAGTCCTTACACCTAACTCGAAGACACACTAGCAATGTTTAATTGAATGCCTTACATACTCTTTGACCTAATCCTGTTCACTAAATTACAAAAACGTGCTGAGTTAACTTACGCCACGAAAATGTTTTAATATGTTATATTTGACTGCGTCTGTTACAGCTGTTGTGGCTACACAGACACTGTTGTAAATTCTTGCACGACAAAAATAAAGAATTAAAAAAAAAAAAAAAAAGAGGTATAAATAGTAGTGCTCACCTTTTCCAGAGCTCTGAAATCCCCGCTCTCGGGTTAGAAAGCAATGTGCTATTTTTGGGGGGGAATAGCACTCTCCCCAATCGAGTTCCTGATGGCTAGAAAGGACATTGGACTAAAGTATAAAATAATAGTAATGTATATATTTATTAACAATAAAAACAAAATAAATACATACTAGAAAATAAAAAATCAAGTTGAAGTCCAATTAAAAGTCCAAAATAATCAGCTAAACACGTTTCACTCTATGAGCTTCCTCAGTAACTGTTTAGTAGCCTCAGGAATCCTGCTTCTTTTTAAATGTTTGGAAGTCCTTTTGAGTCCTCCTCTTGGAGTCACATGGTGTGTAATTAATCAATGTGTTGAGAAAAAAAAATCTGTGGTGGAAAAATTCTCATTTGCTGACAACATTGTCAATCATCAATAATGTTTCATGTTTATTGGCAGTAACACAATTTGCATAACCAATCACATGTATGGTTGGCGGATATTATGTGCAAAAGTTATTAAAATAACCTACATACTGAGGATTATATTTAGTATAAAACTAGTTGAATGAAATAATTAAAAACTAGTTAAATTAAAATATCGAGCGTTGATCGGGGGGAGCACTTCCATTGACGTCACCTAAAGCAGTGCGTCTCAACGAATATTTCCCCCGACAACGCCCACAAAGCGGAACCATTGTCCGGAGGAAAAAGGTCCAGGGGGAGACAATAAGTAAGGCACACCTTCTGGTGGTGTCTACGCCCACCAGAAGTGTCGTGCCGGAAAGAAACTAGTGGGGAAGAAAATCAAGCGTCAGACGGGGGAGTACTTCCAAAAGTTGTGCAACCAGAAGTGACGTGTCAAAAAATAGAGCGCGATCATTTGTAACTGTCAAATAAAGAGTAATTAGTAAAAGCAATCTGCTCGCATATGTTTTAATGCAAGGCCTCCATTTTGAAAGAGGGCATAATGGGGGGAAAAAAGGAGAGGTACAGTCCCATCAAGGAGGGAAACATTTCATTATGTAAAAGATCAGTGGGAGAAAAAAGGGAGAAAAAAATAAATAGGAAAATGAAAATATGAGTGAGAAATAAAATAAAATGAAATAAAATAAAATAGAAAAAGGAAGAAAAAATATATATGAAAATAAAATAAAAATAAAAAGTAAAAAAGAATAAAAAATGGGAATATGGTAATATTTCTAAAAATAAAATAAAAAACAAATATAAAATAAAATAAAAATGGAAATACAAACAATAAAAAAAAATGAAAATATGAAAGGATAAAATAAAAATAGAAATAGATATAATGATTATAATGGAATTTAATAGCAATGGGTATAAATGTGCAATTGAAAATAAATAAAAATAAATAGAAATAAATAAAGAGTGATTTAAAGTAAATATGGAATTAATAATATAGAGTTTAAAGGAAATGGCATAGTTCGAAATCAATGTTCAAACCATTGGGTTGTAAGGTCCCAAGGTTGAACATCCATCTCATTTCTTGTTGTCCTAAAATTTGGTTGAAGTTTCCCCCTCTCCAGTTCCCTAAAACTTTGTGTATACCAGTAAAGGTCAGTCCTTTAGGGTTACTGTTGTGGGAGGTCTTGAAGTGATTGGAGGCACTATGTCCCTCATATCCTTTCTTAATATTTCTGATGTGTTCCTCTATCCTTATATGTAGGTTACGTTTAGTACGGCCTATGTATTTTAGGCCGCATGGACATTCCAACATATAAATAACATTTTTAGAATGACAGGTGATTAAACTCTTTATGTGGAATTCCTCATTGTTTTTTACATTACTAAAGTTTCCTATATGTTTTTTCTTGTTTCCAGTGTTCTTACATGCTAGGCACATACCACATCCAAAAAAAAACGTTTCTAGAATCAATTGGTTTTATATTGTGATCCTTTCGAATATGATTTCTCACTAATAATTTTTTCATATTGGAGGCCTTGCATTAAAACATGCAAGCAGATCGCTATTACTAATTACTCTTTATTTGCCAATTACAAATGATCAGCTCTATTTTTTGACACGTCACTTCCGGTCGCACAACTTTTGGTGACGTAGGCGGAAGTACTCCCCCCGTCTGACGCTTGATTTTCTTCCCCACTAGTTTCTTTCCGGCACGACACTTCCGGTGGGCGTAAACACCACCGCAAGGTGCACCTTAATTATTGTCTCCCCCTGGACCTTTTTCCTCCGGACAATGGTTCCGCTCTGTGGGTGTTCTCGGGGGAAATATTCGTTGAGACGCACAGCTTTAGGTGATGGCAAACGGAAGTGCTCCCCCTGATCAACGCTCGATATTTTCATTTAACTAGTTTTTAATTATTTCATTCAACTAGTTTTATACTAAATATAATCCTCAGTATGTAGGTTATTTTAATAGTTTTTGCACAAATATTGTTTTTAATGTATCCTTGTGAATAATGGAGGACGGAGGTGGTTGGCAAAATCATTCAGTGTTGCCACTTCCGCCAACCATACATATGATTGGTTATGCAAATTGTGTTACTGCCAATAAACATGATGTAACTAAACATTATTGATGATTGACAATGTTGTCAGCAAATGAGAATTTTTCCACCACAGATGTTTTTTTCTCAACACATTAATTAATTACACACCATGTGACTCCAAGAGGAGGACCCAAAAGAACTTCTGAACATTTAAAAAGAAGAAGGATTCCTGAGGCTACTAAACAGCTACTGAGGAAGCTCATAGAGTGAAACGTGTTTAGCTGATTATTTTGGACTTTTAATTGGACTTCAACTTGATTTTTTATTTTCTAGTATGTATTTATTTTGTTTTTATTGTTAATAAATATATATATTACTATTATTTTATACTTTAGTCCAAAGTCCTTTCTAGCCATCAGGAACTCCATTGGGGAGAGTGCTATTCCCCACAAAAAATAGCACATTGCTTTCTAACCTCAGAGCCAGGATTTCATGGCTCTAAAAAAGGTGAGCACTACTATTTATACCTTTTTTATACTAATATAGTATGTGCTTTTCTACACAGTTGCTTCTCTGTTTTCTCTCTCGTTGTATACTCCTGGAGTGAAACTGCCTGGCACAAAGGGGTGTTTGCTGCCCAAAGAGCATAAATGACCTTTTTTACGGAGCCAATACTATATAAGCTCCTGTCTATGTGAGTGGTTTAAGTCATTTATTACCATCAACTGTCTATTTGGATTAACCGTCTGCACTATATTGTTTTTGTTTTTCTTGTTCCCCCTTTTATGTCTATGTAAGTTTCTCAAGATTGTCACTGCACTAAAAGGGGGTGAGAAAACCCTTTCATTGTTTAGAGCGCTCCACTTGTCTGGTATAATCATTTATACCTAATTTTTGTATTTGTTTTTTATTGTGGGTAAGGGGTATTCCACTTTTAGTGTTGAGCAGCTTTTATCTTTTAGGCACTGTTAAGTAACACTTTCTATCTCTTTGAGATAGCTTGTTTGTTTTACATTAAAATGTAGTTATAACCCCATCAGCACAAGCTAGCGAACAACATTTCCAGAGCATCCAATAAGGGCAATGGTAGGGGTAGCCTCCCCTCCCACCTAGTGGTCACTACCAGATCATACACATCCTGGGACAAACTTACAGTCTAAAATGTCTGTGCATGAAAAGGGCTCCCTAATGCTTGATAACAAAGGTAATATACCCCAATACATGGGTAGTATTGTTATACTCGGGAGACTTCTTTGAACACAAATATGAGTGTTCTAAATCAGTAAAACGTTTTCCGATGATAAAATCACCAGTAAAAGTGCAGTTTTTGTGTAAAAAATGCAAAAAACAAAGAAAAATGCTAATTTTATTTAGCACAGGTTTTTTTGGGCAGTTGTAGATGCGTAACAGATTTTGGGGGTCAAAGTTAAAAAAAGTATGTTTTTTTTCAATTTTTTCATCAAATCAATCTAGAAAATGGAGATAGGATAGAAAGGAGATGGGCTTTAGCTAAGTGTAAGGGTGGTGGAGATGGGGGGATGGGAAAGCTCAGAACAGAGGAGGTATGTAATATTGATGAAAATTGACAAAAAGTACAAATGACTCATGACAATATTAAAAGTATGCTTACTAATGCAAGGAGCCTATATAACAAAATGGAGAACCAGAGGCAATAGTATACATTAAACAATATGATATAATAGGCATAACAGAAACATGGTGGGCATGACTGGGCAGTTAACTTAAATGGGTACACATTATTTAGGAAGGATAGGAAAAACAAGAAGAGTGGTGGAGTATGTTTGTATGTCAACCATGAGTTAAAGTCAAATCTTAGGCATGTGGAGTGTGACGAGAAAAATGTGGAAGCTTTATGGGTAGATATCTGCTTGGGGCAAATGAAGGGAAATCAATTATTGGTTGGGATATGTTATAAACCACTTAATGTAAATATTAATGAGGAAGAACAGCTGTTAGAGCAAAATGGGAAAGCTGCAAATCGGGGTAACACGTTAATTATTGGAGATTTTAATTACCCGGACATAAATTGGGATAGAGTGACTAGTACTTCAGTAAGGGGAATGTGTTAAATGACACCTTTATGTCACAACTGGTACAAGCACCAACTAGAAAGGATGCTTGTCTGGATCTCGTTCTAACAAACAATGTTGATCTTTTGACCAACATTCAAGTAGGGGTGCATTGGGAAATAGTGATCACAATATGGTAATTTTTAAAATAAACTCAAAAAAGCAAAAGTGGGGTATACTAAAACATATCATTTAAAAAAAGCTAATTTCAAGAAGATTAGGGAAGCTCTACAATATATCAACTGGTATAAACTCCTTAGTGACAAAAACACTGAGGATAAATGGAAACAAATATTAGAAAGGTAAATTTCTCAGTATGTACCATTGGGTAATAAATATAAAATAAACAAATTGAAACCAATGTGGCTTAGTAGAGAAGTAAAACAAAACCTCTGTATTTGATTTTCAAGATTCTTTTGTTTCAGGTATTGTACCGGAGGATTGGAGGAAGGCAGATGTCATTCCTATATTTAAAAAGGGTTCAAAATCCTTGCCTGGAAATTATAGACCTGTGAGCTTAACTTCTGTGACTGGGAAAATATTTGAAGGGCTATTATTATTAAGGGATAATATTCAGGAATTCATTGGGAAGAACTTTGTTATTAGCAATAATCAGCATGATTTTATGAAACATAGGTCATGTCAAACTAACCTAATTGCATTCTACGAAGAAGTAAGTAGAAGTATAGATCAGGGTGTTGCAATGGATGTGATCTACACAATAGGTTAGTCTTCAAAATAAAAGAAATCGGTCTAGATAAGCATTCTTGTTCTTGGGTAGAACATTGGCTTAAGGATAGAGTACAACGAGTTGTCATTAATGATACATTTTCAGGCTGGACAAAAGTGGTAAGTGGTGTCCCTCAGGGTTCTGTTTTGGGACCGCTTCTTTTTAACATATTTATAAATGATCTTGAAATGGACATTGAAAGCCATGCTTCGGTGTTTGCTGATGACACAAAACATTGTAAAGTGATAAAATGTGAGCAGGATATTGCTTTGCTGCAGAGGGATTTGGATAGATTGAGGGATTGGGCACTAAAATTGCAGATGACATTTAACGTAGAAAAATGCAAAGTTACGCACCTCGAGGTCAAGAATGCACAAGCAACTTACACCCTAAATGGCAGTGAATTAGGGATAACCACACACAAGAAGGATTTGGGAACTGTTATAGACAACAAATTAGGCAGCAATATGCAATGTCAATCTGCCGTTGCTAAGGCCAGTAAGGTTTTGTCTTGTATAAATAGGGGCATAAATTCTCAGGATGAAAATATAATTTTGCCTCTTTATAAGTTGCTGGTAAGACCACACCTTGAATATGCTGTGCAATTTTGGGCACCTGTTGTAAAAAAGGATGTCATGGCACTAGAAAAAGTGCAGACGAGCTACAAAATTGATAAAAGGAATGGAGCATTTTAGTTACGAAGAAAGGTTAAAAAATTTAAATCTCTTTAGTTTGGAAAAACGGCGCCTCAGAGGGGATATGATAACATTATACAAATATATTCGGGGCCAGTACAAACCATTATCTGGAAATCTATTCATGAACTGGGCTATACATAGGACACAAGGTCACACATTTAGGCTGGAAGAAAGGAGATTTAATCTAAAGCAAAGAAAAGGTTTTTTTTTACAGTAAGATCAATAAGGATATGGAATTCTCTGCCTGAAGAGGTGGTTTTATCAGAGTTCATACAGATGTTTAAACTGCAATTGGATAAATACTTGCAAAAACATAACATACAGGGATATAATTTCTAATTAGTGGGGTAATAGCTGCTTGATGCAAGGAAACATCTGACTGCTATTTTGGGGTCAAGAAGGAATTTTTGCCTAGTTTGTTGCAAAATTGGAAGCGCTACAGACTAGGTTTTTTGCCTTCTTTTGGATCAACAGCAAAAACATATGTGAGGAAGGCTGAACTTGATGGACACAAGTCTCTTTTCGCTATGTAACTATGTAACTGCAGGAGGTGGGGACAAGGTACCGGTGGCTTTTCCCATCCGGCCTATCAGTAACTTTGCTAGGGGGACCTGTAGTGGTGCGCACCCACGTGGACTTCATGCACTTGGCCATACCCCACTGAACATGAGGTGGCCAGACCCCTCTGATTTCTACCTGCCTGACACACTGGGACTACATGCCTTGCCACAGAGGGATCGACAGCCGCGTCAGGCAACCACCAGTGCTGCAGGAGTCCCTTCATAATGAGGACATGTATTCCTGCGAGCACAGAGCTCACCACCCTGGACCTGCTACCGATGACTTGCCGGCCTGACTGCCCTCACCTACTGCGATTTGGAATGATAGTTGGTGATCATTACCTGTGAACAGTACGACACCCCCTTCCTCTTAATCCCCCTTTCCCTCCACTTCTCCACCCCCTCCTGATCCTAGGGGGAGACTTTAACATCGCCATTGACCCACGGAAGGACACCTCGACAGGCACGTAAGCGATGCCGGAACAGGTCCTTCTGACAATCAGGTACACCTTCCGCACACACCGTCCTATAGATTGCTGGAGGGCCATGCACCCGACAGATAGGGACTACACAAACTACTCCCCCTTCCTTCCCCTCGCCTCCTTTATACCACATAGGGAGGCAAGTGACAACACCGCCAGGACCCTGTCCCTGATCCACCATGCTCAGCAGACCAACACAAGCCTGCTCTTGCTTTCAACTGATGCGGAGAAGGCCTTCAACAGAGTAAGCTGGGATTTCCTATTCAGCACGCTCTCAGCCCTAGGAATGAGGCCGAACATGTATAACTGGATTACCGCACTGTATACTGACCCATCGGCGAAGGTCTGCATTAATGGAACTTAAACAGTTTCATTCCACATCCGTAACGGGACCAGACAAGACTGCCCACTTTCACCTTTGCTGTTCGTATTGGCCCTGGAACCGTTCTTGCAGGCTGTCTGGAGAAACCCAGATATCAGAGGACTTGTGACAGGAGACTCGACACACAAGGTGGCTGCGTACGCAGCTGTCATGATCTTCTTCATCTCCCTGCTCGAGACAACCCTTCTGAATATAATACGAGAATTCGAAATCTACGGAAAGATCTCTTTAACTTTAAGATTAACCTCACAAAATCGAATCTACCCAACATTAACTTAACGGCAAAAAGGGCCGACGCACTACGCCAAAGCTTCCACTTCCACTGGTCTGAGAGGGTGATTAAATACCTGGGGACATAGATACCCCGAGACCTCACCCAACTATACAGCCTCAACTTCACACCGATGCTAAATAATTTCAAGAAAAACCTTGAAGAATGGAAGCTGCCTCACTTGTCCTGGCTCGGCCACGTAGCAGTGCTAAAAATGAATCTCCTCCCCCTCATATTGTACCTGTTCCAGACTCTTTCCATACAGATCCCGACAACATACTTCACGCTTTTGATGATTAAGTACATTTGGGGCCAGGGTACACCGAGGCTAAAATATCTAAAGCTCACGCGCCTGAAACTCAAGGGCGGCCTAGCAGTCCCTGACTTCAGACTTTACTATCAGGCTTCCCACCTGCAACGCATGTTGGAATGGGTCAAGGACAAAGTGACCAAACATTGGAAGGAGATAGAGAGAGTCTAAAATTGGTATATGTGCTCTTTCATCCTTATAGGAAACAAGAGAAAGGAGTATTCACATTAAAGAAGGGTAAGGGTCGCCTTTACGGACCCCAAGAGCACTACTATTGAGCTATTATATTCTAGCTCCTAAAATTGTGAGTGGGAATTCTTCCTTTTCCTTTTTTATATACCAATTTCTGATTACAGGATATAAAAGAAATTTTGGAGAAATTAGAAAAAGATGTAATAGAAGTGAAAAAAATATCTAAGAGATACTAAAGACTACAAAATGAAACAGGTTAGAACGTTCTCCAAATATAATAATCAAGATAAACATCCAGAAAGTAGAGAAGAATTAGATAAACCTCCAGAACATAAATAAATCCCTGGCAGAAATAATGAAACTCCAAGAGATAGATTCTATCCAAAATATAGAGATAATAGATCGTACAATCACAAACATAGAAATTATTATGACCAACGCCCATATAGAAATTGGAAAAATTCTAAACCTAGATATCAGAACATACAATACAGAGACAGACATTATAATGATATAAGAAATTACGAAAGGGAAAGATATGAAAGGAGACCTAGGTATGAAAAAGAAACACTCAAAGATTATACCTATTATGGAAAAACAACAAAAGAAAAGACATCATTCAATAGACCCAACCAGTATAGAAAAGAGGAACCATTCGAAGTTAGGAATAGATTCCAAGTGTTAGATGAATTTGAGGACCAGGATTTTTGGAGGAGCAAGGGCAGGGACAGACACAAGAGAGAAGAATGTCCAGATATGACCACATCATAGAAAAGACAAAGAAATTCAAGTATAGAGGTACAAGAGGAGGAAAACATGTCAAAAAAGAAAGACGGGAGAGACTACAGAGGAACTAAGCCCCATAAAAGGAATTTATAATTTAAGTCAAAAGAGCTTAACAGAATATCATAAAAAAGTACTAATGAAAGGATTGAAATTTGAACCTAAAAAACTACTTAGCCAATTTGATTTTTATATAGACCTTAATAAATTTAAAAGAAATATATGCCTAAAAAAGTACTTTGCTAAAAACCCCATGGAACTTCAATTAAATAATGAGGAAGAACTCAAACATACCAATCTAAAAGAAAAATCCCAGTTCTATCCAAAACATATGATTTCAGAAAAAATGGTGACATTTGAAACCATGGTTATGACAGAAATTAAAAAAATTGGAAAACTTTTTAATCATAATTTAACAATACAAGAAAGAAAAGCGCTAAAAGATTTAAAAACAGATCCAGATCTAGTAATAAAACCAGTGGACAAAGGGGAAGGGGTTGTTTTAATGTCTTAAGACTTTTACTGTAAAGAAGCGGAAAGAATTTTAAAAGATGAATCCACTTATAGAAAATGAAATTATAACCCAGGAAACGATATGAACCAAATTTTCAAAAGAAATTTTTTTAAAAGAGGAATAGATTTAAATATATTAAATGAAAAAGAATACAACTTTTTAAACATTAAATATCCAAAAACGCCAGTCTTTTATTTAGTTCCAAAGGTCCATAAAGATACTAATAACCCCCCCGGGACGACCGATAGTGACAGGGATTGACTCTATATCTAGTAGATTGTCCCATTATGTAGATATCTACTTACAACCGTTAGTTAAAAACACTACCTCATATATCAAAGATACAATAATGGTTTTAAACCTTTTAGAGGAATGCACCTGGAATGCCAACTGTTTTTTAGTCCCCCACCAATATGGATGTAATGCAGTCAAATATTTTTTAAACAATTTCTCAGTTTTTACAGATATTAAAATAAAGTATAATTTGGAAGGAATAGAATTCATTTTAACAAATAACTTCTCTTGGTACGGAGGTGAATTCTATCTTCAAATCAATGGAATGGCCATGGGGACCAAGTTTGCCCCCAGCTATGCAAATCTATTCATGGCCCATTGGGAGAATACTTATATCTATGGCCTACATGGCTGGGGGGAGCTTGGTCACCTATGGTCGTTACATTGATGATATTTTCTTCATTTGGAAGGGAGCGGAAGATGATCTCATTAAATTTTTAGACTATCTTAATGAAAATACCTGGGGGATTAAACTTACTAGCAATTGGAGTAGAACTGAAGTGATTTTCCTGGACCTACGTATATACATTGAAGAGAATAAGATCAAAATGAAAAATAATTTTAAGACAGTAGAAGCTAACCGCTACATAGGGAGAGAGAGCTGCCATTTCTCACCGTGGCTCGAGAACGCCCCTAGAGGTAAATTCTTACGTATCCGTCATAATTGCACTGACTTAACTACTTTTGAAACTCAATCCGATAAAATCAAACAAGATTTTCTGGATAAAGGATATGAGGAACATAAATTGGAAAAAGCCAGAGAAGAAGTGAGGACTGTAGAAAGAAAGAACCTCCTAAAATATAAAGAGAAAAAGGAATGTACATCTACAGAAATTCCCTTTATATGTGATTTTAGTACAGACAATTATAAAGTGAGAAAAATAGTTTCCCAGTTCTGGCCCATGTTTAGTGTGTAAAAGAACTAACAATAAAAAAAGACATATAAAACACTTCACTAACAAAGATGGAACAGAATATCCAATTAAAGATTTTCTAAGTTGCCACTCAAAAAACCTTATCTATCTTATCATATGTCCTTGCGGCCTATGTTATATAGGCAAAACTACTAGACCTTTACAAATTAGAATTGAAGAACATACCCGTAATATTCTGAAAGGTTTTGAAAAACACATTGTTTCATTACATTATAAAATCACCCATAATTGTGATACTAAAGACATGACTTTCTTGGGAAACATAAAAGTAGGTAAGGACTGGAAAGGAGGGAATTTTGATAGCAAAATTAGCAAAATTGAGATGGAATGGATCTTTAAACTAAATACCCTGATCCCTAACGGATTAAATGTTGACTTTGAGATGTGTCATTTTTTAAAATAGAGGTTTTATATTCTTAAGGTACACTTATTCCTTTTTCTACTGTTAGATCACATATGCCCCCGTTTACCGCTTTGGTATATTTATTTCAGGAAGTTTTCAGGTGCTACTAGTTCAAATGATTTTTTACTTCCTGTTATCATGCCATGTTTTACCATTTTTAAAATATATTATATGGTTTTTAGGCTTATGAGTTAGGGTCCATTTTTAGATTTTTTTGGTATTAGATGCTGTTATACTAGATGTTATTATATAATTATACTCTTATTCCTCCTCTATTATAACTCCTTAAAAGATTACCAGCCATCTGAATCTTTAGAATATATGAATTTTCTATAATATATTATTGGTCTGTGGAATAGGTGGTGTCAGGGTCCATATTTACCTTTCATTGATATTAGATGCTGTTATAATTAGATTTTAGTAGTAAAATTAGACTCCTATTCCTCCACTATTATATTTCTTTAAAAGATTACCAGTCGTCTGATTCTTTGGAATATATGAATTCTCCGTAAAATATTACTGGTCTGTGGAATATGAGGTGTATATTAATTGTTGTGCTGGCTGATTTATTCAGAAATAGATGAGGAATTAACCTTAGATTAACTCCATTCTTTATTTAAAAGATTGAAAATAGAAAACTCCTTTATGATTAACAACTAACAGAATATGTGAAATAAAAAATAGATGAGGAATGAATTTTGTATACTTTTTACTCTCCATTCAAAAGAATTTGAATCAACTTCTTCTGAAGTACTGGAGACTGTATCTTCAGAAGGATATTGATACCTTAGAGAGAGTTCAGAGAAGGGCTGCTAAACTGGTTCATGGATTGCAGGATAAAACTTACCAGGAAAGGTTAAAGGATCTTAACATGTATAGCTTGGAGGAAAGACGAGACAGGGGGGATATGATAGAAACATTTAAATACATAAAGGGAATCAACACAGTAAAGGAGGAGACTATATTTAAAAGAAGAAAACCTACCACAACAAGAGGACATAGTCTTAAATTAGAGGGACAAAGGTTTAAAAATAATATCAGTAAGTATTACTTTACTGAGAGGGTAGTGGATGCATGGAATAGCCTTTCAGCTGAAGTGGTAGAGGTTAACACAGTAAAGGAGTTTAAGCATGCGTGGGATAGGCATAAGGCTATCCTAACTATAAGATAAGGCCAGGGACTAATGAAAGTATTTAGAAAATTGGGCAGACTAGATGGGCCAAATGGTTTTTATCTGCCGTCACATTCTATGTTTCTATGTGTTTATGTTTCTATGTCCTTAACCACATAAGCGATTGGATTAGAGATGATTTGGATGGCTCTAAGCTTGTGAGTACCCCATCTCAGTTATCCTTTACACATAAGATCTACGGTATTGCACCATATGTGCTCTTTCATCCTTATAGGAAACAAGAGAAAGGAGTATTCGCATTAAAGAAGGGTGAGGGTCGCCTTTACGGACCCTAGGAGTGCTACTATTGAGCTATTATATTCTAGCTCCTAAAATTGTGAGTGGAACACGCGCCGTCCTTAAGGAGTTAAATACATCTGAGATAAGTAAAGTAAATCCTATGACACAGTAAACAATAGAAGAATCACAACTAGAAATTACTGAAGAAAAAGGTCACTTGAAGAGTAGACTGGCACAACTACTTAAAAAAATTTAAAGGAAATAAAAAAAATGACATATCTTAACTAGAGAACATAGTTAAAACTCTGGAAGAAAATAATAGATGTAAAAACACAAATCAGAAATAAAAATCAAGAACAAATAACTAAATTAGATGAAAAATTTATTCATTTGGAAAAAAGGATAACAGATATAGAAGACAGAACAAGAAGACAAAATCTGCCAATACAGAATATACCAGAAGCGATAACTTTTTATATTAAGTTACCTTTCTCTCTGCTCCCTCCCCATAACATATCCCCACTTCTCGCCCCTCCACCTCCAATACCATTTACTTAATATTAAATACATCATGTATCCCATATTCAGGAGGAGGAAAATGTATTCTTATATAACTACTAAATACCAAGGTTTGTCCCCTCCCCTCTCTCACCTCTACCCTCTCTCTACCATCCCCCCCTCCCTCCCTCCCACCCACCTCCCAATCTCTTTTTCTTTAGTGGCTTTTACGTGACTAACATTCTTTAACCTTTTCAGGAGTCTTGAAGGTATGTCTTGTATCTTTTTCTTGAATTATTAGGCTCACTGGTTCTCCCCATTTATACTGTATATTTCTTTCTTTTAGTTCTTTTGTTATTTGTGCATATCATTTTCTGATTCATCTTGTCTAGAAGAAAAGATCTGGAAATACCATAATCTTTGAAAATTTATCTTCTCGGGTGCTACACATTTGTGACATTCTTAATATAGATGCTTTTGTTTTGTACGACTGAAAGAGGACTATGACATCTCTTGGTATTGATAAGGCAATTGATTTCGGTCTGTATATTCTATTTCCTTCTTATCTAGTTTAACTCCTAAAGTTTTAAAAAATTCCGACAGGAAATCTTCCAACTTGTCATAAGTTATCGCTTCTGGTATATTCTGTATTGGCAGGTTTTGTCTATAAATGGGGGGAACCAGTGAGCCTAATAATTCAAGAAAAAGATACAAGACATACCTTTAAGACTATGGAAAGACTCTGGAAAAGGTTGAAAAATCAATCAAGTAAAAGCCACTAAAGAAAAAGAAATTGGAGGGAGGGTGGAGAGGAGGGGAGAGGGAAGGGGACAAACCTTGGTATTTTGTAGTTAAATTTTCCTCCTCCTGAATATGAGATACATGATGTATTTAATATTAAATAAATGTTATTGGAGGAGGAGGGGCAAGAAGTGGGGTTATGTTATGGAGAAGGAGCAGAGAGAAAGGTAAATTAATATAAAAAGATGTTTAAATGTGTTTTATATTGTTGTTTTTGTTTGTTTTTTCTTATAAACACTGAAATAGTACAATATAAATATATAAATCAGAGAAATCATTTAATAAAAGAGATCAGTTCACAATTTTTTTATGAACAGCTTGACATATACTAGAGAATAAGTAATAATAATTTTCATGAAGAAAAAAATAGTCACAATTTTTCAGATTAAATATGGGTAGATGTGAAGAAAATAAACTGAGTTCGGCATTTTCTTCTGTGTTCGTGCTTTTCTGCACCATTTCGTTCATTTTGGATTTATTGGTTCAGCAGTTTAAAACTACCGAACACCGACCACCCTCCTGGCTCATTAACTTAAAAAAGAACCGTCTATTAAGCGCTCTCTGGGCGGCCGCCGTTCGTATAGCCGAATGCCACGTGGAACAGAAAAAGGCGGCCATCTTGTTTGCATGAAAGGAGGCAGCGGGACTTGGTCGGACACTCGCCCTCCCAAACCACCACTGAAAACAACCGAACGCCTGCTTCCTTTAGTTGCCGAACAGCCAGGAGAGAGCCATTCAGTAGTTTGGTTCATACGAGCAATCTCTCCTATGAGCCAGGAGGATCCATTCGGGACTTTATTCGTTTTTATGCCATTTACTGAATTGACCAACCGCACACGCTGAATTCGTGGAACTGTTTTGGGCAGGAGCCTCGTGTGTGGTCGGTAACTTATAACTTCCATACTTATTGAGAACCCCTGAACCAATCTGGGTGAAATTTGAATATGTTGGTCCCCCCAGATCGGGGCTATCAGGGGATATGTAATTTGTGGGAATACCTTGTGTGTAAAGGGGTGTTCTAATTTTTGGGAAATTTGTGTGCCCTCTGCCTGGAGATAATTGGGTTATTCCTTAACTTATCTCAATATCTCCCAGGCAGAGAGAGGGCGGGTGTTACTGTAAATCTGTATGCTGATTGGTTATTGTCTTTGTTTACTTTGGGAGGTCCTCTTGCAGGAGGATTCTCATAAAAGCCAGTGTGGCATCAATAAAAATCATTCCTGTTACACCCTTCATGAAGTCTAGGCTCATGCTTGGGAATATTCTACTTGCTGGGGAGAATCGTCTTGGAAGCTGCATTCATCTACACTATTCCTCTACCTCCTAACTGCAGTTATAATCACTTATGCTCAGCTATTGGGAAAGGAATAGAAGACCGCAGTACCATAACCACTGCAGGTCTTAACAGTAGACATGGGCACTTTGGAACTTTTTGTTTCGTACAAATGCATTAGTATGAAAAAAAAATTTTTTGTCAAAACTGAAATTCGTCAATTCTTTCATTCGTTTTCATACACAATTTTTTTTATTTTTTTTTAGTTTCGGATAAACCCATTTGTTCATTCAGCGCGATTTAATTGCACGAATTTAACATAAAAATCAGTTCCATAAATATAGTCTGAAGTGAACGAATTAAAACCATTTGTTTCAAATTTCGTACATTGATCAAAACATGCCATTAAACAATATTATATTTTCCTGATTTTATGCCAAAAAGACCCAAATCAAAACTTGCCAAATGCCCGAACACTAGAAGTCGCATGAAAATGTATTGGCCCTATTATTAAACTCCCGAACACTCACTATAGGCATTCGTATGTTGAATTGCCTTGCAAATGCTTAGTCTCTTAGGTTCATGAATCATCATGCTACACTGACAGGTGGGAAATGGCATCTCAATACACACTATTTAGAAAAGATAGAAAAAATAAGAAGGGTGGTGGGGTATGTTTGTATGTCAACCATGAGTTAAAGTCAAATCTTAGGCATGTGGAGTGGGACGAGGAAAATGTGGAAGCTTTATGGGTAGATATCTGCTCGGGGCAAATGAAGGGAAATCAATTATTGGTTGGGCTATGTTCTAAACCACCTAATGTAAATATTAATGAGGAAGAACTGCTATTAGAGCAAATTGGGAAAGCTGCAAATCTGGGTAACACGTTAATTATTGGAGATTTTAATTACCAAGAAATAAATTGGAATAGAGTGACTAGTACTTCCGCAAGGGGAAACAGGTTTTTGAATGTGTTAAATGACACCTTCATGTCACAACTGGTACAAGCACCAACTAGAACTTGTGTAAAATCTGGTTTGCCTAATGCAACACACAGGGATGAGGGAGTCTGACTTGAGGTAAATTGTTCAAAACTGAACAGAGACAAGGATGCACCCAAAACCTGTCTAGAGATTTAAAAAACAGTAACACCTTTGTAAAAAGTGGTGTGTTCAGGAGCTAATTCACCTTTAAATGGCTTATTCGGTGGAACTGAATATATGGTTATGTCGAATTCTGGACAAAGTAAAGATTACCGATATATACAATATGTATGGTGTGTATACGTTTAAATCTGCTATAGGCAGACTCTATCTGTTATGCACCAAATAGTCTGCTTAATAAAAGCAACTATATACTACAGAACAACGGCATGGAAAGTAGTTGTCTGTTCTATATTATAATATACACAGTTATACAAAAAGTAGTGTGTATGTCTTTAAATCTGCTAGCAGCAGACTAAATAGTGCAAGATAGTGCTTGGCTGAAATCATAAAATGTATGGATTTCTTGTTCACATTTCTTAATATTATATTAAAATCGCTTGAAATGTATATTAGAGGATGAAATTCCAAAAAAACACTATTGAAAAATAGAATTATTTAAAAATCATGTAAGAATTTATTCATAATATATAGAAAACATGTATAAAAAATATAGTAAGTAAAAAATGTAATGCAAGTAAAAAAATAATGAAATAAAAGTCAGGAACGATTAACAAGTATATTGCCAGCAGAATGATTGTCCTTATAGCATAATAACCACTGGGACCGTTTAGGATTACTATGGATACTTTGTATCAAAAAGAAATTGCTGTACTTGCCGGCTGTCTGTGAGGTTGGCGTGCATCTCAAACCTCACTCTGGTGAATACTGACAGCCCGTCGGTCCCCAGATCGTGGATGCTGTGCGGAAAGGAGAGAAGTTCCTTCTACCGGCTTCAAACTGTGTTCGTATCCTGCTTTCTGCTTGTTTTACGCATTTCGTGGGTGTCAGCTCCACTTCATCAGAGACATAATAGAGCTGTATCCTGATGTGTGTTTTATATACAGAACTAATAAACGAACAATTAGTCTTCATGTGTGACTTGATGTTAAAACATAAATGTGATACTCATAGGATACATGCATATATAAAAGTTAAAACATACAGAATGAATAAAACAGAAAATTGTTAAAAGATTGTGTGTATATGTTTGTAAATTAGTGGTTAGGAATTTCAGATAATAGTGGATTTAATCTTAAAAATCGCTTTATAGAAATGCTTAAGAATCCTATATGGGGGTTAAAAACATAAAATGAATGGTATTAATAATCAGTTTAAAGGTAATCTTTCCTTATAATTTATTGGGTATCACTAATGTGTTATGAGAATATGTAAAAGCAGGGAATCAAATTAAATAGGGAGAGTCAAATTAGATGGTATGCAGAAGTATCTGTAGTAGATTTTGTCAATCAGTAAGCAATACGATGACCTTAGAGAATAAAATGAAGGCTGAACTTTTTTGCCTTCTTTTGGAACAACAGCAAAAACATATGTGAGGAAGGCTGAACTTGATGGACGCAAGTCTCTTTTCAGCTATGTAACTATGTAAGAAGGGAATGGGACTGGAAAAAGCAGCCTATATATATTGTAACCGCGGCTGGTTCCCTTATTTACCACTATAACGTCTTAAAGCATAGAACTTAGCAGGGCTAACCATACAGATATCTTAGCCATAATTTTATATAGTTAGTAAGAGATCCTCTATTTAAAATATATAAATAATTGAGAATACAATATAAAATTAGGATTGTCTTGGAAGCAATACAGTTTTGTCTTTTAGATATCTTATTAAATAAAAATATAAATATAGTCATATAAAATCCATTACAATAATTTATAGCAGAGTTTATAAGATTAAACTAAATGCTTGCAAATATCAATAATAGATTAACATACCCTCCTGAACATGTCATCATGTCAGTCTCTCTGTCACTATAAGATGGAGTGTCTGTCTCCAAATCTCTTCTCTGTCTGTATCTTAACATTTAAAAGTACACCTATTTATACCTTAGGTGTCTTCATTTTAGGGTCACCATAGTTCACATATGAAAAAGTAACTTCTTTTACTTTTATTCATTTTAGGACCTCCCTTAACTTGGCAAAAATACAAGGCCATAACTAAAGGGTGTACACGTCATGGACATTTTCCTGACTTAGGTCAAGATGGCATCTTAAAGTCTGAACATCTTTATCTACTTGGCGTTACCACAGTATATTATGTACTGAAAAAGTCGTAGCATAGCCTTGAGGTTTGTTTATGCATTATTGTTATTGTAATTTGTCTGGGGCGAAATGACGTAAACATAACATGCACTGAAGGTAAGTAAGAAGTTATTGCTTAAAGAAACGTATACGAAAAACAATATGTTACATTCCTAACACCTTGTCAGTTTGCAATATCTCTTAAAGTAAAGTACACAGTTTGAGGAAAACAATATTTGCATTTGCCCATAACAATATTGCCAGACAAAACTGTAAAAAAAATAAATTTAAAAAAGTATCAACTCAAGGCAGAGCCAGCAATCTTTCAGTGTAAAATCTATCCAGACATTCTATAGGCCAGCCATTTTAGAGGTCAGCCAGCCCACCACCCTGTCAGCCATCTAAGAAGGCACTGACACTGTCACTTACAGCCTGCATCTGTAAGAGAGTGGCCATGTCTTCCTCCAGCTCCTCAACTGATCTAGCTTTGGATATAGTGGAGGGGCACTAGCCACTCTGGCCAGGAGCATGGAGAAGCAAGTGGGATAAGCAAGGGAAAGCAAAGGCAGCCCAGGATCTTATAGGCTGCAGATCCTGGGAGGAAAAAAAAAGTATGCAGACAACTTTGGTGCAGAGGATAATACAGTACTGGTCGCCAAATTGTGCCAGTACTACCAATGTATTTTTGGGGGAGCAGCCAAACAAACTTCACATTCAAGGAAGAGCCATCTGTTGAGGAAGATTGTGGATGAGGTGAACGCTGTTGATGGGAACAACCGCACTGAGGACGTGGTGAAGAAACGGTAAGTGCACTTATATTCCTTAAAAAAAAATTTCCTTTTTTTTTTTGAAATTCTTTATTTTTCAAGTTTAGGTGAGGTATAGGGTACAGAATAAAGGTAGGGATAGGGTAATAGTCATATCCAATACTTTGCAGTTTCATTAGGGGAATGTTGATGGTCTCAACCTATGGTTGGCTACCATTTTTGACCTGTTGTTGTGGGTCATTTCATGTGTGGTGAAGGTCGATTCATCTTCATTTACCTGAGGTTGTTTTCTTATGTGTATCTCTGGTGTTGGTGATCGCGTTTTACGAAATATGGTATTTTATCTTTTTGTTGGATGGTTTCTCTATTCTTATGATTGTGCGGTTCACTTGTGAGGTTGGTGTAGGGGAGGGCATCTGTGTGGAATTAGGGGAATTGGGAAAAAGTGTGTGAGGCCCCAGTGTGCTATTGGGTAGGGATCTTGTTTGTGGGGGCGGGGGGATCGTGTCTTGTCCCCGGGTCCTCCGCTCATAGTGCCAGTAGGTGGTGTAGGACCCATGGGTCCCATATCTTATGGTAGTGTTGTGTTGTATCGTGTAGTAGGGCTGACAATTTGTCCATTTCCATAGTTTCTTGTGTTTTGTTGATCATCGTGGTTAGTTGAGGTGTGTTCTGATTGCCCCATTGTTCTACTATCGTACGTCTAGTGGCCAGCGCTAGTTTAGCCACCAGTTTATTCTGTGCTCTGGTGAGGGGGGGGGGATAGAGAGCAGCCATATCCAAGGATCTCTGGGTATGTCTATTTCGCGAGCGTGACCACTCCTTCCCATATTTGTGAGACCTGGGGGCACTCCCACCACAGGTGGATGTAGGTGCCCTTCTGTCCGCAGCCTTTCCAACATGTGTCCGTGGTGGCACAGCCCATTTGTTTTAGTCTAAGGGGCGTGAGGTACCATCTGAGCAAGGTTTTGTAAGCCTGTTCTTTATGGTTTACACTTATGGTGAGCGAAGCCGTGGCTTCCCATATGTCCGCCCAGTCTGAGGGGTCTGCGGGGGGGCCTATGTCTCTTTCCCATGCCTTAGTATAGAAAAGAGCTTCCTCCGGGGAATTGGAGTTTAAGAGTAGGTATAAGTTGAGATTTTCCCTTTCTGTATGGGCGCATGGAGGCATGTTTTTTCGAATTGAGTTGGTCTATTAGTGGCGGCTGCTCTATTGTGTGGTTTGTTGAGAAAGCTGCGAATCTGTATGTAGCGAAAGTGGTCGAATGTGGTCAGGGGTGTCTGTTTGCGGAGGTCTTGGAATGGGCGAAGTTGTTGGCTTTGGAAAAAGTGGAGGAATCGGAATAGTCCATTATCTTCAAACCTTGAGAAGTCTTTGGGTGTTAGGCCTCGGGGGAATTGCTTGTTTCTCAGAATAGGTGTGAGAGGCGATGGTGTGTTCATTATGGGGTGTTTTGATGTGATATCGTCCCAGATGAGGAAAGATGTTGTTAATGTAGGGGTAGTCTGTCTTTCTTAGGTAGCCAAAAAAGTAGTGATGGGTGGTCTCGTCCCAGGAGGTCGTGCTCCGGGTCTACCCAGAGTTTGAGTCCCAGTGGTGCGTGTAGGTGTTGTATTTGGGTCATTTGGGCCGCTTGGTAATAGTGGTAGAAGTTCGGGAGACCCAGGCCTCCCCTTTTTGTGGTTTTGTACATTGTGGATCTTTTAATGCATGGTCTCCTGTTTGACCATATGAATCTGTCTATGTGTACTTGGAGCATTTTAAAGTCGTGTTTGGAAATGGGTATTGGTACTGCTTAAAAGCGATAGAGAAATCAGGGGAGGAGATTCATTTTTATTGAGGCTATGCGCCCTAGCCATGATATGGACATGGTCCTCATTTTTGCAGGTCCGGCTGTGCTTGGCGGAGTAACGGTGTGTAATTCAGAGCATATGTTGTGTTCAGATCTGCAGGAAGATACGTTCCTAGGTAGTGTATATTGTTCGAGTTGTATCTAAATAGGTGGGCAGTTTTTAGTTGTTCCAGAGTGTGTTGTGGTATTGCTATTGGGAGGGCCTCTGTTTTCTCCAGGTTGAGTTTATACCCCGAGACAGTTGCGTATTGTTGCAGGAGTGTTAGTAGGGATTGGGTGGGGTCCGAGATTGTGAGGAGGATATCGTCGGCGTATGCCGCTATTTTGTACTCTTCAGACCTGACTTTAATGCCCTGTATCACCTGTTCATTTCGTATGTTTTGAAGAAGTTCGAGCGAGAGGGCAAATAAGAGTGGGGAGAGTGGACAGCCTTGTTTCGTCCTGTTTTTTATTGTGAATTCTGGGTGTTTGGTGTTGGGGATGAGGAGTGCGGCCATGGGTTGGTCGTAGATGGCTCTTAGGGCTTCGAGGATGGGTGTCGGGAATTTGAATTTCTGGAGGGCGGCAAACAGGAATGGCCAGAGTAGGCGGTCGAATGCTTTTTCAGCATCCATTGACAGAAGGAGGGTTGGGGTCTGTCTCCTGTGTGCCACCCATATCAGGTTGAATGCTCGTCTCGTGTTGTCTGCTGCCTGTCTCGTAGGGATGAAACCCACCTGGTCAGGATGTATTAGTTTCGGTAGGAGTGGTTGGATCCGGTTGGCGAGGGTTTTAGTAAAAATTTTAGTGTCTACGTTGAGTAGAGAGATGGGTCTAAAGTGGCTTGGGTCTAGATGTGTTTTGTCCGGTTTTGGAATGAGGCAGATGTTTGTCCTGAGCATTTTCTTTGGGAGTGGGTTTCCTTGGAGTAGTGAGTTTCCTAGTGCTGTGAGATGTGGTATTAATGTGTTTGCATATATCTTATAATAGATGCCTGTGAATCCATCTGGTCCTGGGCTTTTGTTGGGTTTAATTGTTTTTAGTGTGTTTGCTATTTCTTCTGTCGTGATAGGGGCTGATAACATTTCTATCGCCGTGTTTGTTAGCGATGGGAGGGGGGTGTTCCGGAGGTATATTTTGATATTGTGTTTTGGGGTTGGCGATGGGTCAGGATTGAAGTTATCGTGTGTGCTTCCTCCTGGGGAGTTTATTTTGTTAATGCGCTTATTTTATGTTTTTGGGTGTAGTTTGCAGGCTAAGAGGGTATCTGCCTTGTTTGATTTCTCGTAAAAGAGCTGTTTGCTCCATTGGAGGGCTCTTTGTGAGTCTTTAGCCATATAGGATTTGATGACTTGTTGGTGAGCTTTGATCTGTGCTAGAATTGGTGGGGTGGGGTGTTGTTTATGTTGGATCTCTAGGGCCCTCAGCGAGAGGAGGTGGTCCTTCAGTTCCTCTAGTTTTTGTTTTTTGTGTTTTGTGGATTCTGCTATCAGTTTGCCTCTTATGACCGCTTTGTGTGCTGCCCATAATATGCCTATGGATTCTACTGAAGTTGAAGTCTTCTGTGAGCGTCGTTTGGATGGATGCCCTTATTTCAGGCATATGCAGGAGTGTTGGGTTTAATCGCCATGACCATGTTCTAGCTGTTCGTGGGATTGAGAGTGTAAGGGATATCTCTGCGTGGTCGGACAACGTGATCGTACCTATAGATGTTGTGATGTCCTGGGTTCGGAGGGAAGGGGATTTCAGGAACATATCGATCCTGGAGTAGGAAAGATGAGGATGGGAATAAAAAGTGAAGTCAAGGGTTGTGGGGTTTTGCATTCTCCAGATGTCATGGAGACCTGATTGGAGTACAAAGTTTGAGAGTAGTTTGTCCGTTCTGGTCATTGGAGTTGCTTTGCCAGTGTGTGTGGTTTGGCGTTGTCGGTCTGTTTGGGGGTTGATAATCGCATTAAAGTCTCCTCCTGTGATCATGTGGTGGGAGGGTGTGTGGCGAAACCAACCTCGCCACTGTACACTGGAGAAGCCTGGTTGCTCGCCTGCTCCCTTTAGACTATGGCCCTGTAGTTCAGACCTGTTATTTTCCCTGCTGAAAGGTTTATTCATGCCTTTCTGCCAGGGTGTTCGGTAGATTTAATCTACCGAACAAACTACCGAACGATGGACCACCTGGGAACTGGAGTGTGCCGTCAATTGATCGCCCAGAAGCTGCGGTTAACCGCAGCTTAATTGATGAACGCTGGGAGGCCTTTGTTCGGTTGCCGAACACGTGGCAGTGGCCATTTTACCTCCCGAATGGCCAGCGGTGTTCAGCGCCTAAACTATGGAACTGAAAACGGACACTTAATTGCGCGAACAACGCTGAGCCACCAGCCTCCTTCCCTTCCCATTCGAGAGCGGAACCGAATGGCTGTTCATTCGGTAGTTTAACCGGATGAACAGCATCACCCAGATAGCTAAGCCATGGAGCCTCTTCATGTAACGAAAAGACTATGTGAAGGACTTTGGCTCCATGGCGATTGAACTGTATGTATGTGATCTGAGCGCCATTCGGTAATAATAATGTGCGCTTAGATCTGGGCTATCTGGGGATATGTAGAATGTGTATGTTTTATGTACTGCATGTAACTGTATGTAATTTTATGTCTTTTACTGTTTGTTTTCTGCCATGTGGTTAATGGAGTTTTGCCTCTGTCTTTGGAGATAATTGGATTACTTCCCAATTATCTCCAGGGCAGAGAGGAGGGCTTGTGATGCATTGTGGGATGGTTGAAATGTGTAAGTCTGTGATTGGTCCTTTTACCCTTTGTATCCCAGTCTCCCATTTGGTCCCCTAGGGGAGTGTCCACCATGTGGGAGACCTGCATAAAAGCTGGGCAGTTAGCCCCAGTACATCAGTTCCTGCTTAACCCTCAAAGTGAAGTGTCGTCTCATTATTGGGGGGAGGATTTACTGTATGCTGTTAGAGACTGATTGCCAGGAGGCTTTTCCTGTTCATCTGCTAGCAGCTATTCGTGTGTCTCCAGTTCGGGAGTTTGGAGTGCTACTTGGTATGCAGTTCGGGAGTTTCGAGTATTCCCTTGGGTGCAGTTCGGGAGTTGGTTAATTCGTGGGTTTGCAGTTTGGGAGATTGGTGCTTGCAGTAGCTGTCTGTGCAGCTGAAAAAGGGGAATATCGCCTAAACGGTTTTTAACCTCTTGTGGGCAAAACGGTCCGTTACAAGGTGGGCCTGGATGGCTGTCCAAAAGGCTGGGTCTTGGTTGTTGGGGGCGTATATCGTAGTAATCGTGTATTTGTGAGTGCCTTGCTGTCCTGTTATAGTAAGGAATCTGCCCATGGGGTCGGCTATGGTGTTTGTGAAGCTAATGGGGCATGTGTTCCGGATGAGTATTGCTACCCCGTTATGTTTTCCGGTCGGGGAGCTTGCTAAGTGACATTCTTTGTAGTGTCTGTTTTTAAGTGGGAATGGCCTTGAGGTCTCAAAGTGCGTTTCCTGGAGGAGTATTCTATCAGCTCCTGTTCTATTGGCCCACCGCATCAGCTGGTGGTGTTTAGCCAGGTTGTTTAGGCCTTTGCAGTTGAGTGAGATACATTTCATTGTTTTCATGCTGACTACGGGTGTGGGCCTGGTTTGTGGTTCAGTATGTGGAGGACCAGGGGTCTCTCACCCCTTAGGGTGGGTGGTTCGAGAGGGAGGGTTTGTGGTAGGTAGGGTAAGGAGTATGGGGTATAGGTTCCTAATGGAGGGGAGGAGTGGGTGTCGGTATGCCCTGGTCTTATAGGATTGCCAGGTGGTGTTGGGGGGGTGTGTGTGGTGCCTTTGGGGTGGGGTGGGGTGCGTGTAGTGTGGTCCCCTAGTGGGGGTACTGTGGGTTGTGGTGAGGAAGAGAGGAGAAAGGTTTTTCACATTCCCATTTCCCCCCCTCCCCCTGCACTTTTGGCAGTGTATCACTCAGTTGTTCGGTGATTTCTTTGTTGTTTCGTTGTTCCTATTGTCTTGACGGTTTGTGGTTTGTCAGTGCGGGATAAGGTGTTTCATTTTCTGTCTCTTCTTTGTGTTTCTGTCTATATTGTTCTAGTATTTTTATCAATCCGCCCCCCCTTTCTGTTCCCCGTCCACTGTGTGAGAGTGGGGTGTGTGGTCAGTCTTGTCCAGTGTGCTCTGCTATTTTTTGGGGGGGGTCAGGTCAAGGTGTGGGGGGTGATTTTGAGTCGGTATGTTGCCTGTAAGTCACTTGTGAGTGTTTTCATCAATTTGTGTGAGTGTCATTTATGTTTCTGCGTCCTGCAGTCCATCCGTTCTGGGGTGTAAACCTCCCTCCCCCCCTCCCCTGCTAGTCCCTCTTTGGTCAGTCTCACCTTCTCCCTCCCCGCGTTTCCCCATTACCCTTGTGGTGATCAGAGTGTTAAGTTAATAAAATTGTAAGAGTAATGTCCATTTAGTTCGTATGTGTCTCTCTCTTCAGGTGTATTCCAAGGCGGTTTCGGAGTGGGGGGTGTCCTCTGTCGTGGATCAAATGAGTCGGCTCTTGTTGGGGTTGGAGGAATGTGTTTGGGGTCAGTCCTGGGGGAAGAGGGTGTCCGGGTGGAGTGGGGTCTTTGCTGCCTTCATTATTTGTGTTGTCATGTATGCTCTCTCTTCCCTCTTATGTAGCCGGGGGTCGGGGCTTGCTGATGTGCGTTGGTGCTGTCGTGAGGTTTGAGCTGTAGCAGAGTGACTTCACAGATGTATAAGAGGGTTTGAAAGTCTCAGGGGGACCACCCGGGGGGGCAGCAGTAGTCACATCCTGAGCAGTGTCCCGGGGGAGGCCGCCAGGGGCTTGGGGTTCATAATCCTTTGGGTTTAGATCCATCGGGCAGTCTCCTTGTGGTATAGTTCCTATTATTTGTCGTCTTTGTTGCATCCTCCTAGTGGTCTGGGCGGTGTGGCGGGGATTTTCCCCCTTGACGTCCAGTAGTGGTGTCTTCTGTGGGGTGAGGGGGTCTTTTCTGTTTAGCCGTGTGAGTGGATTTAGCCCTGTCTCTGGAGCGCACCCTCCCAATGTATCCCGTTAGAGGAGTGGGGTTCAGGAGCTGGATTCCCAGGGAATCAGCCATGGGGCCCATTTCTGCGGCTGTGGTGAGGATATGGGTTTGGTCACCTTTTTTTAACTAGCAGTTTAAAAAAAGGCTACCAAACCCTTTGGTCAGTCTCACCTTCTCCCTCCCCGCGTTTCCCCATTACCCTTGTGGTGATCAGAGTGTTAAGCCCTTGAGGGCCAAGGTGAGGGGTTTAAAATCCTTCTCTTCTGTAATGTGGTTGGGGCCAAGTCCTGGAAGAAGGTTAGGCGGGTATCTTTATATTTGGGAGGGCGGTCTCTGGCTAGTTGCATTAGTTTTTCCTTAGTTTGAAAGTAGTGGAGGCGAATTATAATGTCTCTCGAGGTAGAGAGATTCAAGTTAGGGGGGCGCAGTGCCCTATGGGCCCGGTCCATTTTCAGGAGTGGAAGCAGCAGTTCGGGTGCCATTGCGGAGAAGATACTTTTCAGGGTGGTGATCAGGGCCTCTGACTGGACTGCTTTGGGTAGGCCACGGAGCAAGATATTATTCCTCTGCGACCTGTTATTAAGGTCCTCCAGGCTGTCCTCCATGGCAGTCAGGTGGCCGTGGAGGTAGGTGATTTCCTGGGACTGTAAGGTGCAGGCAGCTGTCAGTGTTGTGAGACGTACCTCCGTCTGGTCAGTGCGAGAGTTAAGTGCCTTCACGTCCGCCCTGAGGCTGCTAGGTGTTTGCTGAACTCCTCTGCCACGTGGCATTTAATGTCCAATGTGGCTTCTTTCAGCATGTTGCGGAGGATCCCGCTGGTGAGGGGGGCCGAGGGGTCTGATGTGGGGTCAGTGCCCTTGGAGTCAGTACCTTGGTCGTCTGCGTGGTTGGAGTGGGTAGGCCTCTGTGAGTCTCCAGGCGTGCGGAACAAGGAGGCTACCGACGGGGTAAGTTCTTTTTTTTTCTTTCCGCCACCCATTTTGTGGAGCCTTGTGGTAGGGGCTCATTTGGAGGCAATTTGGGGGGTGTTGGGGCCGTGAGTGGTGAGGATGGTAGCTTATTTTGTGCTTGGGGGAGAGGGAGCTGTGGAACTAAGCGTCCATCTTCCTCCGAGGTTAGGCTCCGCCCCCCCCCCAAATCATTTTCTTTATTACATGTTCTTTAAAACTTGTTTTATTCCTCCTTGTATTTTTGCTACCCACCCCCACCATTGGCAGCTATGCTTTTAAAGTCTTTTAAAAGTGAGGGTCGGGTCACTTAAGCACACACCATGTGCAGCTCAGCTTCAAAGGAACACTATAGTAACAGGAATACAAGCATGTATTCCTGATACTATAGCTGTGTAAACACAGTTTTGCCTCCCTGTCAGCAATGTAACTGTTACTCATCACAGCTGCCTCCGCTCTCACTCTGCTTCCTTAGCTGAGATCTTCATAATTAACGATATCAGCCAATCCATTGCTTTCCCTTAGGAAAGCATTGGGAGGCTATCGTGTTGCAAAACGCTGCGCTAAGCCAATCAGCATCTCCTCATAGAGATGCATTGAATCAATGCATCTCTATGATACATGTTCAGCTGAACGTAAGTGCTGCACTGACCCGTATGAGTGATGGCCACTAGAGATGTTACTAGGAAGCAATGTAAACACTGCCTTTTCACTGAAAGTGCAGTGTTTTTATTGCTCAGCCTGCAAAGACAGGCTATAGATACCTTAACCCCTTAAGGACCAAACTTCTGGAATAAAAGGGAATCATGACATGTCACACATGTCATGTGTCCTTAAGGGGTTAAAGGAACACTGTAGGCACCAAGGCCACTTCAGCTCATTGAAGTGGTTTGGTTGCAATGTCCCATGTAACTTAACCCTACAGTGGTTGAGACGAGACAAATCTCGCCACATTGCATTGGAGAAGCTTGGTTGCTCGCCTGTTGCCTTTGGATTATGGCCCCATGTTAAAAGGCTTGATTTTCCCCTGCAAAGACATGAAAGCCGGGTCATTCAGTGCTTGCCCTGTTTGAGCGGTGATACCCCAGATAGCTATGCCATGGAGCCCATTCGTATAATGAAAGACTATGGGAAAGACTTTGGCTCCATGGCAATTGAACTGTATGTGTGTGCTCTGAGTGCCATTCAGTAATAATGTGCGCTCAGATCTGAGCTATCTGGGGATATGTTGAATGTACCTGTTTTGTGCAATGGCTGCACAGTTATATGTTTTTATGTGTTTTATTGTCTTTTGCTGCCATGTGTTCAATGGAGTTTTGCCTCTGTCCTTGGAGATAATTGGATTACTTCCCAATTATCTCCAGGATAGAAGACTCTGTGGAACTGGTTTTGGGCAGAAAAGCCATGCTTCATTTGGTCACAAAGAACTACGATCTATCTTTTGAACCAATGGACCAATTTGGATGATTTTGACATATGTTTGTATTTGGAGTATGCTGATTCTGATGTAAGTGCTATGTGAATGTGATGCATACTTTTCAAGTTATGAATAATGTGGAAACATTGTATTTCTCTGCTTGTGATAATTACATTACCCATTGTGTAAGGTAACTGTATCACAGGCAGAGGGGAGGATTTTGTGTGGGAGTGTCTGAGTGTATTGTATGTGTTTATTGGTTGTGTTCCAAAACCATGTGGGTGGTACTAATGTGTATATAAGGACAATAAACCCACAGCTCTGTCTGTTCCTGCTTAACCCTCAAAACAGAGCCTTGGGGGGACTTATTGTATGCTGTTCCAGTTCGACTGCTAGGAGTGTAAACCTATTCGTATGGTTTTTCCTATTCAGCTGTTTACAGCATTGATATGGTTTCCTGTTCGGCGGATTGGTGTTCTGCAGTAGCTGTGCCTGTGTCTCTGGAGGGGAAGATCTACTAAACGGCGGTTTAACCCTTTTATGCCTGGGGGTGCCGTTACAGTGGTAATTAGTGCAGTTGCCGAGAAACTGCAATAATTACCATGCAGGGTTAAGTCCCTCTAGTGGCTATCTACAAGACAGCTGAACCTTCAACCCCTTGGATTAAGAATTCAAATTCAGTCATACAGGTACGTTCCCCAGTGGCTTATATTCGAACTTCCCTGTTTATATCAGTCCCTTAGACTAAAGGAATTACTGGCTGTCAGGAAAAAAGGTTCCATATTTAGCTTTCTAAGGCCTTTTATGCCTCATACTAGGGTCCCTGCGAGGCCAACACCCATCCTCATACTTAGAGGTATTCGGCCCTCGGTCCAAAGCATAGCATAGAGAGGGCCTCACCTGTCACACTCAATTCTATAATTCTATTTTCCCTTAAATATCACAGAAAGGCCAACATCCCACCACTACTTTCCATGGTAAATAGCCCCTTGGTCCAACTCATAGATAGAGCCTCTCAAGCCGCTTGGCATTAGTAGGGCCTCACCTGTCACCCCCTTAGTGAATGTCTTCGCCACTTGGCACTATTTAGCAGCCAGTACACTGGAGATAAGATCCTAATTTCAATTCTCAATTCTCATTTTAGTATATTACAAGCTCCCGAAGGGGGAGATGAGCTTTCACTCCCTAGCACCACAGCTAGGTGGGGTTTACCATCTAGGAGACAAGAGTCGGCCAGTCCTTCATCTACCACACATACAAGCTGAACTCAGGAGAAGAAGCATTCCATTCCCAGCTACTGCCAGGAAAGCAGAGTTGTTCAGATTAATGCTGACACACATCGACACTGATGCAGGGGAGGGGTCTAGCCTGACTTACAGGCATTGATGAACTCTCTATGGGCCAAATTAGAGATAGAATCGCAGATTAGAATCTAGCCATTTGGCAACAAACCCAACGTTATCCGATGCTACATCCCTAGCGGCTGCTACAACTATTTCACAGGGTAATGTAGCTATCCCTATATCACAAATCGATACACTTATGATTACACCAGCCCATATGGTGCCTCCTCAGATCCGTAAACATATCCTGGAGAGTAAGGATGTGAATTTGGTCTCACTCCTTATTGTTTCCCAGGATATTGTGGAGAATAAAACATATGCTTATGGAGATTTATCGGTAGTTCTCAAGGCCAGAGATCCCAGACTCAGTAAGAAACTTACCATCCCCGAATTTGTACTGGCGTTTGGGATCTTTAAAGATGTGGTGTGTACCAATTTGCCACAGAGGAGAAAGAATTCGATACTTATATGCACAAGCTGGTGGACCTGGGGCATAAATACGGCGGATATGCTTTCTATGACTATCATAGGTTTTTTTCAGCTAATGCAGCCGCAACTCTGGCCCAGTTTAATACTGTCATTAACTGGAGTAAATTGAATACAGAGTTGTTCTGTTGGCATTTCGCTGGCCTCGGGACTCCAGCTTGTACTTTGGGTTCTTCAACATCCCATGCGACTAATCTCTGTCCCAATGACGCCTCAGTTTCGGTCCAACAAAACCCCGGGTTGCCAACCAGGCCTGAGAAAGTCATAAAGGATAAGCTTGGCAGGCCAATTGTGTTACTTGGCAAATCCAAAATTTTAAATAATTTTAATGTGGGGACTTGTGGGTTTAGTGCATGTAGATTATTGCATATTTGTATGCTATGTTTCCGTGCACATTCCAAGACAATGGGCCCTAATAAACTGAATTCCAAACAGTACTTCACATCTGTAAACATTATTAAGTTGTCTCAACTATTAGCAACACACCCATCACCACAATTAATTGATTTCTTGGTTTTAGGGTTTTCTGACGGCTTCCACACTGGTATCATTGCTTTACCTACCGGTATCGGGGAAAGTAAAAACTTACAGTCAGCTATCAATCTCAGGGGGGCCTAGCGCTCCCCGACTTTGAAAAATATTACCACGTGGCACACATAGCCAGAGTCGCCAGTTGGTCGGTAGCCAGCGGCACCAAACCATGGACACAACTAGAAGCAGACACGACCAGCTGTGACCTCAGAACCCTACCATGGATCTCCAGGGCAGCGTACAGGAGCAAACATATCACCAACCCATTCGTGGCGGTGACCATGCAAGTTTGGCACAGACAAGACACAAAACATTACGTGACAACAGACCCAGGCCCGCTCCTGCCCCTAAAGGGAAACCCAGACTTCCCGGCAGGGGACTATGGCCCCATGCCAGGCCCAGCGGGACATGCAACAATACCCCGCATAAAAGATGTCCTCCTCCGCCCGTTCGACATCCGACCACTGGTAGACATCTACCCAGGCAGACCACACACATTTGCTCATGCCCTAGCAAGAGCACAAATTACCCAATACGCTAAATCCATCCCACAACAACCGTCCATTACAAGAGAACCAACCCAATTCGAAAATCTCTGCACACAAGACAAGGAACCACCGCGAGCCATCTCACAAATATATACTATCTTAATAACGAGCAGATACCTACTAGCGCCACCGTGCATCAGAAAGTGGGAGGAAGACCTCAAGGAAACCATGACAGAAGCGGACTGGGACAAAAGCATTACCCTGATACAAAAAACACAGAGCTCGGCGCTCACACAAGAAAACTCGTACAAGATATTTACCAGATGGTACCTGACACCGACAGCACTCCACGCCAGGAACCCAGAAATCCCAGATACATGCTGGAGATGCGCGGAGGAGACTGGTACATTCACACACATATGGTGGACATGCGCCCGCATTAGACCATTCTGGGAAAGAATTCGGACGATAATACATGAGGTTACGGATGAGCTCCTGCCACAGTCCCCAGCCACTTTCCTTCTACACTATACCACTATGGCGACGCCAACATACAAGAGATCTGTTATTCCCAGACTCCTAAATGCGGCAAAGGTGAACATCCCCATTTATTGGAAACAAACCAGCACGCCTTCCATAACAAAGTGGATAGAGGAGGTGGAAGCCACAAAGACATTCGAGGACATGAAAGCAGAAACCCCGAACCTCAGAGACAGTCACACCAAACGCTGGTTCCACTGGATGAGGCTAACTGCGTCAGACTCCTTCAGACATCACCTAACTGCGCCGTAAGCGGAGACGGGAAGACGAGGGAGAGAGAAATAAAAAAAAATGAACTGAAGACAGCGAGACGCGGTGAGCCGGGTGGGCGACAGGAGGCGGGCCGCGGACCACCCGATCCACCCCACCCTGACCCGCACCCAGACAGCACCACGCCACAATGACAACTGATGATACCTGAGATGAACATACTGCCTACGGACACGACAACATACGCGAGCCACACACATAGCCACCTACTGGGCTACAATCACGAACAGGGACAACTAGTCATATAGCTACTACATTAACGGATGACAAAGATTGCAGATTAAAAAGTAACTTTTAATAAATAAATCTAAAATAAGAATATAAAAAAGAAAAATAATATGAACAGCAGGAGTAAATGGAGACTATACAGCGAGTAAAACTCTGTGACTACTTATATAAGCTGTAAAAGTGTATACATAATAACACTAATGCTGAAGCAATACTGTTTAGCTACAATATAACAGTGTATTCCCAAGTAATAGAAGTGATACTATATTATATATCACTAATAGCTGTAGCAAAAGGGGGGGGGGGAGAGATAAGACAACTGCTAAACCAGTGCTGTCAATAGTTCAGCTAAGACAGATTTCTGACAGACGGCGATTAGCCAGTTAAATATCACAAAAGCTGCCTAGATCATAGCAGCATTTTGATAATAAATTAAAGCTTGCTGTCAAGCAGTAAAGTGTAAAATAAGGGGTTGCTGACCTGGCTCCGTTTTTTTCCTGCAAGATACCTAGCAGTATATTCTAGTGTAACAACAGCTGCCTGCACTGAATGATGTTAACTTATGCTTGACCACAGTGGAGCACAAAGTAGTAGCTCACCTGTGAAGGACTGCTGACAGGCAGCAGTTAACTGGTTAAAAATCACACAAGTTGCCTAAATGCTAGCTGCATCTAAATAATAGGTCAAAGTATAAAGAGAGGGTTTACAAACAGTTTTGAACAGGTTGCCTAGGTAGTAGAAAATATACAGAGTGACAGAGGAAGGCATATAGAATAAAGATTCCTGAGTCTTGTGCCTTCGAGGGCACCCCTTAATAAAATGCCTGGTCTTATCAATCTCCCCCCATAAACATAATAAAGGAAAAAGAAAGAGAAATAAAGTATGTACAGAGTACACAAAATTAGTGTTAAGAGTCTCCAATATGCACTCCTGAAATGCTGGACATAAATGAACTTGATGTCGGTAATTTAGCAATAGATAAGCAGAGAGTTAGATGCCGACACCAATAATGTGTCAGTAAGTGTCCAGAGCCCCTAGGGCTATTATTTAGATGCAGCTAGCATTTAGGCAACTTGTGTGATTTTTAACCAGTTAACTGCTGCCTGTCAGCAGTCCTTCACAGGTGAGCTACTACTTTGTGCTCCACTGTGGTCAAGCATAAGTTAACATCATTCAGTGCAGGCAGCTGTTGTTACACTAGAATATACTGCTAGGTATCTTGCAGGAAAAAAACGGAGCCAGGTCAGCAACCCCTTATTTTACACTTTACTGCTTGACAGCAAGCTTTAATTTATTATCAAAATGCTGCTATGATCTAGGCAGCTTTTGTGATATTTAACTGGCTAATCGCCGTCTGTCAGAAATCTGTCTTAGCTGAACTATTGACAGCACTGGTTTAGCAGTTGTCTTATCTCCCCCCCCCCTCCCCCTTTTGCTACAGCTATTAGTGATATATAATATAGTATCACTTCTATTACTTGGGAATACACTGTTATATTGTAGCTAAACAGTATTGCTTCAGCATTAGTGTTATTATGTATACACTTTTACAGCTTATATAAGTAGTCACAGAGTTTTACTCGCTGTATAGTCTCCATTTACTCCTGCTGTTCATATTATTTTTCTTTTTTATATTCTTATTTTAGATTTATTTATTAAAAGTTACTTTTTAATCTACAATCTTCTCAGTAAATCATACACAGGTAGAATGGCATTTGTTTCTTTTTTTGTTTATTCTCTATGATTACTTAGTATGTATACCAAGATTACTTGGTATGTGGCTGAAAGACCAATTTAGGTCTTTCAGCCTTTTGGTAGATAGCTCCCTAATACCCCTATGAAGATTCTTTTGGAGGCTCCAAAAAAGGACTTAAAAAGGTAAAAAAGTAAAGTAACAAATGTATTAATATATCATATGTATAAAAGTATAAAAACAATATGTATAAAAAAAAGTCCTCAATAAAAGTCCTTTTAAAAATGGCCAAAACGTATTTCACTCTCAAATAGAGCTTCTTCAGTCAGTTGTAGTGTAGTTCCTACGGAGGACCTACACTAGGTCCTACGGAGGTCCTACGGAGGACCTACACTACAGCTGACTGAAGAAGCTCTATTTGAGAGTGAAACGCGTTTTGGCCATTTTTAAAAGGACTTTTATTGAGGACTTTTTTATACATATTGTTTTTATACTTTTTTTTATACATATGATATATTAATAAATTTGTTACTTTACTTTTATACCTTTTTAAGTCCTTTTTTGGAGCCTCCAAAAGAATCTTCATAGGGGTAGTGCCATCCCCATTCAAATTGGCACAGAGTTCATACACCTAGAGCCAGAATCCATATGCTCAGGACCAGGTGAGCACCACATTTATTTATATATATGTGTGCTTTTATGACCAAAATCTACACATTGGTTCGTTCTCCCTCTGTTTTTTGTCTTTGAGAATCACTCTATACTGAAGTAGAAGGGTGGTGCTACCATTATAAGCACACAAGCTTTGATACGGAGCCAGTGTTTCCATATACAGGCTACTTGGAATGTGGGTGCCCCAGCCATTAAGATTCCATCATTATTATTGCATTGTCACTTTATATACCATCTGCACTATATTGTATTCTTTTGTATTCTTTTACATGTACCATGATACAAAATAACGTTTGGTAAGCTATATATGTGTTTGAGCACTCCACTTATAGGTGTAGGTATCTGTTACTTACACCGCACTTAAATCTATTATTTTGTCAAGTGGGATAGAGGATATTTCCGCACAAGTGTATAGAGCTGCCCGAAAAATCACCTGCACTTTGTAAAGCACCTTGTTACACACATCCCTCCGTAAAAAGAGGTGAACTTTGATTGGTATTCAGTGATATTAATATACCAATATATCTGTAATACTCCTAAACGCCCCCCGCAGCTCTGCAATTGTTATCACAAATGTGTTTGTTAAGTGAGCAAATGCATGTTAGAACTAAGCATGTATAGTTGTTAAATGCACGTGCCAACACTAGGAAAAAGAGATACTGGACCTTGAAATGCAACTGTATCATGAATTGCAAACCTATAGAGCCTGGGGTGATGAAACGATAATGCAGGGTTAACATGACTGAAGCGGAATGGCCTTCGCCACAGTATCTGTTTTTCACTAAGGGCTGTCCAACCCCCCTTATGTTGCTTTTTTTCTTAATATTGTACATGTTTGTTACTTGTAGAAACAAGTAACAAAACAGTATCTGGTAGCGTTCGTCTGGTTGTTCGGTAAGAACCCCCTGTTCAGCTAATTTCCACCATAGAGTTTGACAACCGAACTAACTACCTAACAACCAGGCCACCCAGAAGAAGAGCGTGGTGCCAACTGACCTCCCTAACCTGGTTCACACTCTCTTAATTGCCGACACACGGACGGACTAGGTGATCCCCCTGTGTGGCCACCGTTCGCCATACGAACATGTGGTGGCGGCCATCTTTGAATACGAATTACACCAGCGGTGTTTGGTCGTCGAGTGTATGGAACCCAAATTGGACACAACATGGCACAAACACCGCAGAGACTTCCATCTTCAGATAAGTTCGTGAAAACTCAGGAGAACAGAGCGGGATGCGGTGAAAGGAATCACACGAACAAGAGGAATTGAATGAACTAAGGCACAAACTATGTTTTTATGTACTTTCATGCATTTCAGACTCCTGAACAGAGACCGCACAGCCCAAACACATGGAACTATTCTCGGCTTACACCTTGTGTGCCGTTGGTAAAACTAAGACCTCCATAAAACTGTCGAACACCTTTACCGATCTTTGTGATTTTTCAGTATGTTGCTCCCCCATATCGGGACTATCAGGGGATGAATTATGAGTGTATGACATGTTTTGGGGGTATTTCTAGTAAAGTATGAAAATTTAGATTTTTCTGTAGTTGGCGACCCACTCACCTGTTTCATCCCCAGGGCAGAGCATCCAAACTCCTTCAGTCCTTGGCGTGCGGACTTCCAGAGCTCAAACACAATGCCCTAGCGTTAGCTGACTGCACTGGCAGAGGTAGCAGGCATCTCCACCCCTCTGTCAGACACATCGAGAGGGGAGAAACCAGTACCACTTTAAGGGAGATTTTTTAAGGTATTGGGGGTAGAGAATGGAAGAATAAGGAGGAATGAGAAAAAAGAGATGTTTTGCCGCCACCAACAGCAAAATAGAAATAAAATGGTAAAGAGGAGTGAGTGGGCAATTGGCGACCCACTCACCTGTTTCATCCCCAGGGCAAAGCATTCAAACTCCTTCGATCCTTAGCATGGGGAGCAGACCTCCAGAGCTCAAACACAATGCCCTAGCATTAGCTGACTGCGCTGGCAGAGGTAGCAGGCATTGCCACACCGCTGTCAAACATAGCAAGAGGGGAGAAACCAGTACCAGTTTAAGAGAGATTTTAAGGTATTGGGGGTGGGGGAGGGGATGGAGAGAATGGAAGAATAAGGAGGAATGAGAAAAAAAGAGATGCCTCCTGCTGAACTTCTTCCTCAGACAGAATTCGCCTCTTATGCTGCCAGTCACACACCCTCTAGATCAGTTTCTCCCTCCAAGTTGTTAGGCTATTGGATCTGAGTGCTAGCTTTCCCTTAATCCTTGGATCACAAAGGCAAGCTAACATCAGTACAGGAGAATGATCAATTTGCTCACGTAGGCAAACTTTAAGCTGATCCTATAGCGTCCTGACCAGAGTTACTACATCAGGATGTTAAGGGACAGAGGAGAGATTTGGAGACAGAGACCCTGTTGCTCATGATCACTTCCAGCCACTCTAAAGGGCATTACACGATTCCTCAATATCCCCCACTGCCGGGCACCCGAATGATCGCTCCCCCTGGAGGGATCACTTCTGGGATTGCCGCACGTGGTGCCCGGCAGTGTGGAGCAGAGAATCAGAAGCCTTCAGGCAGGCTTCCGATGCTCTCCCTGTAGTTAGTGCCTCGAGTAAAAAAATATAATAATAATAAAATGTAAAAATTAAATAAAATAAAAATTAACCCCTATCCTTCCTCCCCATGTACTTACCGATCGCCAACATTCCCCCACCGGCGATCAGTCTGCTTCTGAGGGGGACTGTCTGGGCTAGCCCCCCAGTGGCCATGTGACTGTTCTAAAAGAGCGGTCACATGGCCCCCATAGGTGTCCACAGTGCTGCCAGCAGGGGGACTGCCTGAACTAACAGGCAATCCCCCTGCTGGTGAAAAAGTTTTAAAAAAAAGTTAATAGTAAAAAAATATATATATATATATATATATATTTGTGGTCGGTTAATTAGTGACTGTGAAATACCATATGATTGGTTAAAGTTGGTGAGGTGTGCCTGAACTGACGTAGGGGGTAGGCCTGTAAAAAAGAGGGCCCCCCGAAGTATTGTGTGAATATGAGAGGGTGCGGTGGGTGGGGTGAACAGGTAAGGAGAGAGGAGTAGCGTTTTATAGGAACGCTAACTCCTTCCACAAATACAGGCCTTAAACTTGTGGTCGGTTAATTAGTGACTGTGAAATACCGTATGATTGGTTAAAGTCGGTGAGGTGTGCCGGAACCGACATAGGGGGTAGGCCTGTAAAAAAGAGGGTAAAAAAGATTGCAGATAAACACACTTTATTCTTAACATAATTATGATATAAGGTACTTAAATGCTTGTCTTAACTCTTTCTCTGAGTGTGGTATGTTTCTGTGGTATATAGCAGATTCCCAACGCCCTAATTTCTTAATTATGTGAACTGGCGTATTAGTACTGGACGCGGCTGATGCCGCCCCTATCCTGAATTAATGTCCTGAATGAGATGCGGGGTCCCAGCCTAATTTAATGCACAGTGTACGAATGTAAAACATGAACTTGGTAGTAGTTAGGGGATTGCCTAGCAGTGCAAAAAGCGGAGAGTGGCTGGGATTAGCTTTGATCTGTGCTAAGTAAGTGTCTAAGACTTTAACCGGGCACCAGTTATTTCCAGTCGGGTAGAAGGGCATTTCAACCGGATGGCCTGTTTGTCTGGTCTTTGAATGTCGGAGTGATAGGATGTAATGGTCATTTACCTTTTTTAAATCCTCTTTGATGAGACATAATTGATTGTCTGATGTGTTGCAATCGTGAATTATCTAGGCCTCAGGAACCCATAAAATGCTATATACAGAGAGGTTTTTATAACTAGGTTTGTGCAAGGTTCAACTGGTAGCGTGTCCAGTATGTCTGATAATGCCCGGAATTTCTCCCCATCTATGGGTAGACGTTTGTTTGTAGTGTGATGATCAAGTTTATTTATGCCTTTTAATATATTTTTTATCGGGTAAGTACTGAGGAAAGGAGTATGGTTTGGAATGGCAGTCAAGACGTGGTGCTGTATACCAGACAGGTAAAGTTTAATCGTATTGTATGAAAGTTTGAGTTGAAGGTGGCAAAAAGCGGCAAATGGGACCATGGTTTGAACTGAATAGTTGTGTAAGTCGAATTCTACTGAGAAACTTTGGAAGACAGTCATGGCTCTGTCGTATGTTCTTTCAGTATTCGTGGATAAAAGGCTACCTGAACCAATTCGTAACTGTGTGCCAAAACCTGGGCTAATGCAGGATTAACTTGTCGAAATCCGGGGTTTGGGTTGGGTATTTGTCGGCAGTTGGGTGGAGGCTGAAGAATTCCTGTAATTTACAACGGGACAAAGCATCAGCAGCGGAGTTAGAGTAGGCTGCGATGTGTACACATATTGAAAAATTGAAAGGTGGCTGCTAACCATGTCAGTCTGTGAGCTAACTTCATAATGACCAATGAAGATGAATGGCCCTTATTGATTATGTCGCAGGCTGCCATGTTATCCGTGTAATACTTTTTGGCCATACCTGATCAGGTTTTTCCCCATGTAAAGGCAGCCACCACTATCGGGTAAATTTCGAATAAGGCCGATGTTTCGCGAAAGGAGGGTAAATCGAGAGTCTCCTCCGGCCAGGAATCTCTTAACCAAGAGTTTCTGTATATTGCTGCAAATCCGGTATTGGCAACTGCGTCTGTCCAAAAACCTGGGGATTGGTCAGATATTGGAGGGATGAACATAGAGAACCCATTCCAATGTTCTAAGAACTCCTTCCACATGGCTAGGTCTGCCATTGCTGAGGGATCTAAGTGATCAATATGATTATCTGGCAAACCTGGTAATAAACACAATAACCTGGAAATAAATGATCTACCATGGGGAATTATGCGCATCGCGAAGTTCAAAGAACCTAACAAAGATTGTAGGTCTTTACGAGTGTAAGTACCCTGTTGAAGGAACCTGACTATCTCTTTGTGTATATGCCTGAGCTTGTCCTCGGGGAGACTTGACTGCATTGTGTCAGAATCCAGAGTGATGCCTAGGAAGTCGAGTCTGGTGGTGGGTTCAGTTGTTTTGTCCAGTGATAGAGGGATGCCTAATGTTGTAAATAGTGCTATAGTGCTCTTTAGACTGATCGGAGTGCAGTTGTTACATTCTACCAACAAGAAGTCGTCTAAATAATGTATCACCGTGGGGCACCTAGCAATATTGAGGGGGAGCCAACAGAGAGTCTCAGCAAAAATGTCGAATATTTTTGGGCTACTCTACTCGAAAGTAAGCCTAGTCGCAAAATAATAATTCTCTCTCCACTTGACCCTGTGAACATGCCATAATGAAGGATGAATGGGTAACAACTTAAAGGCATTGGAGATATCGGTCTTACTGAGCCGTGCGGCTTTACCTGCCCTCAAGATTGCTTGTATGGCATTATCCACGGAGGCATAGTGAAGAGAGAATTCGGTAGATGGAATGAGGGAGTTTAGGCTTGGGTTTGCAGACGAATGAGGAGCAGACAGATCGATGATTAGACATTTTTTATTGGAATATTTACTGGTGGCTATCCCGATCGGATTTGTGCGCCAGGAGGTGAAGGGAGGGAGGAAAATGGACCTATCATGAAGCCTTTTTTGATTTCTTTACCAATTAGTTTGTCTACTGTTTGTGGATTGTTCCTAGCTGAAAGGAGGTTGGGACATTCTAATGTGCCTGCGGGGAGTGACACCAACACGGTGTAAAAACCTTCCGAGAACCCAAGTAATAAGTATTCTACCAAGTGAGGAGACGGGTGCGACTTCAAGTAGAATTCTAGATTACTTGTATTTACCTCGGTTAATCATTTTTTGGGATTCAACTTAGATGGGCACATGGTTTTGGCATGTGCCCTAAAGCATACGGAACAGATGTGCAGTAATCTGCAGGCGCTAAAGCTACATGCCCCTGCATTAAAATTATTACATATTTGAGCTTTGCCCAAATAGATGATGGGACGGCCAAGCTTATCTTTTTGACTGCACTGGTCAGTCTTGCTAGCTCCTCCTGAGATACCAGAATAGGAGGATTCGGCCTCTGAGGGGCACAGGTTAGTGGTATGAGAGGTGGAAGAGCAGACTGCACAAGACGGAGGTACTAAGCCTGCAAAATGCCTGCAAAAGAGTTCCATGTCCAAGAGACTCCAGTCAGTGCGGATTTTAAACTGGGCCAAGGTTGCGGCTGCTTTTGCTGACATGGACTTGTGGAAATCTTAAAACATGAAACCCTTATTGAGTGTTAGGTCTCTAGCCTTCATAACGACTGCCATATTTCCATAATTGTACACTCTGTTTTACACAACGTCTTGGGAGGCAATTAGCAAAGAAACCAGATTTACATCTTTTCCATCTACAATGTCCTTACGGAGGGCTGGAGGGACCATGTGTGCTGGGGTTATAACTTGTGTAGTAGAAAGGTAGAATGGCGAGTCTGTTGGCCTACCCTGTAAGTTGTCAGAAGTGGGTGCTTGTACTGATCCTATGGGAGAAGGGCCTGTGACAGCTGAGTTAGCGTTTTCCAACTTGGTCAATCTATCATTGATAGACTGTAGAGGATGGTGTTTAGTGTCCATTGTATGTCTGAGCTATGCCCCTGTGTCCCTTGTATACCCAACCCAGGATCCTCTGGGTGTGCTGTGAGGAGCTTAAAAAGTTCAGCTTTCCTTGCCATCGCAATTCAGCTGATATATTGGGGATTGTCCTACGGCGCAATTCAGCTGATATATTGGGGATTGTCCAGGACCTTAAAGAGCCTCGCGTGGATGGTTCTTGGAATTCCCGGGGGGTACCAACTCTCACAGGGGTGTTAAGCCTAGCGGGTGTGCTGGGGGAGATGACTCTTCTCGTGTGTTGGCTTCTTGAGACTTGCTGGAAAAAAAAAACAACACAACAACAATAACGTGGTTAATAAGATATCGAGCATAAATAGAACTGGATGGCTAACTAGTGTCGTAGCGAAAAAGATTTGGGCGTGGGGCTCGAGCCACTAGCGTGGTGGCGGGGTGTTGGCCTCTCGGTGACGGTAAAAGATTCAATACGTGTGGCCGTGACAGGTGAGGCCCTGACTATATTCCCAATAGGTGGGTGAATACGAGGCTCTAACTATGGTTTGGGCCGAGGGCCGAAATCTCCGTGTTGAGATTGGGGAGTTGGCCTCGCGGGACCAGCTATTGTTCAACTGAGGCCAGTGCCTAGCCCTATACAGTCAGTTCTCTGACCCTGTACAGGGGCTTGATGAATGGGGTAATGCAACGTACCTAGCAAAACCCAAGTGAGGTTTCAGTGAGGAAATTCTGTAAGAGACCTATGACACAAGAAGGAGGGAGAAGAAGAAGGGGAGGGGGCAAGAGTATAATAAAGAGGGGAGGAGAAAATAAGAACATTTTTTTTTTTTTTTTTTGACAATGCAGAAAGAATATCACCATAGGCCCTCAGTGTTGTGAAGGGACAAAGGAAAGTTACTTAATTCCCCTATAAGGAGATTTTTGAAACTATGGTGCTAAGCGTGGTCTTGATAGTGAAAGAAAAGGAGAGAAAAAAAAATGGTGAAAGAATGAAAAGATGTTGAAGGAGTTTAGGACGTCTATTGTGAGATAAAGAGTTGACGATAACGTATAACGAGTCGAGTGAAGCCGTGGCCTGACGAGGCAAGGCAAGAAATCAAGCCCCCGTATGTTAATAATCCCTTCCGGTGTTGCGTGGCCTTGTATAGGCAGTAATTAGCGACATGACTTAAGATTGTTTAGTACCTGATAAACGCGAAGATTAGTGGAGCTATAACCAGGTTGTAGTGAAATGCTCTTGTGAAACCTGAAATTGAGGTAGCATATAACAGGAGAAAAGGAACTTGAGTGATGCTTAATACATGTTCAAGTCCTGCCCTTATACAACCAATGAGAGACCTAATCGTGTTTTTATCAACTATAAAAACAAAACAATTTCCTCTGGAGAAGTCCTAATACCGCAAGTAGTTCTGCCTCCTACCAGAGTTATGCTTGATATTTAATGACCAATATATAATGAAATGGGAGACATAATGAAATGGAAAACATAACCAAATTCCTGGATGCACCAATTATAATATACCTAGTTCACATAACCCCTGAAACTAAACCATAATTGCTTAATGAAAAACTAATAACATTATTCCGTTATGACACAATTCGAACTTCTTCTCACTGTGATCCATTTTTTTTCTGAACATTGATGGCATCTCATAATGACAGTGAGACTCCTTAATTAAAATATATCCACAAATAACCATGACTTATAATGTTTAACTGCATGTTTGCCAAACTCATACTGCTATTACAAAGCAGTTGGCATTACAAATTTTCCTTCCTCTCAAAAGTTAGCAGTGAAAGGATTTGCAATTCTTATATTTCTGTTATTTTTTTTTCATCACATAAAATATATATACATTTCCTGAGGGCTGATTCCTTGCCACAAATTGTAACATAATTAAAACGAATAATCCAACAAAATAGTTTGCTGAATGGCGGGAATAGCCAAATTGAAATGAATAGAACGAATAAATACAATGAAATAGTTTGCTGAAATGTGTACGATCACATGTTTGTAAACCATGTAAGTGGAGAATAAGAAATGTTGAATGGCGGGAATAGACCGAACGCAGCTATTCCTGCCGATTACCTGGCGTTCAGTAGTTTTGATTTTCACAAGACAGCAAAGGAATGACGGGACCGGAAGCGTGCTGTCAGGAACCGGATGTCCGGCTAGACGAGGGGAGGAACTGCGTACGACACGGCAAAGGTAAGGAGAGAAGAGTAGCGTTTTATAGGAACGCTAACTCCTCCCACAAATACAGGCCTACGGCCTTAAACGTATATATAAGATATATATATATATATATATATATATATAGATAGAGAGAGAGATATGTAGATATATTATATCTATATATGATATGTATATATATATATATATATATATATATATATATATATATATATATATATATATATATATACATATATATATATATATCTTATACATAACATCATACTAAGTGTATTTTTTGACCCCAAAGGCAGTTACCATGTTCCTATTTGCTCCTAGGTTCCTATTGATTGCTGCTCGGCACAACTTTTCCAGTCAGGACCGTAAATGCCATTAATGACATTTTTATGTGCAGATGAAAACGTGACCACCAGAAGAACGCCTACTGGGTGGGCAGGACCAGGATTGAGAGGAAACTTGGCGTGAAAATAGCAAATCTTGCAGCCAGCATGTATATCAGACGCCAGAACCCAAGAACGATCTGCTGGTCCATAACCTTTCCAATCCACCAAGTACTGTAAAGTGCCCCGAGAAAACCTGGAATCAATAATGGAGGAGACCTCATACTCTTCCTGTCCAGAAACAACTAAGGGAGGAGGAGGGACACTTGAGACAGTATATTTATTGCAAACAAGAGGAATTTTCAAGGAGGCCTGAAGGGCCAGAGAATACGCAACAGGATTGAGCCTGAGAAGGACGCGAAAAGGTCCAAGGAACCTAGGAGAAAATTTCATGCTACTGACTTTGAGCCTGATGTTACGAGAAGATAACCAAACTCTCTCACCCACTTGGTAAAAGGGTTGGCACCTTGATGTGTATCAGCATAATGCTTGAAATGGTCAGCAGCAGTACCCAGAGTAGATTGAATTTTAACCCAGGTATCACGGATGGAAGCCAGACGGTCATCAAAAGCAGGAATAGCGTTATCAGAAAAAGCAGCCGGTAGGACAGTAGGATGCTGGCCATTATTAACAAAAAATGGACTATGCCCAGAGGAGCCATGGTCAGCATTGTTCCTAGCAAACTCGGCCCATGGTAGTAATTAGGACCAATTGTCTTGAGTGCTATTAATGAAACAACGCAAATATAATTCCAAGGACTGGTTAGCCCTCTTAGCTGTACCATTGGACTGGGGGTGGTAAGAGGATGAAAAAGACAATTCAATCCCTAATTGTTTATTGAAGGCCTTTCAAAACCGGGACATGAACTGAGAACCTCTATCAGATACTATATTGTGAGGAATGCCATGCAGATGGACAATTTCTCGTATAAAGATTAGTACCAGGTCTTGAGATGATGGCAATTTCTTGAGAGGAATAAAATGAGCCATTTTAGAAAAACGGTCCACAACCATGAGAATAGTGGTATAACCATTAGAACTAGAAAGTTCAACAATGAAGTCCATGGACAAGTGGGACCATGGGACCTCAGGAATAGGAAGAGGTTGCAACAAGCCACAAGGGAGTTTATGAGGCACTTTGGAAACCGCACAAACAGAACAAGCCTGCACATATTCCTTAACATCCTTCCTGAGGGAATCCCACCAGAATGACCTCATGATAGCAGAAGTGGATTTATTAATACCTGGGTGACCAGCAGACACATTGTCCTGAAACACCATCATGATATTAACCCTTTCCCCCAATGGAACGAACAGTTTGTCCTGAGGTTTACCGCAGGGCACCTGAGACTGAGCCTCTATGATGGAGCCAGGCAGTGGAGAGGACAATGAAAGGTCAGTGGATGAAATGATACATTCCGGGGGAATGATATGGGACGTTTCTTGCTCTAGTATAGCCTCAGTATTGAACTGCCTGGACAAGGCGTCGGCCTTGACATTTTTAGAACCATGATGGAGCCTAGGAGTGGAGAGAACAATGAAAGGACAGTGGACGCAATGATACATTCCGGGGGAATGATATGGGACATTTCTTGTTCTAGTATAGCCTCAGTATCGAACTGTCTGGACAAGGAGTCAGCCTTGACATTTTTAGAACCAGGTCTATGAGTGATAATAAAATTAAAGCGAGAAAGAAATAGAGACCACCTAGCTTGTCTTGAAAATAATTGCTTATCATCTCCTATGTAAGCGAGGTTTTTGTGATCAGTAATGATCAAAAGGGGGTCCGTGGAACCCTCTAAAAGATGTCACCACTCCCCGAGAGCTAGAATAATGGCCAACAATTCTCTATTACCAATATCGTAATTGCACTCAGCAGGAGACAACTTTCTAGAAAAGTAACCACAAGGATGTAACAGAGTTTCCTGGCTCTCCCTCTGGGAGAGAACTGCCCCTACCCAGGTCTCTGAAGCATCAACCTCCAGTATGAGAGGCTTACTGGTGTCAGGATGTATCAATATGTCGTCGGAGGCAAACCGCTGTTTGAGAGTTTCAAAGGCTTCAATAGCCTCCTTAGACCATATTGTACTACTAGCCCCCTTGCGTGTCATATTGGTGATGGGGGCTAATACTGAAGAAAATCCTTTATAAATATTCTGTAATAATTGGCAAAACCAATAAACCTTTGAATGGCTTTCAACCCAGTGGGTAAAGGCCACTGTAGAATAGATTCTAGTTTTTTAGGATCCATCTGAAACCCCGAGGCAGAAATATATCTTATAAACTGTAATTCAGACTGGTCAAAGATACATTTTTCCAATTTACAATAAAGTTGGTTTGCAGAACTTGTTTAACGTGATCGTGGTGAGCCTGGAGGTCAGGAGAATAAATAGGGATATCATCCAGATAAACCAAGACAAACAAGTAAATGTAATCCCTGAGTAGTGATGTCGCGAACACAAAATTTTCGGTTCGCGAACGGCGAACGCAAACTTCCGCAAATGTTCGCGAACCGGCGAACCGGGCGAACCGCCATAGACTTCAATGGGCAGGCGAATTTTAAAACACACAGGGACTCTTTCTGGCCACAATAGTGATGGAAAAGTTGTTTCAAGGGGACTAACACCTGGACTGTGGCATGCCGGAGGGGGATCCATGGCAAAACTCCCATGGAAAATTACACAGTTGATACAGAGTCTGGTTTTAATCCATAAAGGGCAGAAATCACCTAACATTCCTAAATCACAATGAATATGGATTGACACCTGACATATGACATATTGACACCCTGACATATGGATTGACACCTGTCCTCAGAGCCCCTGATGCACACGGACACAGAGCAGAATAGAGACTGTTCCCCCTACATAGGGTCACTTGGCAGATATGGATTGACACCTGTCCTCAGAGACCATGATACACACTGACAAAGAGCAGAATAGAGACTGTTCCTCCTACATAGGGTCACTTGGCAGATATGGATTGACACCTGTCCTCAGAGACCATGAAACACACTGACACAGAGCAGAATAGAGACTGTTCCCCCTACATAAGGTCACTTGGAAGATATGGATTGACACCTCTCCTAAGGATCCCTGATACACACTGACACAGAGCAGAATAGGGACTGTTCCTCCTACATAGGGTCACTTGGCAGATATGGATTGACACCTGTCCTCAGAGACCGTGATACACACTGACACAGAGCAGAATAGAGACTGTTACCCCTACATAGGGTCACTTGGCAGATATGGATTGACACCTGTCCTCAGAGCCCCTGATACACACTGACACAGAGAAGAACAGAGACTGTTCCTCCTACATAGGGTCACTTGGCAGATATGGATTGACACCTGTCCTCAGAGCCCCTTGTGACTAAATGCCTTTTGTCCCTGGATTGTTAGGTGACAAGCTGCCCTTTGCCCCCGGCTTTTGGAGGAGCCTGATTGCCAGCCTCCTTCCTCATGACTATGGCCCTGGGGTGTATTGCCATTTAAAAAGACTATTTGGGGCTTATTGGCTTCTAAAGACAGTTTCTTCCCATTGGAATCCTTGGGAAGGTGTGTTTCTTCCCCTCCCCTGTTTCCTGTCTATTGTTCTCCAGCAGGGCGTTGTCCCAGGGACACTGCCAGACCAGTGGGAACTGGTTTGGGCAGGAAAAGCCATGCTTCCTTTGGTTACAAAGGACTTCTAACTAACTTTTGAACTAATGGAAGGATTTGCATGATTTTTTGGTATGTTTGTATTTGGGATGTGCTGATTAATAATATGTGACTTTTATTAATATTGGATGTATGGTTTTAGAGTTATGAAAGTTGGGTAAAAAGTGTGTTTTAAAATGTATTGATAATTGGGTTACTTCTCAGGCTAAGGGGAGGAGATGTGTGGGATGTAACCAGTGTGTGATTGGGTAATGTATAATTGTCTGTGGGTGTCTCCCTTGCAGGGGAGAATTGCATAAAAGCAGAGTATGTGCCATTAAAGGTTCAGATCATCTTGTACCTTCATGCAGTTTCGGCTCATGTTTGGGGGATTGGAGAAACTACACTCTGGGGATTACTATAATCACTATACTCCCCAGGGTATAATCACTAAGCTCTGCTAAGAGCTTGTTCCTGTTCCTGCTCTCTGGAATTTGGAGAGGTCGACCTACTGGAAGCTGGACCCTGGTCTTGGGTCCAGAGTGGCTGGAGACGGCGAGACCCCAACCAAGCTGCGGCGTTTCGTGGGGTCTGCAGTGGTTATGGTGTCGGGCAGAGTGCTTGGAGTCCTCAGAAAGCACTAGGAGCATCCGTCGGTGGAAGGTACCCGGTCGGGGTGCCAGCGGTTCCGTCACAGTGGTGGCAGCGATGGGATGGCGTCCTAGCGCGAGGAGAAGCAGCGCAGAGGCACCGGTAACATTTGGAATTACAATTTGAGGGCAACGCTAGTATTCGTACAGCGCCCCTGGTCACAGCAAACATGACCTATTGCTTTGAGGGTGCCGCTTACAGGGAGGAGCCAAAGAGGCGGTTAACCAGGTATGGCCAGGATCCCTCGTTAGAGACGATCCTGGCAACCATGCGCAAGTTGGATGAGGAGAATCGAGCGGCATGGGAATTTGAGCTCCGATTGCGGAGATTGGGGCAGTGGCCAATTGATCTCTCTCCCCAGCGGCAGACAGCATCCCAGAGAGAGGAGATTGTCGATCCCTCATCCCTGCAACAACCATCATCACTGGGAGTTGAGACAGTAGCTCTGACTCCCCAGTGGCAGTGTGTTGTCAAGGGAGAAGAGACAACCGGTCTCTCTCCCCAGAGGCAGACAGCATCCCAGGGAGAGGAGATTGTCGGTCCCTCGTCCCTGCAGCAACCATCATCACTGGGAGTTGAGACAGTCGGTCTGACTCCTGAGCGGCAGTGTGTTGACAAGGGAGAAGAGACAACCGGTCTCTCTCCCCAGCGGCAGTGCAAGTTACAGGGAGTCGAAGGTGTCGTCCTTCCTCCACAGCGGCAGTGTGAATTACAGGGAGACGAAGGTGTCGCCCTTCCTCCCCAGCGGCAGTGTGAATTCCAGGGGGCCGAAGGTGTCGTCCATCCCCCCCAGCAGCAGTGTGTCCTACCGGGAGCAGAGACAGTTGGTCTCTCTCTCCAGCAGCAGACTGTGTTTCAGGGAGAGGAGCACAGCACCCTATCTCCCCAGCGGCAGCTTACCCTACCAAGGAGAGACACCAATCTCCCAGATGGCGCAGAGGGGACCATGGTCTCCGTGCCCGACCTACAGGGAGGCTGGACAGCCTGTCCAGATCCCCAACTACCCTCACAGGGACAACAGGAGGAGGGGTTCGAATTCCCCTCCCCAGCTAACTCCTAACTTGGCCCCAGGGTTAACAGAGGAGATGTTAACCCCCACTGACTCCCATGTTCCCCTGGCTACTGAGCCGGACTATGTTCCCAGCACCCCAGCAGAAGAGCTGACAGCTGGGCAGAGTGCAGTCGGCCTCTGCCCTCCCTGTGTCCCTTGTCCAGAGCCTGATGTCCTGCAGCCTATACCAGCGGAAGAGCTGGCAGCTGGGCAGAGTGCAGTTGGCCTCTGCCCTCCCTTTGACCCTTGTACAGAGCTTGACATTCTGCCGGCTATCCCAGCGCAAGAGCTGACATCAGGGCAGAATAGAGACTGTTCCCCCTACATAGGGTCAATTGGCAGATATGGATTGACACCTGTCCTCAGAGCCCCTGATACACACTGACACAGAGCAGAATAGAGACTGTTCCTCCTACATAGGGTCACTTGGCAGATATGGATTGACTGTTCCCCTACATACACACTATTGGATCTCGCAAAACTTACCAAGGATCTAAATCATGTTCCCGTATCGTACATGAAAAACCTACTCATACAAAATCTCTTCCCAAACGTCATTTCGTTCAAAGTGGAGAGAATGTTAAAAAAAAATATATTTTTGTTCTGAGTGTGAGAAATGCTTTTCAGCCGCTTCCAATCTTAAGCATCATTTGAGGAGCCATACAGGAGAGAAACCTTATTTTGTTCTGATTGTGGGAAATATTTCTCTCAAAGAGGCCACTTTTATATTCAATCTATAACAGTGAAAAAAGTTTTTGGGTTTTAAATGCAAGCTATTGTGACACCAGTGAGTGAGTGGTGGCACTGGGCACAGTATCCACTGTGAGCCTGACACAGAAGCTGGCAGACAACTAACTGCAATTACATTACACAGAAAAAAAAAAAGCAGACTGATGTTCTAGCCCTAAAAGGGGCTTTTTGGGGTGCTGTCCTTACAGCAGAGATCAGATGAGTCCTTCAGGACTGTAGTGGACACTGTATACCCTAACCTAGCTATGCATTTCCCTATCTAATCAACAGCAGCTACACTTTCCCTCCTCTCACTAAGCATGCAGCTTGAGAATGAATGTAAAATGGATGCCTTCCAGTAGGTGGGAGGGTCTGCTAGGGAGGGTGTGCTGCTAATTGGCTGGAATGTGTCTGCTGACTGTGAGGTACAGGGTCAAAGTTTACTCAATGATGACGAATAGGGGGCGGATCGAACCGCGCATGTGTTCGCCGTCCGCGGTGGACACGAACACGTTATGTTCGCCAGGAACTGTTCGCCAGTGAACCGTTCGGTGCATCACTACCCCTGAGTACATCATTAAAGGACAACTCTAGGCACCCAGACCACTTCAGCTTAATGAAGTGGTCTGGGTGCCTGGTCCAGCTAGGGTTAACCCATTTTTTTATAAACATAGCAGTTTCAGAGAAACTGCTATGTTTATGAATGGGTTAAGCCTTCCCCCATTACCTCTAGCGGCTGTCTTATTGACAGCCGCTAGAGGCGCTTGCATGCTTCTCACTGTGATTTTTACAGTGAGAGCACGCCAGCGTCCATAGGAAAGCATTGATAATGCTTTCCTATGCGACCGGCTGAATGCGCGCGCAGCTCTTGCCACGCGTGCGCATTCAGCCGACGGTGAGGAACGGAGGAGGATCGGAGGAGAAGAGCTCCCCGCCCAGCGCTGGAAAAAGGTAAGTTTTAACCCCTTTCCCCCTTCCAGAGTCAGGCGGGAGGGGGACCCTGAGCTTGGGGGCACCCTCAGGGCACTATAGTGCCAGGAAAACGAGTATGTAATCCCTGAGTAGTGATGTCGCGAACACAAAATTTTCGGTTCGCGAACGGCGAACGCAAACTTCTGCAAACTTCCGCACTATAGTGGTCCTTTAATTAAATCTTGGAAAACCGCTGAAGCGTTCCACAACCCGAATGGCATCACTAGGTATTCATAGTGTCAACTTCTGGTATTAAAGGATCACTATAGGGTCAGGAACACAAACATTTATTCCTGACCCTATAGTGTTAACACCACCATCTAGCCCCCTGGGCTCCTCATGCCTCCATAAATATAGCAAAAATCTTACAATATTCAAGCCTGAAGCTGTAAATCTGCATGCTGTTAGACTCAGAAAAACAAGCAGTCTGCTGACATGTGGTAGCCTGATCCAATCACAGTACTTCCCCATAGGATTGGCTGAGACTGACAAAGAGGCAGATCAGGGGCAGAGCCAGCATGATTTAAACACAGCCCTAGTCAATCAGCATTTCCTCATAGAGATTAATTGAATCAATGAATCTCTATGAGGAAAGTTCAGTGTCTGCATGCAGAGGGAGGAGATACTGAATCACAGGATGCTGTGCACAGTGCTGCCCAGTGCTCTGCTGACAGCAGATCTGAGTGGATGGAGGCATAATATGCCTCCATCAACTCTGAAGTCCCTCTGGTACACTCTGAGTTACTGCAGCTGGAGGTGTTCCTAGCTTTCAATGTAAACACTGTATTTTCTCAGAAAATATAGTGTTTACATGAGAGAGGCTGCAGGGCTGGACTGGCCCACCGGGATACTGGGGAAATTTCCCAGTGGGCCGCGGCACCTGGGGACGGTCTGACAGCCCTAATCATTGGGCTGACAGCTCCTGTGATTCCGGCCGGCCATGTGTGAGCTGTGCGGCCGCACAGAGCCCCATGGGAGTAGGGGGAGCCAGGCGGCCGGCACAGCTCACACACCGGCACAGCTCACACCAAATTTGCGGCGGGGCGGAGCTTACGTGTGGCGGGGGCTGGGCTTACTGTGCGGCGGGGACCTGGCTGACTGCAGCATGGGAAACAGGAAGGAGTCCCTGCTTCCCCAACAACAAGCCTCCAGGAGCTCCAAGCAGGAGGTAAGAAGCAGGTCAGTGTGTCTGTGTGAGTGTTTGACTGTATGTGTGTGCGTGTTTGACTGTCTGTGTGTGACTGTGTGTGACTGTGTGTGTGAGTGTTTGACTGTCTGTGTGTGACTGTGTGTGACTGTGTGTGTGAGTGTTTGACTGTCTGTGTGTGACTGCCTGTGAGTGTGTGACTGTCTCTGTGTGACTGCCTGTGAGTGTGTGACTGCCTTTGAGTGTGTGACTGTCCGTGTGAGTGTGTGACTGTCTGTGTGTGACTGTGTGTGTGATTGTCTGTGTGTGAGTGTGTGACTGTCTGTGTGTACTACCTGTGAGTGTGTGACTGTCTGTGTGTGACTACCTGTGAGTGTGTGACTGTCTGTGTGTGACTGCCTGTGAGTGTGTGACTGCCTTTGAGTGTGTGACTGTCTGTGTGAGTGTGTGACTGCCTGTGAGTGTGTGACTGCCTGTGAGTGTGTGACTGTCTGTGTGAGTGTGTGACTGTGTGTGACTGTCTGACTGAGCCCCATGGGAGTGTGTGACTCTGTGACTGTCTGTGCGTGACTGTCTGCCTGTGTGTGCGTGACTGTCTGCCTGTGTGTGACTGTGTGTGTGTGACTGTCTGCCTGTGTGTGTGTGTGTGTGTGTGTGTGTGTGTGGCTGTCTGCCTGTCTTTGTATGTGTGGGTGTCTGCCTCGGTGTCAGTGACTGTCTGCCTGTGTGTGTGTGTGTGTGTGTGGCTGTCTTCCTGGGTGTCAGTGACTGTCTGCCTCTGTGTGTGTGTGCGCGCATCTGCTAGTGAGGGAGCCTCTGTGTGTGTGTGTGTGCCTGCTAGTGAGTGAGCTTGTATGTGTGTCAGTAAGCTTGTCTGTAGGGATCATATATGTGTGTGTGTGTTAGTGAGCTTGTCTGTAAGGAGCATGGATGTGTCGGAGCCTGTCTGTGGTGAGCATGTGTGTACAGTGAGCTTGTCTGTAGTAAGCATGAGTGTGATCGTGAGCTTGTCTGTAGTGACCATATGTGTGTCAGTGAGCTTGTCTATAGTGAGCATGTGTGTGTCAGTGAGCTTGTCTGTAGTGAATCTGTGTGTTAGTGAGCTCTTCTGTAGGGAGCGTGTGTGTCAATGGGCTTGTCTGTAGGGAGAGTGTGTGTGCATCAGTGAGCTTGTCTGTAGTGAGCGTGTGTGTGTGACAGTGAGCTTGTCTATAGTAAGCTTGTGTGTGTGTATCAGAGTTTGTCTGTACTAAATTTGTGTGTGTGACAGTAACCTTGTCTGTGTGTGTCATTGTCTGTCAATGAGCCTATTTGTGTGCATCAGTAAGATTGTCTGTGTGTGTGTGAGTATGCTTTACTGTATAATTTAATTACCCTAAAAGAACTAATATTTTGAATTAGAAGAAGAAATGTATCAATAAAAAAAAAAAAAAAAATATATATATATATATATATATATATATATATATATTGTGACGGAATGCTGGCACTCCAACTGAGTACCTCCGCCAATCGATGCTCCTAGTGCTCACTGAGGACTCCAAGCACTCCAACCGACACCATCAGCACTGCAGACCCCACTTCCAGCGATGCAACTGCGCCGGGGTCTCTGCTGTCTCCACCCACCCTGGACCCAAGGCCAGGATCCAGCTTCCAGTGGGTGAACCTCTCCTAAATTCAGAGAGCGTAGCAGGAACAAATCAAGCTCTTACAAGAGCTTACTCTGGGGAGTAAGTGATTATAGCAATCCCCAGAGTGTAGGTATCCCTTTCCCGAAACATGAGCCAAGGCTTAATGCTGGAACAAGACTGATTTACTGGCACACAGAACTCACAATTTATGCAACACAAAACTCCTCCTCTGGGCCAGGCTAGATAATTGAGTTTCTACAATACACAAAGCTCAATTATCTGCTGGCCAGAAATAATACAGTTTCATAAAACACACAGGGACCCCAAAACATGCAATAACCCCATAAAAAGTATATCCTTGGAACCGGGGGATCTGGGTGAACCACATATCCAAAATTCACCCAGATCCGTTCAGTACTTTGGAAAATACAGTTTAATGCAGATTCTGCAGAACATATACAGGCTAAATGAAAAACAATCACTTTATAATGTGTCCCCTGCTGTATAGTCCAAAACCACTGCACGATGTCTCTGTGCACCAAATACTGGCGAGATGGCACCGTGTTGAAAAGTCCAAACAGTGTCTGTGAGTTAAAATGGCCGCTATTCATTGTTCTCACCATGTGCTTCTGATACAGGAAATGGTGGCCACCCAGTAACTCCACAGTATGTCCCCAAATGGTTCTTAAAGGGCCAGCAGCAGCACAACACAAATCCATTATGCCCAAATCATGTCTTTAAAGGGCAATACAAACCAGGGGCCATAGTCACAGGGCAAGAGGCGGGCAAGCAGTCCTCTCCAGGCACAAGTGGCGAAGGGCACTTCGTCACATATATATATATATATATATATATATATATATATATATATAATACTGTTGCATCACCAGGGCTCCAGTATCCAGTATATATATAGGCAATTGAAATAGTTGGCTGCACTCTCGGATTTCCTTAAAATTTTACTTTTATTGAAATATTTAAGAGAAGATCAACGTTTCAGTCCCTCTTGTGGACTTGCATCAGGATCATGACGAAAGTTCACAAGAGGGATTGAAACACTGATCTTCTCTTAAATATTTCAATACAAGTTACATTTTCAGGAAATCCGAGAGTGCAGCCAACTATTTCAATTGCCTATATATATTAACACCCTACATAGCACAATGACTTATGGGGCTGACATAGATTTTTTTTCCAGGGCTGCTTCGTATCCCAAGTCTGGCCCTCCTGCAGGGAGCTATAGTTCTCACATGAACAACCTCATTAAGCTGAAGTTGTTCAGGTGACTATAGTGTCCCTTTAAATTCAATCTTCCACTCGTGTCTTTCCTTGATTCTCACTAAATTGTACGCGCTTCTAAGGTAAAGCTTAGTAAACACTTTAGCACCCCGGAGTCTGTCAAATAATGCAGCAATAAGAGGAATGGGGTAGGAGTTCTTAATGAGGATTTTGTTCAATGCCTTGTAATCGATACATGGGCACAACTTACCATCCTTTTTAGATACAAAAAAGAATCCTGCACCAGCAGGTGAGGATGATTTTCGTATATGGTCTTTATTCAATGAATCCTTAATATATTCCTCCATTACTATTCTCCTGAGGAGATAGAGCATAGACTGCTCCCTTAGGAGGCATAGCGCCGGTGTGACAGACCCATCCGTATGAACTAGAATTGCTGTGTTCGTCTGTTTTGCTGTTTGTATGAATTTCCCCATTCATATGCCTTGTTTAAGGGAATGTATTTTTTTGTCGAACGGAACTACCGAACGGACGGCCACCCAGAAGAGAAGTGTGCTGCTGGTTAACCTATTGATCCCAATTAGAACGTTGCGTTTAACCACAGACACTTCTCAATTAAAACCGAACACAGGGTGGTCGTCGTTCATATGTCGACCACGAGGCGGTGGCCATTTTAACCATGCGAAAGACCAGCGGTGTTCGACGGTTATTTCATGGAACTAAAAACGGACACTTTTTCAACTGAACACCGCTGAAGCCGTCGACCTCCCTTCTCAATCGACAGAAGTATGCGAACACCGGCCGTTCGAGAGGTTTAAAGGCACGAATGGACTTACCCCAGATAGCCTTCCCATGGAGTCAATCGCATACCGAAGAACTGTAATAGACTTTGACTCCATGGCGATTGAACTGTGCGTATGGGATCTGAGCGCTATTCGCCAATAATATGCACTCAGATCCAGGCTATCTGGGGATGTGTTATACGAATGCAATATGTTTGGCAGTTATTAAGTTATGTATTTTAATGTGTTTTGTGACTTATATTTAAAATGGCGATTTGCCTCTGCTCTGGGAGATAATTGAATTACTTCTCAATTATCTCCCGAGCAGAGGGGAGGAAACTGTGATGCATGCTGGGAATATTGTGGGGTTGTATGTCTAAAATGTCCCTATGTCCTTCTGTTATTCCAGTCTCCCATTTGGTCCCCTAGGGGAGTGTCCACCAAGTGGGAGACCTGCATAAATACGGGCAGGTAGCCCACAGTAAACTCAGTTCGTGTTTTACCCTCAAAGCGGAGCTTGGTCTCGTTATTGGGGGGATTTTATTACCGGTGACTAGAGACTGCTCATTGGAATTATTTGCCGCTTGGAAACTATTGCCGTTCGTCTGCCGTTTGTCTGGCAGTTCGTGTATTTGGAGCTCGTGAAGGGAAGGAGCCGTACAGGTACCGTTCGGGAGGTTGGAGTGTTCTCTGGCTGGCAGTTCGCATGGTTATACTGCATACGCTACCAGACCACATTATGGCGAACGGGGAGCATTCACTAAACGGCGGTTTGCACATTTATTACTGGAGGTACCGTAACAGCCGGGTACTCATAGAGTTGAATTTTCTCTGAAAAAAACATGTTTACATTGAAAACCCTGCAGGGACAGGCCATAAACACCATAACCAAGACATTAAATGTTGGAACATTTGTCCTGTCCTCGGTAATCAGCAGAATTACCTGCCTTATAGTTCTATCCAGACAATCTTGAGTGATCATACAAAAGAGTATGATTCAGAACATGTCCAATGTTTATTAACCCATTAGGACAAAGGTTCAAAAGCTTGTCTAACCATTAACCCTTTAGTGACCAGGCCATTTTTCAAAATTCTTGCCGCTGGGACCAAGGCTCTTTTTACATTTCTGTGGTGTTTGTGTTTAGCTTTTATACTCCTCTTACTCATTTACTGTACCCACACATATTATATACTGTTTTTCTCACCATTAAATGGTCTTTCTAAAGATACCATTATTTTCATCATATCATAATTTACTATAAAAAATTATAAAATATGATGAAAAAATTGAAAAAAAAACACTTTTTCAAACTTTGACCCCCAAAATCTGTTATGCATCTACAACTGCCAAAAAACACCCATGCTAAATAGTTTCTAAATTTTGTCCTGAGTTTACAAATGCCCAATGTTAGCATGTTCTTAGCTTTTTTTTTTTGGAAAGTTATAAGCACAAATAGGACTTTGCTATTTCCAAACCATTTTTTTTTCAAAAATAGCGCAAGTGACATTGTAACACTGATATCTGTCAGGAATCCCTGAAGAACCCTTCACATGTATATATTTTTTAAAATAAGACAACCTAAGGTATTAAACCTGGGGTATTTTTAATCTTTTCCCCTCCAAACCCCAGTGGCGAAGTGGCTTTTGCCACAGGGGAGTCTCCTTAAAATTGAGAGTATACCAGCTTCCAGGCTTGAAACTTGTCAGGGGTTTCTTAGGATTTTGTTCCTCTAAGAGGTCTGTAAAAGGTTTGCGCTAATTGAAACTCTTGCAGTGTTAAGCCTAGGTCCATTGCTGAAAGTGTGCGTAATGTTTACAGCTAATTTTCTACTTGCAGTGTTAAGCCTAGGTCCATTGTTTTTTAGTGTGCGTAATGTTTACAGCTAATTTTCTACCAAATACGTTTGTCTTTAGACCAGTGAAATTTATTATATCAGGGAGAAGGTACAAAATATAAACCTTTGCTCAATAGGGATATATGACACAGCAGTAAAGTGAAATCTGATAAAGTAATTATTTTGTTAGATGCTAGAATTTCTGGGTTCGATCCTGAGTCTTGTATGCCCACCTGTCCCTGTCTCCAGGGCCAGATTTGGAGCCCAAGGGGCCTGGTGCTGACAATTATGATGGGGCCAAATTACAGAATCTCATCGACCAAAAACACTAAAACAGTCATACCTCTCAAGTGTCATGTATCTGATGGAGTTGGTGTTGGAGGGAACTCAAAGGATGCAGCTATAAGTATAAGACATGCTCTATGCTAATATCTCTTTAATTTATGCTTTAATCTTTCAAGTAAATCCATACCCCCTAACAGCAGTGTCCAGTGAAGCAGGAAGTCAATGTGTGGGGTAAAAGGGTGGGTCATTGTCGCGAATCACGTGGCCAGAACTGCCAAAAGTGACGAACATGCCCAAAAAGGGGGCATGTCTGTCCAAAGAATTGGAAGGCCAGCCTGGCATCAGTGTCCATATGTATCACCATGTCGCCCGGTCCCCTATTCTCTCAGTGTCTGTGTCCCCATTTCTCCCAGTGTCCCCATGTCTCAGTGTGTCCTGTGTCACTAGGATACTAGGGGACACAGTGAGACATGGGGACACTGAGAGACCCGGGGACACTGAGACACTGGAAGACATGGGGGCACTTGTGGATACAGACATGGAGACATGGTGACACTGTGGCATTTGGGGACAGTGGGAGAAATGGGGTCACAGACACTAGGGACACAGAGACATGGGGACACAGACACTGGGAGACTAGGGGACACTGGGAGACATGGGGACATAGACTAGGGGACACTGGGAGGTGTGGGGACACAGACACTTGGGGACACTGGGAGACACGGGGCACTTGTGGACATAGACATGGGGACACTGGGAGACATGGGGACACTGAGACACTAGGGACACTGGCTGGGAGACATAGGGACGCTGGGAGACATGGGGACACTGAGACACATGTGGACACTGGGAGACATGGGGACACAGACATTTGGGGACACTGGGAGACATGGGGACACAGACACTGGGAGACTAGGGGACACTGGGAGACTAGGGGACACTGACACTGGGAGACCTGGGACACTGGGAGAGATGGAGACATCCCCATGTCTCACAGTGCCCTCAAGTGTCTGTGTCCCCATGTCTCCTAGTGTCCCCTAGTGTCTGTGTCCCCATGTGTCTCCCAGTATCTAATTGACCCCATGTCTCACTGCTGCCTTTCCCCCCCATCCTTCACATACCTGAGCTGTAGTCTGTCTCTGCAGTCTGGGAGCTGCTGTCTGGACTCTCTCTGCTGTGTAGCTGCTCCCCCACGGATCAGTGAGTAGAGAGAGCCAGAGAGATGCTGTAACTTCCTATCCCTGCCTCTCTCCATACACAGTGACCCCTACCGGCTGGTGCTGGTACTGCAGAATAATCTCCATTTATTCTGAGAAAAATATTTGTATTGCCGGTATTACTGCAATACCGTCATGGCCAGGCAGCCTCAAATACCGGCTGTGTCTTAAAATACCAGTCAGGTGGCAAACCTAAGAGTAGTGTGTAAAAAAACAAGGGCAGATTCCATGGGCCTGGGCCTGGAGCTGCAGCTCCATCAGCCTCTATGTTAATCCGGCCCTGCTTGTCTCTCAATCTCCCCCTCTGTTGTCGAGGGGAGATCCTGTTGTAAAAAAGATGAGGATGTCGATGGAATGCAAGTATTGTCAGTATCAGAAGGAATGGGTTTGTCAAGGAAAGATATGGTTTTATCAGTAAGTGTGAGGATACTTCTATTTGCCAAAGATTGTGAGGTATGTTGTCTCTTTTGATGGGGACCTCTATTCCCAGTTTGTCTCTGATAACTTGAGGAGCTACTATCAGTATCTGAACATTCGGTCTCACCAGAAGAACTCCTAAAGTTGTTTTGTTGTCTGCGATATTTACGTTTTGATTTAAAGATTTGACACTCTTTAAAGTCTTTGAAATCCCTCTGGAATTTTGAGGGGTTTTTTTTGTTTTTTTTATAGTTTTCAATGTTCTTTTGTAATTTTGTTTCCATAGGTACATACAGATTGTCAGACTTAAAGTTTTTAATCTGGGTAATTTTGTTTTGTAGCTTGTGATTTGTATCTTCAAGATGAGTGGATTCTAATTTGATGAAGTCCATTAAACCCCTGAGCGGTGATTAGCACATGTCTACCCAGCATCTCCTCTCCCCAATTCTCCTCCTCCTCTCCCCCAGATTCTCCACTTCTCTCCCCCAGATTCTCATCTTCCTCTTCCCCAGATTCTACTCTTCCTCTCCCCTTCTCCCCCCAGCATCTCCTCATCTCCCCTACTCCCCCAGCATCTCCTCCTCCTCTCCCATTCTCCCCCAGAATCTCCTCCTCCTCTCCCCCAGATTCCCCTCTTCTTCTCCCCTAGATTCTCCTCTTTCTCTCCCTTTTCCCCCAGTATCTCCTCCTCCTCTCCCCCAGATTCTCCTCTTCCTCTCCCCTTCCCCCAGCATCTTCTCCTCCTCTTCTCCCCCATTATCTCCTCCTCCTCTCCCTCATCATTTTCGTCATTCAATTTAATTCTCCTATTCTCTCCCCCAGATTCTCCTCTTCTCTCCACCCAGCATCACCTCTTCTCTCCCCCAGCATCTCCTCCTCCTCTTCCCCAGATTCTGCTCTTCTCTACCCCCAGCATCTCCTCTTCTCTCCCCAGCATCTCCTCCTCCTCTTCCCCAGATTCTGCTCTTCTCTACCCCAGCATCTCCTCTTCTCTCCCCCAGATTTTCCTCTTCTGTCTCCCCCAGCATATCCCCCCCTCACCCAGTATATCCCCCTCTCAGCCCCAGCACATAAATCATGTTTATTTATTTTTTATGCAGGTGGGGGTTTGAAATCCACCCAGGCTCCCTACCTGGTGGATCTGATTCCTTCCCGCTGCTGTGAGGGAGTGTGGTCATGAGGGAGCACTGACTTACCTGCTGTTCCAGCACTGCCCCCTCCGCTGATGCAGCCGGGAAACAGGAAATGATGTCAATCAGGCGGTGGCGCCTGATTGACATCATTTCCTGTCTCCCGGCAGCATCAGTGGAGGGAGCAGTGCTGGAACAGCACGTAAGTAAGTGCTCCCTCGCAGCCCTCCATCCCACCCACCCACCAGTGCCACCTTAACAACATTATGGATCTGAATTACAGATAAAATTAGGCTTATATTTATTAGTATCTCCAACAAATGCAATATATACATAAAATACATACACACAGACTGCTGAACACATTCACACACCGATTGCTGAATGCATACACACACTGACACGCACACAGACTACTGAATACACACACAGTCTGCTGAATACACACACACACAAGCATACACACAGACTGCTGAATACACACACACACACACACACACAGACTGCTGAGTACATACACACAACGACACACACACAGTCTGCTGAATACATACACACAGTCCGATGCATACATGCCCACAGTATGCTGAATACACACACTCACACAAGCGGTGAGTGTGGTGGTCCGGCGGTGGTAAGTGTGACAGACCTCTCTGTCTGTGAATTACTTTTATTTCCCCTTCAATCATCTGTTTGTTCGGCTATTTCCCTGTCCGTACAGTCCCTACGCTTTATTCCCCTTTTACCGATAAGACTTGCCGAACGGCCGGCCGCCCAGCATGGAAGTGTGCTGCTTGTACCTCTTGGCCCCATCAGAACATTGTGGTTAACCGCAGACACTTCCTAATTGTCGAATGTCGGATGGGTGGTCGTCGTTCGTATGAACGAACACATGGCGGCGGCCATCTTGGACATACGAATGCCCTGCGGTGTTCGTCGACGATTTCATGGAACTAAAAACGCCTACTATTTTCACACGAACGCCGCTGAAGCCGCCGACCTCCCTTAATCTGTTCTCCTATTCATACGATTGCCATCTGTAACAGCATCCCCAGACATAAAAGGGTTAAACCACCGTTTAGTAGATCTTCCCCTTCCAGAGACACAGGCACAGCTCCTGCAGAACACCAATCCGCCGAACAGGAAACCATACGAATGCTGTAAACAGCCGAATAGGAAAAACCATACGAATAGGTTTACACTCCTAGCAGCCAAACTGGAACAGCATACAGTAAATCCCCCCAAGAACGAGACAAAGGTCTGTGTTGAGGGTCAAGCAGTGAACAGACAGAGCTGTGGGTTTATTGTTCTTATGTACACATTTTTACACATTAGTACCACCCACAGGGTTTTGGAACACAACCAATAAACACATACAATACACTCAGACACTCCCACACAAAATCCTCCCCTCTGCCTGTGATACAATTACCTTACACAATGGGTAATTTAATTAGCACAAGCAGAGGAATACAATTTTTCCACATTATTCATAACTTGAAAAGTATGCATCACATTCACATAAAACTTACATTTTCAGAATCAGCATACTCCAAATACATACGTCAAAATCATACAAATTGGTCCAGTGGGTTAAAAGATAGATCGTAGTCCTTTGTGACCACAGGAAGCATGGCTTTTCTGCCCAAAACCAGTTACACAGAGTCTTCTATCCTGGAGATAATTGGGAAGTAATCAAATTATCTCCAAAGACAGAGGCAAAACTCCACTGAACACATGGCAGCAAAAAGACAGTAAAATACAATAAAATACACAAGGTTACATTTATGACATAAAATACAGACATGCAACATATGCCCAGATAGCTTAGGTCTGAGCGCATAATACTGAATGGCGCTCAGACCACAAACACATACAGTTCAATTGCCATGGAGCCAAAGTCTTTTATTACATGAATAGGCTCCATGGCATAGCTATCTGGGTTATATAAGTTCATTCAGTAAATCCGAGAATCTACCGAACGCCAGGGCAGAAAACATGAATAGACCTTTCTGCATAGGAAAATAGGGTATTTAAATGCCGGTCCATAGTCAAAAGGCAGCAGGCAGGCAACCAGGCTCCTCCAATGCACAGTGGCGAGATTGGTCTCGTCACACCGTCCGTTCTGTACTTTTTCCTACGAACAGAGTCACCCCAGATAGCTATCTCATGGAGCTCATTCGTATAACGATAGACTATGTGAAAGACTTTGGCTCCATGGCGATTGAACTGTGTGTATGGGATCTGAGCGCTATTCGGTAATATTGTGCGCTCAGATCCAAGCTATCTGGGGATATGTTGAATGTGGGGATTCGGTTCGTGAGTTTTACAGTTGTATATTTTTATGTATTTGTATTAGCCTGTATAAAATGGAGGTTATGCTCTATCCTCTGAGATAATTGAGTTACTTCCCAATTATCTCCAGGATAGAGAGGAGGGTCCACATTGTCCAAAGGGACAATCACTAAACTGTTCTGATTGGTCACTGTACTATTTGTGTCCCAGTTTTCCATCAGGTCCCCTAGGGGAGTGTCCACCTGCTGGAAGACTTGCATAAAAGCCCTGATTATACAGATTCCTGCTTGACCCTTGTAACGGATCACCTGGCACCCCGACTGGGTACCTCCGTTGAAAGATGCTCCTAGCACTTCCAGAGGACTCCAAGCACTCCACCAGACACCATAAGCACCGCAGGCTGCAGCTATCTCCCTTCAGAACGAAGCAGGAACAAGCTCTTACAAGAGCTCAGTGATTATAGCAAGGGAATATGCCTAGCATAGCAATCCCTTGTAGCAGATTCCCCCAATAAGAGACAGGACTCAAGTTGAGGGTAAAAATAGAACTCTCTGGCTGCTAGCTTGCAGCCCTTTTTATTAGGTGCTCCCATGAAGGGGAGGGACACACACAGTAACGTACATTAACCAATCACACAATAGTTACATCCCACACATAGCCCTCCCCTCTACCTGTAAACTAATTATCTGTACACACAGGAAAATACAATTATCATAGGTAGGGAAAATACAGTTTTTACACAACATTCATAACTCCCAAAATATACATCACATTCGCATAAAAATACATATTCACAATCAATCCATTCAGGGGAACAACATATTAAAAAATGGCATGAATCAGACCAGGGGTTCAAAAGTTAGTAAAAGTATCTTTTGTTCCCCCTGGCTCAAACAGTAAAAGTAAAACATCCCCACAATGCATCCTGGCTTCCTCCCTTCTGCCCTGGAGATAATTGGAGAAGGAATCTAATTATCTCCAAAGACAGAGCCAAACTCCATTACCCACATGGCAGACAAAAGACAGTAAAAGACATAAAATTACATACTGACACATTTAGTACATAAAACACACATTTCTACATATCCCCAGATAGCTTGGATCTGACTGCACATTATTAGATGAATGGCACTCAGATCACACGAATAAGCCTTTCTGCAGGGAAAATAAACAGTTTAACCTGCAGGGCCATAGTCCAAAGGCAAGAGGCGGGCAAGCAGCCCCCTCCAAGGACACGTGGCGAGGTCGGTTTTGCCACACTTCTCCCCTTTGCCCCCCAGACTAACAGGGTATCTGACCTCCTGCCGGTCAGTGCCCTGGTTAGTCCAGCAACCCACCCACGAAGCACAAACAGCAGTACAGCCCACCCACAATAAATGTTTACTCCACCTGGATAAAGTAGCAACTTGTCCATGTCCAGGTGCCTCACCACGGCTGTGTGGGGAGCTGGTAGACTGCCTTGGTGGGTTGCTGAGTGGGCAGAGACCAGCGGTACTCTGCCCTGGTGCCAGCGCTACCACCGAAGTAGCCTGATTGGAGCCTGGTTGTGGGAGGGGGAGACCGACCGTCTCCCCTCTGGGTACACAGCTCTGGGGCTGGGGAACAGGACCGACCGTCTCTACCCCTTGGGCTGTAAGCGCAGAGACTACGGTCCCATCTGCACAGTTGCGGGGCTCAACATCTCCCCTTGGTGGGTTAGGCTGCCGCTGGAGAGAGGGTGTAACAAGCTCCTCTCTCTGGACTGTCAACTGCCGCTGGGGAGAGGGGTTAACAGGCTCCTCTCCCTGACACTCTCTCTGCTGGTGGAGAGGCGGACCAGCTGTCTCCCCTTTCATTATTTTGTCCTGCTGCTGGGGTGTGAGACTGACGGTCTCTGCTCCCTGCAGGACACACTGCCGCTGGGGAGGAAGGACGACACCTTCAGCTCCCTGGGGTACACACTGTCGCTGGAGAGGAAGGATTGCACCCTCAGCTCCCTGGGGTACACACTGCCGCTGGGGAGGAAGGACGACACCTTCGGCTCCCTGGGTTACACACTGCTGCTGGGGAGGACGGACGACACCATCAGCTCCCTGGGGTACGCACTGCCGCTGGGGAGGAAGGACGGCACCTTCCGCTGGGGCAGCCTGTAGAAAGTCAGGCTCAGGGGAAGGAAACAAGGGAGGACAGAGGCCAGCGGCGCTCTGCCCAGTTGCCAGCTCTTCTGCTGGGGGGTCAGGGAACAAAGGAGTTGGCTGGGGAGGAGAAATATCACTTACCTCCCCCTGGTACTCCGGCTGCTGCTGGGGGGGGAGGTCGATGCTCTCCACTTTCTGTAACTCCAGCTCTAGTTGGGGATCTGGGCCGGTTGCCCAGCATCCCTGTAGGGCCGGTGGAGAGATCTCGGTCCCATCTCCACCTGCCTGCAGGGGGTCCTCCCAGGACCAGTCTATGAGGTCCTCTACCTCGGGTACCTCTGGTTGCTGTTGGGGAGGGAGACCGGTTGTCTCTTCCTCCAATAACACATTCTGCCGCTGGGGAGTGAGACCGACTGTCTCCCCTCCCTGTAAAACATACTGCCGCTGGGGATCTGGGCCGGGTGCCCAGCATCCCTGTAGGGCCGGTAGAGAGACCTCGGTCCCATCTCCACCGGCCACCTCGGTTTCTTCCTCGTCCCACTCTACCTGTGGCTGGAGTTTCTCCCAACGTGCCCACTGGCCTTCCCTCAACGCCCTGTGTTGTAGGTTCCGGGTCACCATGTCCCACACGAACCGCACGTATTTCTCCTCTGGATTGGGTCCGTAAAACTTCAGGTGCAACCCTACCATCGTGCCAAACTCTAGTACGGAGTAGCTATACGCCATGCTTGCTGTAGCCACTGCTGGTTCCATTATGTTGCTGAAGATAAGGACGCTGCACAACTCCACACGTTACCGGTGTCTCCGAGCTGCTTCTCCTCGCACTAGGATGCCATCCCGCCGCTTGCCACCAATGTAACGGATCACCTGGCACCCCGACTGGGTACCTCCGTTGAAAGATGCTCCTAGCGCTTCCAGAGGACTCCAAGCACTCCACCAGACACCATAAGCACCGCAGGCTGCAGCTATCTCCCTTCAGAACGAAGCAGGAACAAGCTCTTACAAGAGCTCAGTGATTATAGCAAGGGAATATGCCTAGCATAGCAATCCCTTGTAGCAGATTCCCCCAATAAGAGACAGGACTCAAGTTGAGGGTAAAAATAGAACTCTCTGGCTGCTAGCTTGCAGCCCTTTTTATTAGGTGCTCCCATGAAGGGGAGGGACACACACAGTAACGTACATTAACCAATCACACAATAGTTACATCCCACACATAGCCCTCCCCTCTACCTGTAAACTAATTATCTGTACACACAGGAAAATACAATTATCATAGGTAGGGAAAATACAGTTTTTACACAACATTCATAACTCCCAAAATATACATCACATTCGCATAAAAATACATATTCACAATCAATCCATTCAGGGGAACAACATATTAAAAAATGGCATGAATCAGACCAGGGGTTCAAAAGTTAGTAAAAGTATCTTTTGTTCCCCCTGGCTCAAACAGTAAAAGTAAAACATCCCCACAATGCATCCTGGCTTCCTCCCTTCTGCCCTGGAGATAATTGGAGAAGGAATCTAATTATCTCCAAAGACAGAGCCAAACTCCATTACCCACATGGCAGACAAAAAGACAGTAAAAGACATAAAATTACATACTGACACATTTAGTACATAAAACACACATTTCTACATATCCCCAGATAGCTTGGATCTGACTGCACATTATTAGATGAATGGCACTCAGATCACACGAATAAGCCTTTCTGCAGGGAAAATAAACAGTTTAACCTGCAGGGCCATAGTCCAAAGGCAAGAGGCGGGCAAGCAGCCCCCTCCAAGGACACGTGGCGAGGTCGGTTTCGCCACAACCCTCTATACAGAGCCTCATCTCATATTTGGGGGGATTATTCGTATGGTTTTCCTGTTCGGCTGTTTAGAGTGTGGATTAGTATGCTTTCTGATTCGGCTGATTGGAGTGTTCGGTAGCTGCCTTTACATTCAGGAAGGAATATCCTAAACGGCTTTAACCCCTTCTGTACCCAGGGCACCGTTACAGTAAGTATGTAGGTTCTGGCTGCAGATCTCATGTACTCCCACGCGCAGAATGCTGTGTGGAGCATTGCCATGTTTTACACATACAGACAGACTGCTGAATACACACACACAGAATGCTGAGTACATACAGACAGACTGCTGAGTACACACAGACTGCTGAATACATACACACAGTCTGCTGAATACATACACACAAACACACACACATACTGCATTGAGTGGTGCAGTGTATGTGTTTGTGTGTACGGGTGCAGAGTGCGTGTGTGTGCAGTGCTGTCTGTGAGGGGAGCTGTGTGTGTCTCCGAGGGGTGCGGTGTGTGTGTGTGAGGGGTGCTGGGTGTGAGAGAGGGGTGCTGTGTGTTGGGGGAGATGCTGTGTGTGGGGGGAGGTGCTGTGTGTGTGAGAGGGGTGCTGTGTGTGTAAGAGGGGTGCTGTGTGTGGGGGGTGCTGTGTGTGTGAGAGTGCTGTGTGTGTGGGGGTGATGCTGTTTGAATGTGGGGAGGTGCTGCAGGAGGGGGGGACACAGTCAGCCCTGTTGGTACGTATGTAGGACAGGTTCTGGCTGCAGTTCTCCTGTCCTCCCGCGAGCAGAATGCTGTGTGGAGCGTTGCCATGGTAACGCGCGCCAACGCTTCACACAGCCTGACACAGCCCAACATCAAAGCAGAGTAGGCGCCTGCCGTTTTGGGAAGGCAGGTGCCTACTCTGCATTGCTGCTGACTGGCGCCAACGGCCTCTTCCCTCGGCGACCTGTGGCTGTGTGCCCACAGAGAGGGCCCGGCGTGCCACCTGTGGCACTTGTGCCATAGGTTCGCCATCACTTACCTTCAAATATCCAGAAATGCACCTTGTATAAAACTGCATTTGACTTATTTAAACATTTACTCTTATTTAAACACTACTCTGCACTGTTATTATATATTTTCTTTTGCTTAATAGATAAACTACGGTCAGAAAGGCATTTATCCCCTGGTCTAGATTCTGGATACATTTAGGTGATATCATCTTTCCCTTCCGTTTGCCACCAACAAGATATATCTAGCTGTACTGATAGTTGCTACAGAGAGCTACTTGCTTTTATTCTGTTGCACTTGCTATGCAGGGACTCGATCACATTAAGTTACTTCCCAATTATCTCCAGGATAGAGAGGAGGGTCCACATTGTCCAAAGGGGAGTGTTTATCGCTAAACTGTTCTGATTGGTCACTGTACTATTTGTGTCCCAGTTTTCCATCAGGTCCCCTAGGGGAGTGTCCACCTGCTGGAAGACCTGCATAAAAGCCCTGATTAAACATATTCCTGCTTGACCCTCTATACAGAGCCTCATCTCATATTTGGGGGGGATTATTCGTATTGCTACTATTTAACTCTTGTAGGGTAATCAAGCAGTGTATTCAGAACATTTATCTAGACTTTTTCCCTAGTGATTTTCATTTATGTTCTCTACTATTTAGATATTTTCTAGTATATACAGTATCTGTATAGCAAAATCCCCCTTTTCTCTCTCCCGTGTTTAAGGTTTTTTACCTTTTTAAATTATACTTACTAAATGCTATATTTTACATTTGTCATTCCCCAGCGGCAGTGTGATATGCAGGGAATTGGGAGCCCAGTCTCCATTCCCCAGCAGCAGTGTAATTTATTGGGAGCCCAGTTTCCATTCCCCAGCACCAGGCTGAGTTACAGGGGACAGAGATAGTTGCTGCTGTCCCCCAGCAGCAGAGTGAATTGCAGGGAATTGGGAGCCCAGTCTCCATTCCCCAGCGGCAGGCTGAGTTACAGGGGGCAGAGATAGTTGGTCCTGGCCCCCAGCAGCAGCGTGTGTTACAGGGAATTGGGAGCCCAGTCTCCATTCCCCAGCGGCAGAGTGTCCTACAGGGAATAGAGAGCCCAGTCTCTTTTACCCAGCAGCAAGACTCTGTATTGGGAGCAGAGACAGTCGGTCTCCCTTCCCCGCGGCTGGAAGTATGTATGGGAGAGGAGCTTGTCACCCCCTCTCCCCAGCGGCAGCTTAACGTACCAGGGGGAGACAACCGTGCAGATGGGACCGTGGTCTCTGCATTTACAGCACAGGGGGTAGGGATGGCGGTCCTACCCCCCCAATCCCCTACCTCCACAGTAGTGCTGGCACCAGGGCAGAGTACCGCTGGTCTCTGCCCACTCAGCAACCCACCAAAGCAGCCTACCAGTCCCCCGCACAACTGTGGTGAGGCACCTGGACATGGACAAGCTTCTCCTCTACCCAGGTGTAGTAACCATTTATTGTGGGTGGGCTGTACTGCTGATTGTGTTTTGTGGGTGGGCTGCTGAACTAACAAGGGCACTGACCGGCAGGAGGTCAGATACCCTGTTAGTCTGTTTGGAAAAGGGGAGAGATGTGACGAGACCAATCTCGCCACATTGCATTGGAGATGCCAGGTTGCTCGCCTGTTGCCTTTGGACTATGGCCCCATGTTAAAAGCCTTCTTTTCCCCTGCAGAAAAGGCTTATTTAACCGAATGCCTGTTCATTCGGTAGTTTAAACCGTATGAACAGCATTACCCCAGATAGCCATACCGTGGAGTCTATTCATATGGAGAACAGACTTTGTGAACACTTTAACTCCACGACGATTGGACTATGTGCATAGGATCTGAGTGCCATTCGGTACTTTTGTGCGCTCAGATCTAAGCTATCTGGGGATAGGTAGAATATATATGTTTTGTGCAACAGTTGTAACTTTATACATTTTTATGTCTTTTACTGCCATGTGGTTAATGGAGTTTTGCCTCTGTCCTGGGAGATAATTGGATTACTTCCCAATTATCTCCAGGACAGAGGGAGGGAAGTTAGGATGCATTGTGGGGATGTCTTACCTCTGTGTGTCTGTCATTGGTTCACGTCTGTCCTTTGTCACAGTCTCCCATTTGGTCCCCTAGGGGAGTGTCCACCAGGTGGGAGACCTGCATAAATACTGGGCAGGTAGCCCTCATTAAACCAGTCCACTGCTTGACCCTCAACACGGAGCTCTGTCTCGTCTTTGGGGGGATTTACTGCATGCTGTTAGAGACATTGGCGGATCCAGATTCTCCCTGCCGGCTAATGCAGGGCTGGCATTGTCCAAGTGCCAGCCCTGGAATGTGCCTGCGGACCGGGGAGATCTCCCTTCCCAGTCCGCAGGCACCGTGCTGACAACCGGCAGGGGAGGGAGGGAGAGAGGACCCGGGAGCTCTTACCAGCAGCTCCTCCGGGTCCTCCTCTCGCGGTTACCACGGCAACGCTCCAAATCTCGCGAGAGTGAAGTCCAGCCCTGGTGCGCGGGCTAGACTTCACTCCACACTGGACCACCAGGGATTCACCATGGACCACCAAGGAAATGTCTTTCCCCCCCCAGTAAAGGTAAGAAGGGAGGGGGGACATCAATTTATTTTATTAAATACTTTGAAAAAAAAAAGCCTCCATACCCTCCTTCCTCTCCCACACACACATACACTGACCCCACACACACACACATACACTGCCCCCCACACATGCATACGCTGCCCCCCACACACACACACATACACTGCCCCGCACACACACATACACTGCCCCCCACACACACATACACTGCCCCCCACACATGCATACACTGCCCCAAACACACACACATACACTACCCCCCCACACACACATACATTGCCCCCCACACATGCATACACTGCCCCACACACACACACACATACACTGCCCCCCCACACACATACACAGCCACACATGCATACACTGCCCCCACACCTACACTGCCCCAACACACACATACTGCCCCCCACACATGCATACACTGCCCTCCACACACACACACATACCTGCCCCCACACACACATACACTGCCCCCACACACACATATACTGCCCCCCCCCACGTACACACACTGCCCCCATACACATACACTGCCCCCCACACATACACTGCCCCCACACACACATACACTTCCCCCACACATACCTGCCTACACACACATACCGCCCACCACACACATACACTTGCCCCCCTTACACACATACACTGCCCCCACACACACACATACACTGCCCCCCACACACACACTGCCCCCACACACCGCGACCACCCACACACACACACTGCCCCCCACACACACACATACACTGCCCCCACACACACACACATACACACATGTACACTGTCCCCATACACACACATTACACCTTTACACACACACTGCCGCCACACACACACTGCCCCACACACATACACTGCTTTACACATTGCATACACTGCCCCCTTACACACATACACCTTTACACACACATACACTGCTTACACACACTGCCCCCCACACACACCACCCACACACACACATACACTGCCCCACACACACACATACACTGCCCCACACACACATACACACACATGTACACTGCCCCACACATACAGTGCCCCACACACACACTGCCCCACAAACACTGCACACCCATACACACACAGACACATACAGTGCCCTACACACACTGCTGCCCCCCATACACACATTGCCCCACACACACACTGCCCCCCATATATACAGTGCCCTCCATACAAACAGTGCCCCCCATACACACACTGCCATCCTCACACACACACACACGACAAGTGCCCCTCCCGAGATCAGGCTCTGCATCTGCCACTGGTTAGAGACTGATTGCCAGGAGTGTAAGCCGCTTGGGTGCTTTTCCTGTTCGTCTGCTAGCAGCTATTCGTGAGGTTCCAGTTCGGGAGTTTGGAGTGCTACTTTGTATGCAGTTCGGGAGTTTGGAGCATTCCCTTGTATGCAGTTCGGGAGTTTGGAGCATTCCCTTGTATTCAGTTCGGGAGTTTGGTGTTCTGCAGTAGCTGTGCCTGTATCTCTGGAAGGGGAAGATCTACTTAACGGCGGTTTAACCCTTTTATGCCTGGGGTGCCGTTACAATCACGTTCTCTCGTTCTCTTATCTCTATGATAGAGAGTTAACCATATTAACAGATCATAAACTTCTACTTCAGAACTTTAGCCCAGACAACTGCAGCCCATCTTCAATGCTATGCCATGTTCTTGGGCGCATAGAGCTACCGCATACAATATCGAAGCCCTGATGCAAATGCTAATGCCGATGCAACTGACAGAACTGCTTCCAGATTCTTCTCCAGCTGTCAAGATTTGTAGGTACACCACCACACACCTACTGACTTCTGGAGAGATAGCAGCCCATGCAGGGTGATGTTCGGAAATCTGTGCTTTTCGTTTTCGGACAGCGACTATTACAGAGGATTACGAATCTTACTACAGGAAGCTAATGGAATTGACTGGGAATGACAATTGTGTCTTATGGGTAGAACGAGTGATCATTCCAAAAACAGAGACATATATTGGACTTGCTACATACTGGTCACCTTGGTATCACATGGATGAAACAGAAAGCAAAAGGCTACGTGTAGTGGCCTAACATAGATGCTGATATTACAGCATATGTCAATGCTTGTGTAGAATGTGTGCACAAACTGCAAGAGACACTCCCCGAGACTGTATTCAACTCTGGACTTGGCCCACGGTTCCTTGGTTTGACCGTCACTTGGATTTTGCAGGTCCGATAAAAGGGCAGACCTTCTTGATTATAACTGACACCCACTCGAAATGGCCTGAGGTTTTTCCAATAACCCAGCCGGCTGCAAAAGCCACATTTGACATATTATTGCACCTTTTTGCCACATTTGGTTATCCCAGGAAGATTGTCACAGATAATGGGGCCCAATTCATGAGAGATGAATTTCAGAGATTTGCTACTATTAGTAAATCAAACACAAGTTAACTGCATCTTACCACCCAACCACCAATGGTCAAGCAGAACAGTTTGTGCAAACTTTCAAGAACAACTTTAAGGCCACAGTGGCTTCAACTAGCCAGAGGTCCATATCTCCTCAGAAGTTAGACTCTTTTCTCTTTGCTTACAGAACAACACCACATGCTACAACTGGTACAACACCAGCTGAGCTTCTTCTAGGCCGACGGTCATAAACTGTTTTTGACATACTTCGTCCATGTATTGCACTCCCAAGAAAAGATGGTCACCTCCAAAGAGTCTCCCACTTTTGGAGTCCATCAAGAGGTCTGGACCCAATCTTATGGATCCTCCAACACTCGCTTCCTGACAAAATTGTGGAAACTTTGGGACCCAAAATGTACAGAGTTCTCCTGGAAGATGGTTCCATTACCAGACGACATGTAGACCAGTTACGGTCCCATTTCCGGTTACCTGAATCCTTTACCCAAAAGCTTCCTAAGTCTAAATCCAGTGTGACAGAGGACATCTGGGATGGAGTTTGGGTTGATTCTGAAAATGTGAATGCCCCTAGAGTGGTGCACTGTGCTTCTGGGTCTGAGGGTTCTCATGCCCCTGACCCTTGAACCAAGCACCCCCCCTTTTTCCTGTCCTGCTACCTCTGACACCCTGAGAGCTTTTGGCCATCCCTAACACCACCGCCACCCTCCTAACCACTTACAACTTCAGGAACGTATACGGGACTTCTGTCGTTCCTCCCATAGGTCCTGGAAAAATCCTGAGAGGTACTCTCCCCCACAACTTTCTTCTGGCTCCAGCAACACTTTTCCGTAAATGTACTGTGTTCCTAATGGATTATTCTTGTTGTTTTGTTATTGGGTTTTATTTTTTTATTTTATTTTTCTCTCTTGTTTTTTTGTTGTTGTTGGAAGGGAGGTGTTATACCTGGAATGTAGGACACTGCCCTCTCACTTCCCTCTAACTTGTGGCTCCACCCCTGTGATGACTCACAGGTCAGAGAGCATGGCAGCCATCTTAAGTCAGTGAGTGTGATGCAGTGCTGCACACAGGATGTTTTACTCCTGTGTTCCTGTCAGTTCTAAAAAGTCTGATTATACAGTAATTGTTCAGCAATAAGCAATATCAAACCACTGGTCTCATATGTGAAGCAGTCAGGACCATAACAGTTTGTAAGTGAGTCTGGCACCTCTATTCTACACATTAGTATCTCTGTCTGTGTCGGTTGCTTGGTGCCCTGTGCTGTCACAAAGCTTGCACACCCCATAGGCCGTCCCTGCTTGAATGACACTTTTCGCTATAAGTCTCAGGCAGACAAGCAACACTGTGCATCTCTGGTATATCAGAGTGTGGTTCTCCATGTTTTTTATTCAAAATGGCTCCTTGTTTACTGTGTGCCGAGGCGCCATTACAGGTATACAGGTGTGCAGCAAAATTACCAATGGGTATCACTGTTTCACTGCTTTTACTGCTCATCAGGGGCCCGGTTGGGCGCCACAGCCCTGTAAGAGCCTGACCGGGTCCATGTGGCAGGCTGGGATGAAACGACAGCATGTCAGAAGGAGGGAGCAGAAGGCAGGAGTAGGGAGGAGAAAGCTGGAGGAGAAGCCTGGAAGCAGCGGTCAAGCTGCAAGAAGGCAGAGGTGAGGCTGGAGTGAGTTGCTGCACGCTCACTCCCATCAGCCTCAGTTAGGACCCCAAGCAAGCTAAGCTAACAGGATGGTGGCTCATGCACTGTTTGTCAGGGTGTGCATCTGTGTGCATGCAAATATGTGTGTCAGGATGTGCATCTGTGTATGTGTATCAGTGTGTCAATGTGTGCATCTGTGTGTGTATGTTTGTCATCGTATGTATTTGTGTGTCATGGTGTGTGTATCTATGTGTGTGTGTGTGTGTCGGTGTCTATGTGAATTTCTGTGTATGTGTCTTTGTGAATTTGTGTGTATATGTCAGTGTCTATATGAATCTATGTGTATGTGTTGGTGTCTATATGAATTTGGGTGTATGTGTTGGTGTCTATATAAATTTGTGTGTATGTGTCAGTGTATTTAGATGTATCTTGTCTTAATGTGTATGTATATCTGTGGCAGTGTGTGTGCATACATCCAAGCAATCAAGCATCAGCACAACATACAAATACACTCCTGTAAACTAACACAAACATTACATACAAACACACCCCTGCATTTAAACTCCAAAATTATATACAAATACACCCCTTCACTCAATCACCAATACAACTCGGAAATGTTCACCAGCATTTAAAAGCAATCATTACTTACAAACACACCCCTATATTTAAAAACTAAAATTATATACTAGCAACCCCTCCTTTAAAAAAATAAAAATAACAGTACATTATGCTATAGCACCAGTATATGCTGCAGTGCTGTACAGATTTACAACCTAGAACTTTGTTTTGACTTGGGGTGCCTTGGAAAAATATTGAAACATTAAGTGCGCCTTGAAGCTTAAAAAAAGTTTGGGAACCACTGCCTTATAGGATACTCTATAGGGTTAATACGGTCTCATATGACTTGGTTCTACCTCCAACCTAACGCATACCTTATGTATTTCATGTCTCTTTATTGACACCTTTATCATGCACCAGTTCCCCTCCCCTGAAGTTCCTCCTCTACCTGTGTGGGTCCATGGTTACGAGAAGTGCAAATTGCAGTCTATTTTGAATTCTCCAGAGATAGATTTCTATATCTGGTAGTGAAGGGATACAGCTCAAAGCATCACACTTGGATGCCGGCTTCTGCTATTCATGCAGTTCATGATATTCAGAGGTAGATTGCAATACCTGGTACGGGCAGGGTTACGGCCCAGAGCAGCGTACTTGAGTGCCGGTTTCTGAAATTTATGCTCCTCCATTCCTTCTAGGCCAAGTTACCCAATCACCCTGGCCCTAGCCTAAAGGCTTGAGGGTGTGGGGTAAAGTAAGGATACAAACCCTTGAGCTATGTCACTCACCTGATGCCCCTACCTCCCCATGTAGGCACCACATATGTTTTACACCCTGAGACACCTTTGCCAGCATTTCTGACGTCTGACAATGTAGCTCTTCCCCTCTTTAATGATGACATTAAGCCACACCCACATCACAACATCATTGACACAAAAAAATGCATCATTGTTGAAGCCCCCATATGTGTTGGGGGCGTAGCTGTCATACAAATGCCTCAGGCCTATGAATACTTGAGCTTTACCTCAGTTAAATGCCCTCTTGGTATCCTTCTGGGTATCGAGAGTGCTTTATATCCCATTTGCTACCTTGTTTTTGAACTCTGCTTGTCCTGACTACTCTTATTTCTGTATCCCTGACCTTAGCTTTTCTAATCAAATATGTGTATCTGTTATCCTTGACCTTTGGCTGTTCATTGATATTGCTATTTCTCTGTGCTTCTTACATTAAGCACGGCCACTCTAAGGTCCATTAATACGTACCTATCCTTTTCCTAGTAATCTGTGACTATTCAGCGAGCTGGGGGTTTATGCTGTCACAGGCTGACTGATGAGCTGTATACAGTGTTGAAGGAGTGAATTAAGTTTTTAAAATAGAATTTTGCAAAATCTGGCATGCAGAGATTACAACTTTTACAGTAGTCACAGAATCCAAAGCTTCTATGTAAAAGTTTATATTTAGAGAAAGTACCAGGCTAGTTAACTAAGAGTATTTTGACACTTTAATTAACCGTTTAGTCACAAATCTAGGTAGAAATACTTAGTTTGGTGTGCTTTTTTCCAATACACACATTATGTGTTTCCCACTACTGTTAACACCCCATATTTGTATTTTCTACAGATCCTGTGTAATGAGTGCCTTGTATTTTGTATATTCCATTTGTTTGTATACTCCCGAAATGCTAGAGGCTTAGTGACTATAGCCCGTTTGCATAGTACGCTGGTTCGTACTCTCGCGAAATCCCAATAGGTCGTACAAATAAATCACCCGGTGCGCCGTTCGCATACTCAAATATCAGTTGAGACTTGATGAAGGGCACAACTAGAATGTTTTATTATGGCCAAGTGGCCCACTTATATACACAGACCCCCAGCAGGGGGTCTCAATCAACGACATAGCATAACACTCCCCAGAGTCTCTGTGTCTGGGAGATATAATTTAGTGTACTTTGCTTAAGCTAATTTTCTCCGAGACAGGGTTGGTGCCACCGTTAGGCGAACTAGGCATTCGACTAGGGCGCTGGCCTGCTGCAGGCGCCCACCAGGATATTTCCTGGTGTGCTGCCTGTGACGAACCACCTGGCACCCCGACTGGGTACCTCCACCAATTGATGTTTCCTAGCTGACGCTGAGGACCATAAGCACCGCACCGGACACCATAAGCATCGTAGACCCCACGAACTGCCGCAGCTTGGTTGGGGTCTCACTGTCCTTTCCCATCCTGGACCAAACTCCTGGATCCAGGGACTCAGTGGAAAGGCCTCTCCTCCAAGAGAGTATAGCTGTAAAGCTCTTATAAGAGCTAGTGATATAGCTGTGAAGCAGGTTCCCTACAATCACGAGACGAGGCTACGTGTTGAGGGTTAAGCAATACTGAATTTTAATGGTGCCACACTGGCCTTTTATGACAATCCCCAAGCAAGGTGTACGCCCACATGGACCTTGTTGGGGACAGGGACACAAACTTACAAACCAATAATAACATGTTTACAAAGTATGACACTCCCACAAACAATACAATAAGCCTTCCCCTTTAATTAGGAGATAATTGAGTCAAGCACTATACTAAACTCAATTATCTCCAAATACAAAAAAAAAACACGTTTCTAAAAAGTCCCAAAAGTACTCCAAAACACATAGTATCCCCACAAATGTTGCATCCCCTGATAGCCCTGATCTGGGTGACCAACATATCTAGAAATTACCCAGATCAGTTCAGGGGTTCAGAAATTTTATGGAAGTCATAGTTCGTCAATTGCGGCTAAGTGCCTCTGGAGGACCGACCAGAAACCGCAAAGTTTTCATGCTGAAAATAGTTCCAGGGCATTCCTAGCTAAGTCCCCCTGAAGTCTATTCATGATTTTGGTCTATACGAACAAGATGGCCACCACCACGTGTTCGAATGCCATTTAGAATGGCTTTGAAAGTTCGAATGGTTCCTGTTACCAGTCTAAGATACACAAATAGTGTTTTCAATTAGGGTTTAACACAAGGGCCATAGTCACAGGGTAAGAGGCTGGCAAGTATGCCCTTCCAAGAACACGTGACTAGGTCCAGTTTGTCACACTGTTCTTTCTTGGGCCGCTCTAGAGCCTCCCCCAGAGCCGGGTCGATCCTCAAGGCCCCTGAATGTGGGGGCACCCAGAGGAGCCCTGTCACAGGGAATCCAGGAAAGGAGGTGGCCATTTGGCCACCTCCGGGCGTCCCTGATGCTGTCCTTCTTAAATATGGCAGAGCAGGCACCTGCTTACCTTGTTGGAGGAAATGCTGGAGGAGAGGGGGACAGGAGGCAGGTGGCTGTATTGTGGGCGGTGAGGGAGGCTGTTCTTGCAGCTTCTCACTCCTCCGTCGCGCGTCCTCTGTGATGCTAGAATGTCATTCCGGCCCCGGCCTCCAACAGCGTGCTGGAGGAGTGAGAAGCTGCCCCACACTGGACCCCAGGGAGGTAGGGAGGCTAAATTTGCCTCAAAAATACAATTGTGTGAGTCTGTGTGTCAGTGAGTGAGTGTGTGTTTGCCTGTCAGTACGTGTATCTATCTGTGCGTGTGTCTGTCTGTAAGTGAGTATGTGTGTCAGTGAGTGTATGTCTGTCTGTGTGTGCGTCAGTGAGTGAGTGTATGTCTGTGTATGTGTCAATGAGTGAGTCTATGTTTCAGTGAGTGTGTGTCTGTGAGGGTTTGTGTGTGTGTGTTTGTCAGTGTGTGTGCTCGTCTGTTCTAATCTTATAAATTAAATGCATTGAATACATCATTTACCCCAGGGATAAATTATGTATTCAATGTACAATGTATGTATTAGGCAGTATGTGTGTATGGATGTAGGTATTATGCAGGGTGAGTGTGTGTGAAGGGATAACCCTGTAATGGACCGACAAACCCCATCACCATTCGGCCAATTGTACTCCCTTCTATCAGCCTTCCCCAATTATTCATTTCTTTTGCTGTTCCATTCGTTAATTTGTTCGTTTCACGAACTGAGACCACCCCCGAGACTAATTAGAACTAAGAACGCCATGTATCTATATGAAAACCGCAGATTAATCGAATGATCCTAGGTGGCCGCCATTTCGTGCATACAAATACACGTGGTGAGAACAATCGGTGGCGGCCTGCAGGACTTGGTCGTCGAGTGCCTGGAATTGTTTTCGACAGCGCACTCGCACGAACACCGGTCTCTATTGAACTCTGCTGTCAGATTAGCCTCCCAGAGCTGCTGTTTGGATGTAAACTGCCTCCCACCCTCATAGATCGTTTGCTTGAGGATGCTCCAAAGGTTCTCAATAGGATTGAGGTCAGGGTAGGATGGAGGCCACACCATGACTTTCTCTCCTTTTATCCCCATAGCAGCCATTGATGCAGAGGTATTCTTTGCAGCTTGAGATGGTGCATTGTCATGCATGAAGATTTTATTACCGAAAACATAGTTCTTCCTTCTGTACCAGGGAAGAAAGTGGTCAGTCAGAAACTCCACATACTTTGCAGAGGTCATCTTTACACCTTCGGGGACACTAAAGGGGCCGACCAGCTCTCTTCCCATGATTCCGGCCCAAAACATGACTCCACCACCACCTTGCTGACGTCGGAGCCTTGTTGGAACAGGGTGGCCGTCCACCAACCATCCACTACTCCATCCATCTGGACCATCCAGGGTTGCATGGCACTCATCGGTGAACAGGACTGTTTGAAAATTAGTCTTCATGTATTTTTCTGCCCAATGCAGCCGTTTCTGCTTGTGAGCATTGGTTAGTGGTGGCCAAATAGAAGGTTTATGCACAGTTGCAAGACTCTGGAGGACTCTACACCTTGATGTCCGTGGGACTCCAGAGGCACCAGCAGCTTCAAATATCTGTTTGCTGCTATGTAATGGTATTTTAGCAGCTGCTCTCTTGATCCGATGCATGGATCTGGCAGAAATCTTCCTCAATGTGCAAACCCGTCTGTGCTCTGAATCAGCCACAAATCTCTTAATAGTGCGATGATCATTTTTTCATACCTCATCCAAAGCATTGAACTATTTCACTCTTTTCGACAGCAGAGAGATCCTTTTTCTTCCCCATATTGCATGAAAATGGTGCTCTGCTTAAACCTCCTTTAGTAGTTTTTCCTTAAATTGTCCACCATTGTCACCACCACTGTCATCGTCCCCCCCACTGTCACCATCCCCCCATTGTCACCATCGCTGTTATCATCTCCCCCCACTGTCACCACCACCTCCACTGTCACCATCCCCTCATTGTCATCGCTTCTCACACCGTTACCTCCACCCCCACTGTCACCATTCCTCCACTGTCACCACCACAACTGTCATCATCTCCCCCCACTGTCACCCACCCTGTAACCATTCCCCAACTGTCACCACTTACCACACTGTCACCACCACCTCCACTGTCACCACCACCCTGACTTTCACCACTTTCTACACTGTCACCACTTTCTACACTGTCACCACTTCCTACACTGTCACCACCTTGCTTCCACTGTCACCCTCCCACATTGTCACCCTCCCACATACGCTGTCACCCTTCCACACACACTGTCACCATCTGCCCCACAGTCCCTACCCCACATTGTCCCTTCCCCCACACACTGTCACCATCACCACACTGTCACCCATACACTGTAACCATCCCAAACACTATCACACACTACCATCTACTCACTGTCACCCTCCCGCACACACTGTCACCAGCCCCTCACATTACTACTTCCCACACTGTCACCATCCCCCCACAATGCCACCATTCACACACACAACCCCCCCTACTGTCACCATCCCCTCATGCTACCATCACCCCCACTGTCACAACCTCCCACACTGTCACCATCTCCCCACACTCACCACCTTTCATATTGTCACCATTCCCAGACTGTCACAGAGGTCATCTTTACACCTTCGGGGACCCTAAAGGGGTCGCCATCCCACACACACTATCACCCACACACACTGTCACCCTCCACACAGGGCCGGACTGGCCCACTGGGATACCGGGAACTTTCCTGGTGGGCCGCGGCACTTGGGACCAGGTTGACAGCCCTAATCATCAGGCACATGTAATTTAATTTTACTGAGAGCTTGTGTGTGTGTGTGTGTGTGTGTGCCTGCTACCGAGAGAACTTGTGTGTGTGTGTGGCTGCTAGTGAGTGAGCTTGTGTGTGTGGCTGCTAGTGAGTGAGCTTGTGTGTGTGTGCCTGCTAGTGATTGTGTGTGCTTGCTAGTGAGTAAGCTTGTGTGTGTGTGTGGCTGCTAGTGAGTGAGCTTGTGTGTGTGTGTGTTTGTGTAACTGCTAGTGAGTGAGCTTGTGTATGTGTGCCTGCTACTGTGTGAGCTTGTGTATGCGTGTGCCTGCTAGTGAGTGCGCTTGTGACTGTGTGTGCCTGCTAGTGAGTGAGCTTGTGCCTGTGTGTGCATGCTAGTAAGTTAACTTGTGTGCGTGTACCTGCTAGGGAGTGAGCTTGTGTGTGTGTTGCTCCTAGTGAGTGAGCTTGTATGTGTGTGTCAGTGAGCTTGTCTGTAGTGAGTATGTGTGTGTTAGTGAGCTTGTCTGTAGTGAGCTTGTCTGTAGGGAGCAGGTGTGTGTCTGTGAGCATGTATGTGTGTGTGACAGTGAGCTGGTCTGTAGTAAGCTTATGCATGTTAGAGTTTGTCTTTACTACGTTTCTGCGTATACCAATAAGCTTGTATGTGTGTGTCAGTGAGATTGTCTGTCAGTGAGCCTTATTGTGTGCATCTGTGAGCTTGTGTTTTATGTCAATGAGCTTATGTATATCAGTGAGATTGTTTGTATATCAGGCTGTGTATCAATGAGCTTTTGTGTGTAATTGAGTTTATCTGTGTCTGCATGTGAGTATGCTTACTGTATAATTAAATGTTTTACTCTTAAAGGACCAATATTATATCTTAGAAAAATAAATATAAAATGTTGGTCCTTTCAGAGTAAAACATTTAATATATATATAATATGTAAGGCTAGGAGTGTGTGTGCTTGTGTGTGTGCCTGCTAGTGAGTGAGCTTGTGTGTGTGTACCTGCTAATGAGTGAGCGTGTGTGTTTGCCTGCTAGTGAGTGAGCTTGTGTGTGTGGCTGCTAGTGAGTGAATATAAAATATTGGTAATTTCAGAGTAAAATATTTAATATATATAATATGTAAGGCTAGGTGTGACAAACTGCCATTTGCCACTGGGCATTGGAGAGGACTGATTGCTAGCCTCCTGCCCTGCGACTATGGCCCTGGGATGTATTGCCCTTTAAGAACTGATTTGGGCTTATGGACTTTTATTGTACAGTGCTGGCCCTTTTAAAAACAGTGTATGGACACATGGAAACTTTCTTCCCCTTTGAATCCCTGGGAAGGTGAGGCTCTTCCCCTCCCCCAGCTCCATTGTTCTCCAGCAGGGAGTTGTCCCAGGGACACTGCCAGACCAGTAGGAACTGGTTTGGGAAGGAAAAGCCATGCTTGCAATTGATAATAAAGGGACCTCAATCTAACTTTTTAACCCCTGGATGGATTCATGTGATTTTTACATATGTTGCTCCCCAAGTTATGCTGATCACAGAAATGTAATTATATATAAATATATTTATTCGTATGTGATGTAAAATCAGGGAGTTATAAAAATGTATAAAAAGTATGATTTTTCAGCTTGGAGATAATTGAGTAGATACAGTAAGAAACTCAATTATCTCCCAAGCAGAGGGGAGGAGAAGTATGGAAGTGCTTCTAATTGCTACGTGTTTATTGGTTGTTCTGTAAACCACTGTGGGGGGTCCTGTATGTGTTAAACCTGCATAAAAGAAGGCCCTTTGGTGCCAAGTAAACAGATCTTCTTGACCCTCAATACGTAGCCTTGTCTCATTATTGGAGGGAGCTGTTATAATCACACTGGGGATTGCTATGCTCTGCATGCTCCCCTGAGCTTGAATCACTTAGCTCTTTTAAGAGACATGCTCTCCTTGGAGGAGGGATCTTCCCCACACAATCCTGGATGCTGGAGGTTCATACAGGGTGGAAGGAAGAGGTCTTTCCCACACGGTCCTGGAGGACAGAAGCTGATCCAGGGTGGAAGGAAGACGGCGAGACTCCAGTCAAGCTACAGCGGTTGCGGAGTCTGCGGTGGTTGTGGTTTCTGCTGCAGTGCTTGGAGTCCTCAGGAAGCGCTAGGAGCATCCTTCAACGGAGGTACCAAGTCGGGGTGCCAGGTGATCCGTTACACTAGGTGTATATATATATTTGTGTTCGGTGCTATTCGGTGCTATTCTTGTAACGCAACGTAACATATAGATATGAACAAGTTGGTTCAACTGTGCCGAAACCGACGCATGTGGCAGGCCTGTAATAAAGAGGGCCCACCCTAAGCATAAAATAATAATTTAAATTGAGTAGAAGGACTGGTGGGCAGGGCCTGCCGAATGTCAGAATCCACGGTAATTCAGGTAGAGGGGGGAGTGCTTAAACAGGATCAACAAGCCCCTCCCACAACTCCAGGCAAGCCTTTACATTTGTGTTCAGTGCTATTCTTGTAACGTAACGTATGTATTGTATGGTGTACATTATAGACATGAACAAGTGGGTTGAAGTGTGCCGAAACCAACGTATGCGGCAGGCCTGTAATAAAGAGGGCAAAAATTTGCAGTATCTTGCCAAATAAATATTTATTGCAGATGAAACATAGTGCAAAGAAAATACCTCAAGATGACAATTTAACAAACGCAGACCTCATTTCTAACACAGATTGAGATATACACAAAGCAAATGCTGATGACTTCCAGCCGCCCAAAGACTTAATTACACGTACGGGAATATCATGACTAGAGGCTGTGGAGGCTGCCCCTATCCGAAATGGCCAGAAAAATTGCTGGCGTTCAGACCTAGTCTGGTCAGTAATATACGTATGTATTGCATGAATTTTGCTGTAGTTAAGACGGTTTTGTGTAGGACTAGAAGCGGGATGTCAGACTGAGGCGGTAATGTTTGTAGCTATGTATCCAGTGCTTTTAACGGGCACCATTTGTTTGAAGTAGGATAATATGTGATATGCACCACTTTGCCCAGCTGACTTGTTTTAGTAACAGGTAGTGACAAGATGTAGTAACGAGATAGGACCGTTTGAGGAAGTCTCGTGTGTGTTTGTAACCATGGATGGTAAACTCCCCAGGTCTAAGAAAAGCCGTAATATGCCAAGTAGATGGCTGTTTTGAGTACCTTATTTGTAGTGTGTTCAAATGGGGCAGTATCCAACAAGTCAGACATGTCTTTAAATAACTGTTTATATATTGGTAATCTTGTGGTTGGAGTAGTGGTACTGGCTTTCTGTATGCCTTTGAGTATGTTTTTGATAGGGTAAGATGATAAAAAACTGGGGTTATCTGGGTATAAGGTATACATGGGATGTTGGATGCCGGTTAAATATAATTTAATGGTATTGTGTGATAGTTTGAGTTTGAGATGACAGAATGATGCAAAAGCTACCAGTGTGGAAATGGTAAAAAAACTGAACCAAGTTATGTTCTAACATAAACCGCTTATACAGTTTGAAGGCTCTATTGTAGGACAGTTTAGTGTTTTCAGATATGGCCAAACTAGCCAAGGCGAGACTATGCCTTGCCAATTCTGTTAGTCCATTACAAGATCCTGAAAACATGGTGCTGCAGTGGCTGTTGGGGAGGCCATGGTAAACGTGTCTCTAAAGGCCTGGAATTCAAAGCAAGACAATTTGTCAGCTGCAGTATGGTACATGACAACACACCAAATAAAACTGATTGCAGACAGCCAGCCAGGTCAGTCTTCTCATGAATCTCATGATCGTCAGAGATGAGGAACGTCCCTTGTTTATGATGTGGCAGGTAGCTAGGTTGTCGGAAAAACAGTGTATCGAGCTACTTGCCCAAGAATGACCCCATACCACGTCTGCTGCAACTATAGGGTATATCTTGAATAAGGCTGAGGTACGTGAGAACCCTTTTGATGTGCTGAACCTCCTCTGGCCAACCATCCCAGAGCCACTCATTGCCAAATATGGCAGCAAAACCCGTTGATGCTGCTGCATCTGTCCAAATGACAGGAGAGTGGGCAGACAATTGAGGCAAAAACATACTTCTACCATTCCATTGCAACAAGAATTTGCACCACATTAATAAATCAGCAGTAGCCTGTGAATCCAGGCAGATACGGCTAATGTCATTTGGTAAGAGAGGAAGGAGGCAAAGGAGTCTAGAAATAAAGGCTCTACCTTGCAGAATGATACGTATTGCAAAATTTAGTGAGCCCAACAAAGATTGCAATTCCTTCCGATTACATGCCCTATTAAGCAGAAAGTTGTTAATGGTACATAGGATACGGTCAATTTTGCCTGAGGGGAGGCTCGCTTCCATGCTTACTGAATTGAGCAGGATACTCAAGAAATTGACTAATGTGTCAACACCTTCTGTTTTCTTGGGAGAAACTGGCACCCCCAAAGAATGAAAAAACGAGATGGCCTTAGTTAGATCACTGGGAGGGGAGGAATTATCTTCCACAAACAGAAAGTCGTCCAGATAATGTATTACTACATGGCATCTGCAGTTGTTTAACAGGAGCCAACATAGGCAAAGGGATCAAATATTTGTGGGCTGCTTTTTGACCCGAACGTGAGCCTGGTGAAAAAATAATAGAAACCTTTCCATTTCAGACCATGCAGATGCCATAGCGAAGGGCGTATGGGTAGTAATTTAAATGCATTAATGATGTCTGTCTTACTCAGCCAAGCCCCTACACCAGCTGAAATAATGGTGTGTATGGCGTTGTCTATGGTGGCGTACTGAAGTGAAAATTGCTCGGATGGAATTAGAGAATTAAGGCTAGGTTTGGCCAGGGAGTGAGGTGTGGATAGGTCTAATATGAGTCTGTGTTTCCTTCAGGATTTCCCGGTGACTAGTCCTATAGGGTTGGTTCTCCACTTGGAAAATGGGGGCACCCAAAAAGGTCCCAACAAGAACCCATCTTCCAATTCTTTCTATAAAAGGGCATCAACCTTTTCCACATCAGAAAATGCTGATTGCAAGTTGTTGCATTCGTAAATGCCAGCAGGGATATGTACCAAACCTGTATGAAATCCCTCTGTGAAACCATCAATCAAGAAATCCACTAGATGTTTTGATGGGTAAGAGGCTAATGCGTGAGCCAAAGAACCAACGTTTACGGATGTCAAATACAGTTTGGCATGACTTATATTAGGACACATGGATTTGACATGAGCCCTAAAACAATGTGAACACACATGTAACAATCTGCAGGCACCATAACCACATGTACCTACATTGTTGTACCTAAGTTGTTACACACCTGCGACTTTCCAAGGTAAACAATAGGACGACTGAATTGGTCCTTGCCTGATCTGTCCATCGTAGTCTGTGGCTCATGGAAAGCCCCAGGTGTGGACTCTGGCATGATGGGACAATAGTCCGATGCATGTGATGTGGAAGCACAAATAGCACAAGACGGTTGTGACGAGAGCAATTTTGCCACATTGCATTGGAGAAGCCTGGTTGCTCGCCTGCTGCCTTTGGACTATGGCCCCATGTTAAAAGACTTTGTTTCACCTGCAGAAAAGCTTTATTCGTGATTTTCTGCCGGGTGTTCAGTAGATTCAATCTACCGAACAACCGCACGAATGAATAGACCACCTGGGAGCTGGAGTGTGCCGGCAATTAACCTCCCTGAAGCTGCGGTTAACCGCAGCTTAATTGACGAATGCTGGGTGGCCGCCATTCGTATCCCGAACACGAGGTCGCAGCCATTTTAAACATGCGAATGCACAGCGGTGTTCGACGCTTAATTCATGGAACTAAAAATGGATAAAATTTTGCGCGAACACCGCTGAAGCCACCGACCTCCCTTCTTGTTCGGTTGAAGTACACGAACGGCCGGTGTTCGGTAGTTTTACTTGTCTATGTTATACCCCTGATAGGAATCCCATGGAGCCCATTCGCATGAAACTGACTGTGTAAAGACTTTAGCTCCATGGCAATTAAACTGTATTCGTGTGGTCTGAGCGCCATTCGCTTAATAATGTGCGCTCAGACCTGAGCTATCTGGGGACATGTTAAATGTATAAGTTTATTGTAATGTGTCTTACATAGTGTATTTTAACAGTAATTCGTGTTTTAGTATCCCCACGTGCATAATGGCGATTTGCCTTTGTCTTGGGAGATAATTGAATTACTTCTCAATTATCTCCAAGGCAGAGGGGAGGAAGCCAGGATGCATTGTGGGAATACAATGTGACTGTGTGTCCTATTTGTCTACTTGTCTGTCCTTTGTTACAGTCTCCCATTTGGTCCCCTAGGGGAGTGTCCACCAGGTGGGAGACCTGCATAAATACTGGGCAGGTAGCCCTCATTAAACTGACCACTGCTTGACCCTCAACACGGAGCCTTGTCTCGTCTTTGGGGGGATTTACTGAATGCTGATAGATACTGATTGCTAGTAGTATAAGCCGCTTGGATGCTTTTCCTATTTGTCTGCTAGCAGTGATTCGTATGGTTCCAGTTCGTGTGTTTGGAGTGCTATATTGGATGCTGTTCGGGAGTTTGGAGCATTCCCTTATTGGCGGTTCGTGAGTTTGGTGTTTTACAGTAGCTGTGTCTGCATCTCTGAGAAGGGGACGATCGCCTAAACGGTTTTTACCCCTTGTGTGCAAAACGGTCCGTTACAACGGTGTTTTGAGACCAGCAAAGTGTCTGCAAAATAGCGCAGAATCAATACGGCTCCAGTCAGTTTTAACGTTATACTGAGCCAAAATTGCAGACGCTGTTGCCGAAAAGAACCGGTTGTAATCATAAAAGGATGACCCACCGTATTTATTTCCCAAGTCCACCAGCTTGTACATATAGAGGTCGAGTTCCTCTCATCTATGCGGGTACACTGAGCAAATAACATCCCGAGAGATACCAAAAGCTATCACAAAATCAGGTATAGACAGTTTCTTATTAAGTCTAGGATCCCTGTCCTTTAACACCACTGAAATATCATCATAAGCACAAGTGCGATTCTCTATAACATCGTGTGAGGCAATAAGTAATGCCTCATCTTTCCCCTCCAAAATGCCTTTCTTAATATTTGCTGGAACCATATGCACTGGATTGATAATGTGGGTTTCAGAACCAGAAGGTATGTAATTACCCATTTGCAACAGTGGAGCATTGGGGAGTACAGTAACCAAGGGCATAGCAGACATAACAGGAGGGCTCCGAGCCTCGATCCTATCCAGTCTATCGTTGACCTTGCCCATAGATACTACTAGTGAAGCAACCATGACGTGAAGGTCCGAGTTCCCTCTCCCGCCCCCGAGTTATCGGTATTAGTCTGCATAAGCTTGAATAGCTCCGCTTTCCTGGCCGTGGCAGGAACAGGAATACTGCGTCTGCAAAGTTCTGCAGTAATGTGAGGGATGGTCCATGACCTAATAGAAGTTGGACTGCCAATGTTGCCTTTTCGTGAAGGTGTCAAGGATTTGACTGGAGAACTGGGGAGAGACAAATTATCTGTGTCTTCAGGTAGATGGGACATGCTAAAAGAAGTTAGTCAAGACATAATTAGCCACTGTACCATATTTTTTGGTTACTGGCTGGCTAACTAATGCCAGATGGTGAAACAATTCCTAAGTGTGGTGACAGATGAGGCCCTACTAGATGCCAAGTGGCTTGAGAGGCCTGAGACTTCCACCACTATTATAGTGGGAGAGAGGTTTAAACCTAATGATAGTAAAGAGGAGTATATGTTATACAGAGTAACAAACATACTTTCCCTTTAACGCTGAGAGTAACCCCTTACTTTATACCTTACTTACTGGAAAGAGCTAAATAAAGATTTGATAGAACAAATAACGCAGTTGATATAAGTCAACTTGAACCTGAAAAGCAAGCATAGAGAAATAAGTAAGGAAATCTCTTACATACTAGCCTTAAAATAGTACGGCGGTGAATGGCGCCATATAAACTGACCAGAGTAATTGTAGCCAATAAGAGATTGAGTAAACACACAACCTTTAACCTTGAAGCTGATCCACATCTAATGCAGATGGACCATACATATATATATATACTTGAATTGAGAAAGAAAAAGGGGGAGATAACAAATACCATGAATATGAATGTTATATCTGCTTATTAGTGTTACATGCCCCATGAAAGTAATGTATATGTGCTGAGCCTGCCCTCATGTAAAATATGTGCCATGAGGGTAGAATGCTCGGTAACAGTCTGAAATATAATCAGTAGATAATATTGAGATGAATTGATCATGGTGCATGTGAACATAGTCGCATGTAACACCGCAGTATGTACCGTAGTAGCATGCAAAGTGTCAGCATGCACCATAGTAGCATGCACCACAGTAGCATGCACCACAGTAGCATGTACAACAGCAACATGCCACACAGTAGCATGCACCACAGCAGCATGCAACACAGTAGTATGCAGCACAGTAGCATGCAGCACAATACTATTTTTAAGACACCCCTGGTGTCTTTAAACAAAACCGCCGTTTAGTTAGCCTTCCCCTTCTGCAATACCAATAATCTCCGTTTGCATAAACTGCAGTGTACGAACCAACCTCAGGGGAAGCGGCAATCTCCCGACCGGGATCCGTGAAAGGCTCCAAACTCCAGAACGGAAATCCACGAACTGCTGCTAGCCGCCGAACAACAATATCCACCAAGCGGCTTTCGGTTCCAATCAGCAGTCTCTAAGCGCAAAGAAGAAATCCCCCCCATAACGAGACAGAAGCTCCGCATTGAGGGTCAAACAGGATCTGGCTTTACTTTATGCTCCCCTAGGGGACCAAATGGGAGACTGGAATTACAGATGGACATGAAGACATTCCAGACATACAGTCACAGCCTTTACCCACAATGCAATATGGTTTCCTCCCCTCTGCCCTGGAGATAATTGAGAAGTAATTAAATTATCTCCAGGACAAAGACAAATCGCCATCTTAAATACAACACTAGAAAATACATAAAAATTCATAACTTTAAAATAACCGAACATTTCCCTTCGCATCACATATCCCCATATTATTAGCGAATAGCGCTCAGATCCCACACACATAGTTCAATCGCCATGGAGTCAAAGTTCTTAAGTCTTTCGGTATGCGATTGACTCCATGGGAAGGTTATCTGGGTTAAGTCCTTTCGTGTGTTACAAAACTCCCGAACGGCAAGTGTTCGTACGCTTTCGTGGAGGCAGCCAGGCGTTCCGTTGTTTCAGCGGTGTTCGGCAGAAAAGATGTCCAGCTAACGGAACATCATGCCCTATCCGCAGAATCTCCTGCCGGTACTTTGCAGGTACCACTAACTGTCGATTCGGCGGAGGGGCAACACTCTTCTGGGAAGGCTTAGGGATCCTATATAACCTGTCACCCACCCACTCATACCGCTCCCCATCTACTCCTTCCTCTCCAGCATCTGCTCTATCTCGGTATTTCTGGAGGGTCGGGTCCACTCGGGTTTCCCTCCCAAACTCTTCTGGGGAATCCCAGCTTAAGGGGGCCTGATCTAAGGTACCAGTCAGGGAAGAGGGTCTTACCTGGGTCTCCTCAGCAGTCGGGCCGGTTCCAACAGCACTGGTCTGGGCACGAGTAGTCACTGGGTTAACGTCAGCAGGGCCCATCGGGGCATAGGCGGAAACCAAAGGGGCCAAATCATTCCCAAGAAGAACATCAGCGGGCATGTCCTTCATAACCCCCACATCCACGTGTCTAGCGCCCACTCCCCAATCCAAATGTACCCGGGCAACAGGTAAGCGGAACGCGGCGCCTCCTGCTACCCTTACTGCCACAGTGTCTCCAGTGTGTTGGTGTTCTGAGACTAGGTTCTTTTGGAGCAGTGTCATGGTGGCTCCTGTGTCCCTCAGCCCATTCACCACCCTGCCATTCAGCTTCACAGTCTGCCGGTGTTGCTGGCGGTTATCCTGATGAGCTGCTTGCACTGGGTCGGCCTCGTGTAGAATGCCCCAGAACTCCTCCTGCTCGATACAGTGAGCAGCAGGCTGGGGCGGCCGCTGATTTCCGCTGGCTGGTCTCCTGCACGACTGGGCTTGATTGGCCCACTCCGGTTGCTTGTGCCCCAACTGTTTTTTTTTTTTTTTGACATTCTTTATTTCAATTTTGTTTCATTTTTCCAAGTTACAATCGTGCATTAATGTGTTTAAACAAAAATAGACAATATGTATCGGCTTACATCAAGGTAAACAGTATACATGAACACAACTGGGTGTCGATCGCATCTAGTATGTGCATTTAGTAACCTTTATGAGGCAAATCTTGCGTCTAGAAGCCAATGTGTGTAAAACTGTGTGTCAAACCAGCTCATATTGTGAGCTTTCTGGGAACTTAAGTTAAGCTAGCTCGGGCTGTAGTCAGGTGCATGACTCACTCCGTTTTCCTGGTAAGTGGGCGTATGTTCAGGACGTGAGTTACTGTCTAGTGCAAGGCAGGTATGTCTATATACAGCAGGTGTACCTATCGTCAGCCTGCACTGCAGCATGTTACCGCTTCTCGCTGTGTCCTTTTGTCCAGCTTTCCTTTTCCCTCTTCCCCGTGTCACCCTCCCCTGCCCCTCTCCACTCCCTTTCCACTTGTGTAGTTATGTTTCCCTCTGTGAGTAGCATGTAGTGCACTTGTCAGGTTGGCAGTCGTATGTCTTGTGATAGTAGAGCTGGCATCGTGTATACGAGCCTCCCAGTTGTTGGGTTCGGGTAGATACGTGTGTATTATGACCTGTCGGCCTGGGGCTGTGTTTTATGGGACGTTGATTTGTGCGTAACTGTAGGTTGCTGCCTCTGTCCCTAGTAGGGTCGTGCGGGGAGTCCTTCATATGGTGTTCTCATGGTAAGGTGGTGGGAGGCCTAAGAAACGTATCCCCATCTCCCCCTCAGTCTTTCTGTCCAGCTAGTCCCCGCTAATCTGGTGTATAGGTATGCGTGCTCTGGCCGGTGGTAGGGAGCGTGGAGGATGCGCAAGGGACGTAGGGGACAAGTAGCTATTGATTTTAGGATCAGCTAATTTGGAGTCTCAGCGGCTATGTTGACACTTGTTCTGGGTATGTTTTGCTTTCTGCGTTCAATCTAGGTCAGGGCAGTGTTCAATGTATTCGTGTCATGTGTCCAATTAGCTCGGGGCCCGACGTCGTGTCATAGGTCTCCTCACGGGAGCCTTGGGCTTAGGGGCCCAAGTGCCAAGCTCTAGCTGGGGTGGTACTGGGGGAGATCGGGCAAAATCTTTTTTTTTTTCAGTTACGAGACCGTGGTTAGGTAGGTTTTGGCGTATGCCTTGTGCGTCTACTTGTGGGCGTTGGTGGCTTACCGAATTGTAGTGAGGGGAGCCGGGCGTGTTGGCTTGCTATTGTGTCTACATTGTCTGTGTATGAGCGTTCCTGGAGACATTACCTGTCTTAATGTACTGTGTACGTCCTCTGCCTTCATGTGTTGGGGTGTCTCTCTCCCCCCTCCCTCATCTACCCCATCTATCTTTCCACGTTCCCTTCAGTTTCGGGGGTTAGTTTACCGTTGTTGGTGCCAGTTGCTTCCCAGACCTTGGGGATCTCGGCGGGCTCAAATTGCGTTGGTGTTGTCTGTGCGCACCGTGAGTCTCTTTCTGTCTATCCTATTGTATGTATCAGCTTTTGTGTTTCGGGATACTTCCTATCCTTGCTTTATTTGTCCATGCCTAGTTTCTGTCGGGGGTGGAGGGTCTGGGGGTTGGGATAGGGTCGGGATGGGTTGTGAGTTATGTCCATTCTTGTGGGGTTTAATCGGGCATACTGGCTCCGGAGGGAGCGAGGTCCCCAGCCGGGGGTGTATGTGCCACTGCAGCGGCGCCCCCCCGCGTCTGCTCCAGCTGCTATCCTGGATACATAGTCCATCCACGGGAACCAAGTCAGGGAACATTTTTCTGCGCGACCCTGCAGGGAGGCCGTCATCCTTTCCATATTATAGATCTCTTCAACCCTGTCTATCCATTGTTGGTATGTGGGAACTGTAGGGCTTTTCCACATCGTCGGAATGAGAGTTTTTGCAGCCGTCAACAGATGTATGACGAGGCCTCTCTTGTATGCTTTCAGGGGTGTGTGGGTGTGATTTAGCAACATTGGCAGTGGCTGGAAAGGTATCTCTGTTCCCGTAATTTCTTTTATCAATCGGTGGACCATTCGCCAGTAGGGTATGATGTGCGTGCACTTCCACCAAATGTGTATTCCGGTGCCTAGTTCTGTGCCGCACCGCCAGCATTCGCCTGGGACCGAGACGTGGATGTGCCGTAGCACATCCGGGGTCCGGTACCAGTGTGTCAAAATTTTGTAATTACATTCTTGGAATTTAGTGCTTATGGATCCCTTGTGTGTGAGTTGGAATATTTTGTCCCATTCGCTATCTGTGAGTATGACATCTGCGTCTCTTTCCCATCGTGCAGTGAACCCCAGCGGTGGTTTGTCACCGCTGTTTTGGAGCATGGTATATAGGATCGAGACTCCGTGTGGGAGGTGGTGTCTGTCTGTGCATAATTGTTCCAGGTAGAGCAGTGGACGGTGCAGGTGACCCCTGCCTTTCAGAGTGGCAGCGTACGTTTTTATTTGATGGTATCGAAACTCGTCCATTCTAGTTGGTCGGCGTTCTTGTAATAGGTCTCCTATTGTTTTTAGGTTCGGCCCGTCACACCATTGGCTCATGTATACCCAGTCTGTGGCTCCCAAGTTCCCGAGGTCGGCCGGGCTAAGCCCTCCTGCCAGCTTCGGGTTGTTGGTGATAGGTGTAAGCGGGTTGGGGGACGTCGTGAGGTTCCCGTTGTAGCGAACCCTGCACCAGACCTGCAGCGTGGCGTTTATCATTGGGTTGTCCGTGCGTATGTTCTCAAAAGATGTTTCGCCCAGCCACAGTTGGGCGGGGATTTTGCCTAGGGCTTGTTGTTTTTCTATGTGGACCCATTGTTTAGTGGTCGGGTTAGCGTGCCAATCGACCAGTCGATGTATGTGGGTCGCCTGGTAGTATGTGGTGATCGACGGGAGGCCCGTTCCACCCTGGCTTTTTGGCCGTTCTAAGGTAGACCGTTTCACACGTGATGGTTTGTGGTTCCAGACGAACTGTCGGATGGTAGTCGTGATTGCTTGAAAGAACCCTCTGGGGATGGATGTTGGTAATGTCTGGAATAGGTATAGAATGCGAGGCATGACATTCATTTTTATCGCATTTATGCGTCCGAACCATGAGATGTACTGGGCCGTCCACCGTTTTATATCCAGTTGTAAGGTTGCTAGAAGGGGTGCGAAGTTCAGTTGGTATATGCGCGTCGTGTCCTCGGGTAGCCAGACGCCAAGATATCGTAATTTGGAGGTGCATATTCTGAAGGGGAATTGCGTTTGGATGTGTTGCTGGAGAGTCGCGTCCCTCGTGAGCAGCATTGCCTCGGATTTATCCAGATTTAGCTTTAGGTTGGATACCTCGCTGTAGGTTCGGAATGCGTCCAGGAGGTTCGGTGTCGACACCCTAGGTTGCTCCAGGAAAAATAGCATGTCGTCGGCATAGGCCGCTACTCGGTGTTCCTTTCCGCCTATGCTAAATCCCGTGATCCCCCCATGCCGTCTGACCGCTTCGAGGAAGGGTTCGAGGGTGAGGGCGAATAGAAGGGGGGATAGGGGGCATCCTTGCCTTGTGCCATTGCTTATGTCAAATGTGTCGGTCAGGGCTCCATTGACACGTATGCGAGCAGTCGGCGTGGTGTATAGTGCGGCTACCCAGGTTCGCAACCGTGGACCAAACCCCATGTGACTCAGGGTCGCTGCCATGTAATCCCAGTCTACCCGGTCAAATGCCTTTTCGGCGTCGGTGGATAGAAGCACCATGTCTCGTTTGCCGGCCACTGTTGCGTGTATGATGTTAAGGGCTCGGATGGTGTTGTCCCTGGCCTCCCTCCCGGGTATGAACCCTACCTGGTCCGGGTGTATCAGGTCGGGGAGCGTTTGCACTACTCTGGTGGCCATGGCTTTGGCGAAGAGTTTTATGTCCGCGTTTAGCAGGGAGATTGGACGGTAGCTGGCACAGTTAGTTGGGTCTTTTCCTTCCTTCGGTATGATCACGACCGTTGCCCTCAGGGTGTCCGTAGGGAATCGTCCTCCCTCTTGGATGGAATTGATTCCGGTGAGGAGTCTAGGAAGGAGAACGTCCTTAAAGGAGCGTATATACGCTATAGGGAGACCGTCTGGTCCCGGGGCCCTGTGGGGTTTGGATGTTTTCAAGGCTCCCGCTAATTCCTCAATTGTCATGGGTTGTTCCAGGTCAGCCTCTTGTTCAGGCGTCAGTTTACGGGTGGTATGTTCTTCTAAGTATGTAGCTATCCGCGCCTGATGGTGTGCTACTGTACGTCCCGATTTGTGCTGTGTTTGGTCATATAGCGTCTTATAATATTCTTTGAAAGCCGTTAGGATGCCCTCCGGGAGCCGGGTGATGGCACCTTCTTTCGTGTGTATCTTGTGGACGTGTCGTGTTCTCCGTTTTTCCTGGAGCATCTTTGCCAGCAGTCGTCCACTTTTATTCGAATGTTCATAGAAGTATCGGGATGTTTTCCTGGCTGTGTGGAGTAATCCTTGGGTCAATATGTCTCGAAGCTGTGCCCCAACTGTTTGCACCCAAAGCACCGAATTGGTTGTGAATAATCCCTGGCATTGAACTGGGAGGGTTGCACATAGTTGTTAGCTGGTGGTACTGCTGGAGTGCGGTGCACTGGGGGCTGAAGGTGCTGGAGTTACTGCTGGTCGATACTCCATTCTGGCAGGGACTTTGGTAGCTGTACTATCCAACTTGCGAGCGTTCGTATATTCGTCTGCCAGACGGGCAGCCTCGGGTAGGGTAGAGGGTTTCCTATCCCTGACCCACTCCCGGACCCCGGTAGGTAATCTATCACAGCAATGTTCTAGCAAGAACACCTGTAGCACCTCCTCCCCAGTTACCGCTTGGCATCCTGCCATCCAGTGGGCTGCGGTACGGTGAACTCTGCAGGCCCATTCTACATAAGAGTCACCAACCTGCTTGTTGGTTTCCCTATATCGCCGTCTGTAAGCTTCCTTCACAGCCCGGTAGCTGGTGATCTCCTCCTCTGGGATGGCCCAAAATGCTTCACTAGCCCGGCCGGATAATTTCCCAGAGAGGATGGTGACCCATTCATCTGCGGGTACCTGGTGTAGGGCACACTGCCTCTCGAAGTCAGCCAGGAACCCATCAATCTCTCCCTCTGTTTCCACAAAATTTTTAAACGCAGCAAAGGATATCTTTTTCTTTCCAAAATTATTATTGGGTACCTCTGCTGCTGCAGCTCCTCTTTTACGGAGCGCCTGGTGTGCCATTACTGCTGCCTGCACACGTTCCACGATGTCTGCTGAGGGGTTGGGGCCAAAGTGTGCCAGCCTTATTTGCACTGCCCGGTTAAATTGTATCTCCTCGGGTGTTAAATCCAAAATACTGGGCACATTAGCTCTCTCCATTCCCTGTGCTGCATCCATCTCCAGTAGCAAAGCAATAATGTCTCTCTTTTTCAAATTGCTTGCTGCCCGTCCTCTGCATTCAAGTATGTCCTTAAGGGTAGCACGCCTTAACTCCTCATATTGCATCTCTTGTAGCTGACCTTTTGTGCTGTGGGATTCATCACGTCGCTCGCCACCAATTGTTAACCCCTTCAGGACGGGTGACGGACGAGGTCCGTCACAGAGGGGAGACCCTTAACGACGGGTGACGGACCTTGTCCGTCACGCGGTAAAATTAACCCCGGATCGCCGCTATCGCGGCGATCGCGGGGTTAATGGTGCTCCCGGTATGCCTCTGCATTAGAGGCATACCGGGAGCACCCGGTCAGTCTGCCCAGCACATGTGCTCGCTCTGACCACAAGTCTGAGCGAGCACATGTGCTCTCTATACTCACCTACCGGCTCCCTGCACTTCCGGGTTCTGTGTGAAGTGCAGGGAGCCGGATCAGTGCTGATCCTGCCCCCTGCTGTAAAAAAAAATAAAGTTTATTTAAAGTCCCCCTTACCCATTTTAATAAAAAATTAACCCCTTCCCTGCCAATTGATCACTGACTACAGTGATCAATTGGCAGGGATTACATTTTACTATGATCTGATTTTTTTTTTTTAACCCCTGAGGGTTAATTCTTTTTTTTTTAACCCTCAGGGGTTAAATTAATTAATTAAATTATTTTTTAATTATATATTTAGCTAGCTGGGGTAGGTGGAAGTTAGTGGGGAATTGGGGGATTTGGCGTTAGGCTAACTAGGGGTTAACGTTAAAAAAAGTTTTAAAAGAAACTTTAAAAAGTTAAAAATTAAGCTTAAAAAAATGTTTTAATAACATTTAAGTAAAAAAAACAAAAAAACACACTTTACCTAGTCCAAATAAAAATTAACCCCTTCCCTGCCAGTCGATCACTGCCTACAGCGATCAAATAGAGATCACAGTATTATACTGTGATCTAATTTTTTTTAACCCCTGAGGATTAACTTTTATTTATTTTTTTAACCCTCAGGGGTTCAATTTATTTAATTAATTAATTTAAATATTTTATAACTATATATTTTGCTAGCTGGGGTGGGTGGGAGTTATGGGAAAATGGGGAATTTACTGTTACTGCTGCGTACTGCTAGTTAGGGGTTAACGGTAAAAAAAAAAGCTTAGAAAAATGTTAAATCTGCTAGGGTTAATACAATATCGTCAGCATACATTGTTAATTTAATGCAATCATTTTTGAAATTAAGGCCCTTTATTACCTCATTTTTCCTTATTGCTACCGCTAGAACTTCTATTGTCAGTAAATAGAGAAGAGGTGAGAGCGGGCAGCCCTGTCTCGTCCCGTTTTTCAACGAGAAAAAATCTGAGCTGAATCCCGCTCCCACAACTCTTGCAGAAGGAGTTGAATATAAGGCCAGTATTGCTTTTCTTATATTCCCAAAAAAGCCAAAGGTTTGTAGGACCGCATCAAGGAAGTCCCACCTGACCCTGTCGAATGCTTTCTCTGCATCTAAAGACAGGATCAGGAGGGAGTATTTCCTCGATTGGGCCCAATCCACTACGTCTATGAGACGTCTGACATTATATACCGAAGAGCGTTTGGAAATAAAGCCCACTTGGTCCCTATGGATTATATCCATCATAATTCCATTTAATCTACTTGCCATTATTGAGGAGTAAAGTTTTAAATCCTCATTCCATAACGAGATAGGTCTATAATTGGTTATTAACTCTGAGGACTTTTGTGGTTTAAGAATAGGGACCAAGTTAGCTCTCAGCATCTCCGGCGGGATATTACCTTTTAACATAAACTCGTTAAATATATCCCTCAGGGTATTTGCTAAATTTTCTTTCATAGATTTATAAAATGTATTTGTAAAACCGTCCGGACCTGGAGACTTAGAGATTTTCAATCTATCTATGGCTTGGTTGACCTCTTCCAGGTTTATAGGGTCATTTAAATTTTGTAGTTGAGATTTCGTTATTTTTGGCAGATTTAACTTCTCTAAATATTCTAAGAGATTAACTGGGGAATGTCTGTCTGGAAGATTATATAGTTTAGTATAAAATGCTTGGAAAGCCTGACCTATTTTTGATGGATTCAAAAGAACCTTATCTTCTTGAATGATTTTAGTTACCCTCATCTTGGTAGAATCCTTCTTTAACCTATTCGAGAGTAATTTATCCGCTTTATTCCCCCTGTAATACCATGTCCTTCGTAATTTTTCTAATGAACAATTTGCTTTCTGGATTAGTAAATCGTTAATGCTCTCTTTAATGATAGAGAGTTGTTTAGTAATATCTATAGATGGATTATTTTTATTTATATATTCTAATTGATCTAGTTGTATATACAGGTGCGTAAGATTATTTCCCTTCTTTTTTTTTTCCTTTTTTTCCATCTTAATAAAATGTCCTCGAATTGTACACTTATAGGCGCACCATATAATAGGTAATGGTAAGTCATCTTTAGTGTTTTCTTCAAAAAATAAATTTGTAGTTGACTTAATTTGCTTTAAATATTCTGAAATACTTAATAGACGATCGTTTAATCTCCAATTTGATCTATTATCCTTCAAGCCATCATCCAGAATCATCATTACCGCATTATGATCTGACCATGCAATATTTTTAATAAAAACTTTTTTAAGCATTTTGGATATGCTTGGGTCTGATATTATTAGGTCAATTCTGGAATAAACCCGGTGAGCCCCAGAGAAACAAGTATAGTCATATTCCATAGGATGCAAAATCCTCCAGAGATCCAAAAGGCCCCTATTTTTTAACAAGTTACTGAAGGATTTAGCAGAGGTTTTTAGCTGTTTATTATACTGATCGTTAATTAAGCTTCTCCTATCTAGTTCTGGGTTAAGCATACAATTAAAATCCCCTAAATAGATTACCATGCCTTGCCTATTTCTATCTACTATATCCATTAGTTCCCTAATAAACTTAATCGGGGCTAAATTTGGGGCATAAAGATTCACTATCGTATAAATCCTATTATTTAGCAGATCCTTTAAACTCCTCTATAGCTTTCTTTAATACCTTAGATGAATACGCTTTACACTCAGGCTATAAAATTAATGTCAATAAGTCGACTGCATTACTAATGAATACCCCACAGAATACAAGGGCAATACTTAGGCAGAGATATGAATTTAATTGGGCGGAGGTTTCTTTTAATTATTTGGGAATTGAAATAGCAAATGACGTTAATATTATCATGGAACTCAATTTCCTATCTCCTATCTCTTCTTAGAACTACGGCAAAGAAATTAAAAAATTGGAAAAATTTAGAGATCTCATGGTGGGGCCGTATCAATGTAGTTAAATCTTATATTATCCCAAAATGGGTTTATCTATTTAGAATGGTGGCATTACCGTGCCCGGACAGCTGGTTGACCTTAGCTCAATCCCTATTGAATAAATTTATATGGTTACATAAGCCTCCAAGAATATCCCAAAAACGCTTAGCCTTAAAAGTGAAAAAGGGGGGCCTGGGGGTCCCTATTCTAAAAGACTTCCAAAATGCTGCGACCTTTACACACGCAATTATTACTCAACTAAATGATAGTAAGAATGAGATATGGTACAAGATAGAACAAGACCTTACTTCAACTGAGGGTCCACCGTTGGAGCTGTCTGTGCTCTTTTGGCCCCTAAAATTACAGACCGATCATAAAGTAAACCCCATTTCATCAAGTGTTATTCTGAACAATGTTCTAAGGGGGTGGAAAAAAACTAAAAATTCACTAGGTCTTTATAATAAGTTAATCCCTTCCCTTTCTTTAAGAAATATGGCTTACTATATGACTAATTTTAACGTAAAAAGCTGGATTGAAAAAGGCATATATAAATTTCAAGACTTAATGGATAGAAACGGATGGATGGATTTCCAAACTTTAAAACAAACATATAAAATAGACAATAAGGAGACTTTCAATTACCTTAGACTAAAAGGCTTTTGTCATCAATATGTTATCACAGAAAGGTGTGATCGCTTAAGGGACATAGGAAACATCCTTGATAGGGATTCTCCAAAAAAACTATTATCTATGGGATTAAACCTATTACAAAAAAACTCAGATGAACCTCTAGAAGCTATAATTAATTCTTGGCAAAGAGATTTGGGAAATCAGATTACTTGTAACCAATGGAGAGAAGCTTTAAATCTTACCTATAAACATATCCATTGCCTTAATCTGGTGGAATGCCATTTTAAAATCATAAATAGGTGGTATATGGTCCCCAGTAAAATTAAGAAGTTTAGTAATTCAGGTAACGCCAATTGCTGGAGATGCAATGTGGAATGTGGGAACTATCTACATATATGGTGGGACTGTAGGTATATACAGAAGTTTTGGAAAATGATCTTATCTAGGATAAAACTTATTACTTTGAGTGATTTACCTATGGTACCACAGATATGCCTTTTGCAATTAGATATCCACCAGGTTAGTGGTAGTTCACTGCCGGTTATCTTGCATATACTACTAGCCGCGAAACTTTCTGTTGCAAGGTATTGGAAAATGGAGTTGGTGCCCTCCTGGCCCGTAGTTAAGGAACAAATTAAATATCAATTGAAAATGGAAGCTGGGTTAAATATAAAATATCAAGAACGCTATAACTCCTGGTTGGCGAAGTTGGAGGCTGTTGTTGACTTATAGATAGATGTCCTAAATTTTTCTGGGCCTAAGTTGATATCGATACTATATTAAGAGTGACCTCATATGACCATTTGATGTTTTGTCCTGTTATGTCCTTTTGTATGTGAGTTGTTTACAGTGAGATTTTTAAACAACATAGGTGTTTTACTAAACGTAACTATACTACTTCAAACCTATGTGAAAAAAGTAATGATGTTAATGATGTTATGTGTGTCTTACTGTACATGTTTTATACGGGATGTTTTGTTAATTGTATCTTTTTTTTTTGTTGTTAATTCTATTGTGTTAAAAAAAAGAAAAAAAGCGGAGTTGATGTCTCCGAATAAAGATTATATATTAAAAAAAAAAAGAAAAATGTTAAATCTGTAAAAAAAAGTTTTAAGAAAGTTTAGGAAAGTTTAAAAAAAATTTATAAGCAAAACAAAAGTTTAAAAACTAGTTTTTAAAAGTAAAAAAGTTATAAAAAGTAAAAAAATACATTTTAAAAACGCTCGGGGGCGGAGCCAAGCAGGCAAGCAGTCCAGACGTGCCTCGCCAGAGCTCCCGCGTCTGGAGGGGAAAACCGGGGTACAGCGCCCGAACACTACACCCCACAGACTACTGCACACCATACCTCGTACCAGGAGGGGCTACCGACTAAAACGGTGCCTCTCACGACCCCCTGCACAGCCGTTCTGACACGACGAGGCTTGCGGCCTACCTGAGAACGGACCACGGAGAGACGGCCGCTCTCCGGGGCATTAGCTGTAACAGGTGCCGCGGCAAGGAACTCTCTCTCCCCCCCCCCCGACCGGCGGGGGTCATCCCGGTCATCAAGCAGCTCGACTCACCTGAACATCCCCACAGGACAGCTAACGCTGCACGCATTACCAAGCTATGGATACCAAGATGGCGGCAGCTGTCCTCGAGCAGGAGACAGATGAGCGGCACAAATCGTTGGAACAGCGACTGGATGACTTGATCCAGAGATTCTGGCGCAAAATCACACACAAAGCCGACCACCACAAACAGGTACAGCGGAGACACCCACCCACAGGGGGTAGCCATCAACAAGGGGAGCCCCCCGGGTCAAAACGAAAGCCAAGCACTAAACACGTGGCAGGGCCCGCCATTGCTACCAGGCGCGCCACACCAAAGACCCCACGAGGCCCCAGGAGGGCAGATAAGCCAGGCCAGCCGCGGAGACCCTCCCCCCCCCCAAGGGAGCAAACAACCTTCCACAGCCAAGCACAGCACAAATGGCACATACATGCCCTGAGAAAGGAAAAACCGAGGCGCCCACTGGGTGTAAAACACCAAGAACACCCACGACTCCACCTAACCCAGCGACCAAACACTGGGACAGCAACACCGATCATCCTCACAAGCAAGCAATCACCCACAACTGCTTCCCACAGGCCGCAGCCCCAGGACGCATGGAAACAACCCCCAGCGGCACCACCGGCGGAAACGCTCAAACCGACCTCACGCAAGGGCATTGGCTAAACGAACCTACCTGGACTATTCATACAGCCCCAGGCACACCATACGTGGACATAAGCACGCCTAAATAACTGTACATGTGGCTGAATTTGAACACACAGACCTAAGGGGTTAGATAATAACTATTGAGCACCTGTTTTATGTCATATTCATAATTTAAAGTTTACAGCTATAGAGCCCTGTTTAACAGATTGTTTCAGTTTATTTTACTACGCAAGGGCTTTAACTTAAATGTCTCTGACACCTCTAGGCTACACATATGGGCCATAACGCCCCCCCAGTGGCAGTTTTTGTACCGCACTGTCGTAAATGCTTTGAGGAGAACTTAAACTAACTAAATGTAACCTAAATCTCAATTCACAGTTAAACCCAGCCTGTATTACTCAGTTAGACTGTTACCTAAGAATGAACAACCGTTTAATCAACCAACATAACTTTCTTTATGATGTTAAACATGCTTCTGTTACACGACATATTAACACTATTACACAAAAAATGAGGCATCATTACTCAGGAAATGTAAATGACCAAAACTATAGATGTACTGACCCTTCATTATAAACCGTTATTGCATTTCCCTCTCTTTGTTTCTGTACCCCATCTAATATGCTTCAATAAAAGAAAGATTGACAAAAAAAAACATTTAAAAAAAAAAACAAAAAAAAAAACCGCTCATTACCACTACACCTGGAGCAAACTAGAGAAAAAATTATCCCACGCCAAGGTTCAAAATATGCCTTTGAATTACCCCAGGGTGTATTCTTTAATAAATAGTATGTGTTTGTGGGGAAGTTTCAATAACCAACCGTCTAAACTACTCCAAATTGGAACATGGACACAGCGTAAAACTTCAAAGTTAGAAAAAAACTGAATGGCTGCGTCTCAAATGCGCCCCTTCAACATCCACATATACCTGGCAAAGGTACATACGGGGGTATTGCTGTACTCAGCCGACATAGCTGAGCAACATATGAAGTATTATACAGTCATAGCACACATAAGGTTTGCAAAATATGCTGCGCAAACTCACTTTGTATGTCAAAAAGGCAGAAAAAATGCTTATTACCACTACACTTGGTACAAGCTAGCGGAAAAATGATCCCACGCTAAGGTTCAAAATATGCCTTTTGAAATACCCTGGGATGTCTTCTTTAAGAAATGGTATGGCTTTATGGGGAATTTGGATTATATAGCCTGGTAAAATACTCTAAAATGGGACATAGGCACAGCATAAAAATTCAAAGTTTGAAAAAAAACTGGAATGGCTGTGTCCCAAATGTGCCCCTCCGATGTCCACACATACCTGGCAAAGGTACATACGGGGGTATTGCTGTACTCAGCCGACATAGCTGAGCAACATATGAAGTATTATACAGTCGTAGCACACATAAGGTTTGCAAAATATACTGTGCAAACTCACTTTGTATGTCAAAAAGGCAGAAAAAACGCTTATTACCACTACATCTGGTACAAGCTAGCGGAAAAATGATCCCACGCTAAGGTTCAAACTATACCTTTTGAAACACCCTGGGGTGTCTACTTTAAGAAATGGTAGGCCTTTGTGGGGTAGTTTGAATTTAAAACCTGCGAAGATGCTTGGAAATTGCACATAGGCCCAGCGTCAAAATTCAAAGTTTGGTAAAAACGGATATGGCTTGGTCTCCTATATGGCACTGTAGCTTCACGAAATAGTGCCAAAGACATTCATATGGGGTGTCATTTTACTCAGAAGACTTAGCTGAGCATAATTTGGGGGGTTTGAACTTAGTGGCACATATGAAATATACAAAACGCCCAGCAAAAATGCAATCCGTATGTAAAAAATGCACAAAATTATTTTTTACCACATACTTTGGCATATATTGGTGAAAAAATGGGGGCATGTTAAGGCACAATATGCACCTTATGAGATACCCTGGAGTGTCTACTTTTACAAATGGTAGGCCTTTGTGGGGTTTTTTTGAACAGTCAAACTGTTATAATACCCCAAATGGAAGCTAAGGCTCATTAAATCCATCTCTTAAAATTCTACTGTGAATACTGTAAAGGACAGGTCTCCTATATGGCACTGTAGCTTCACGAAATAGTGCCAAAGACATTCATATGGGGTGTCATTTTACTCAGAAGACTTAGCTGAGCATAATTTGGGGGGTTTGAACTTAGTGGCACATATGAAATATACAAAACGCCCAGCAAAAATGCAATCCGTATGTAAAAAATGCACAAAATTATTTTTTACCACATACTTTGGCATATATTGGTGAAAAAATGGGGGCATGTTAAGGCACAATATGCACCTTATAAGATACCCTGGAGTGTCTACTTTTACAAATGGTAGGCCTTTGTGGGGTTTTTTTGAACAGTCAAATTGTTATAATACCCCAAAATGGAAGCTAAGGCTCATTAAATCCATCTCTCAAAATTCTACTGTGAATACTGAAAAGGACAGGTATCCTGTATGGCACTGTAACTTCACGAAATAGTGCAAAAGACATACAATGGGGGTGTCATTTTACTCAGCAGATGTAACTGAACACAAAATAAAACTTTGTACAGGAATAGCACACACCAACTTTACAAAATATACACGAGAATTTCTCTGTTATAAGTTTGTGTGCCAAAAACCAAAAAGAACACAATTTTACTCCAATATTTAGCAGAGGTTGGCGGTGAAATGGCTACGTAGAAAGTGTCAAAACAACCTTAGGTAAATAGCCCGTGATGTCTACTTTATATAAATATATACTTTTGTGTGGCAATTTTGTTTTCTTTTATGGCTATTAAGCTTACAAGACAAACATACCAAATTCTAAAATCGCTCCACATTAAAAGTTTATTTTACTCCTTGTGCTTTGTGACCTGTAACTACCAAAAAAAACTTAAAATCCCAGACACATTATATATTCTGTAAATCAGAACAAATAAATAAATTTATTTTTAATTACTTTCCTTAACCTGCACTAATTATGCACACATTATTATTGCAAAAACTGTAAAAAAAAACAATATTTTTCATTTTTTTTGCATTTTTCTGTATTTTTTTTATAATAAGTAAGCATTTATATATATATATATGTTATATCAAATTAAAGCCCTTTTTGTCCTTTAAAAAACAGTATATAATATGTGTCGGTGCAATAAATGAGAGAGATGCAAATTGCAGTTGAACGCAAATAGCAAGAAAATGCAAAAATTGCTTGTGTCATTAAGCGTAAGTCAAGCTTCTGAAGCTGTGTCCTTAAGGGGTTAAGACACCCCTGGTGTCTTTAAACGAAACCGCCATTTAGTTAGCCTTCCCCTTCTGCAATACCAATAATCTCCATTTACATAAACTGCAGTGTACGAACCAACCTCAGGGGAAGCGGCAATCTCCCGACCGGGACCCGTGAAAGGCTTCAAACTCCCGAACGGAAATCCACGAACTGCTGCTAGCCGCAGAACAACAATATCCACCAAGCGGCTTTCGGTTCCAATCAGCAGTCTCTAAGCGCAAAGAAGAAATCCCCCCAATAACGAGACAGAAGCTCCACATTGAGGGTCAAACAGGATCTGGCTTTACTGTGGGCTACCTGCCTGTATTTATGCAGGTCTCCCACTTGGTGGACACTCCCCTAGGGGACCAAATGGGAGACTGGAATTACAGATGGACATGAAGACATTCCAGACATACAGTCACAGCCTTTACCCACAATGCAATATGGTTTCCTCCCCTCGGCCCTGGAGATAATTGAGAAGTAATTCAATTATCTCCAGGACAAAGACAAATCGCCATCTTAAATACAACACTAGAAAATACATAAAAATACATAACTTTAAAATAACTGAACATTTCCCATTCACATCACATATCCCCAGATAGCCTGGATCTGAGTGCATATTATTAGCGAATAGCGCTCAGATCCCACACACATAGTTCAAAGTTCTTACAGTCTTTCAGTATACGAATGACTCCATGGGAAGGCTATCTGGGTTAAGTCTTTTTGTATGCTCCGAACCTCCCGAACGGCCGGTATTTGTATGCTTTCGTGGAGACAGCCAGGCGTTCCGTTGTTTCAGCGGTGTTCGGCAGAAAAAGTGTCTGTTTTTAGTTCCATAGAAAATAGAGCCAAACACCACTGGGCTTTCGCGTGGTTTAAAATGGCCGCTGCCTTGTGGTCGACATACGAACGACGACCACCCTGAATTCGGTTTAATTGAGAAGTGTCTGCGGTTAACCACAACGTTCTAATTGGGATCAATAGGTTAACCAGCAGCACACTTCTCTCTTGGGTGGCCGTCCGTTTGGCAGGTTTGTTCGGGAAAAACAGTCATTCGAATGGCTGGGCTATAGAAACAGCCATTCATACGAACAGGATAAAACAGACGAATACACCCCAAAGACAAGCAGACAGATGGTTCTGTCACACGGCTCCCTCCTTGTGGGACACTCCGGCAGACCTGGCTTGACCCTGTGGCGGGTCAACTTGGGGATGCCCGGACTAAGAGGTGGTGGAGACGTCTGTTTGTCGTGATAACCCATCTGCATTCCCGTTCAGCTTACCGGGTCTGTAGCTGATGGTAAAATTGTAGGGCTGCAGTGCCAAGTTAACCAGCAGCACACTTCTCTCCTGGGTGGCCATCCGTTCGGTAGTTTTGTTCGGGAAAAACAGTCATTCGTATGGCTGGGCTATAGGAAACAGCCATTTACGAACGGGGCAGAAACAGACGAATCCACCACAATGAACAGACAGATGGTTCTGTCACAACTATGTAATACAGTAGTATGCAACATAGCAGTATGCAATACAGTAGTATGTAATAGAGTAGTATGCAGTCCAGTAGTATGAAATACAGTAGTATGTAGCTCAGTAGAATGTAACACAGTATTATGTAATACAGTAGTCTGCAGCCCAGTAGTATGTAACACATTAGTATGCAGCCCAGTAGTATGTAACCCAGTAGTAAGAAATACAATAACATATATCCCAGTAGAATGTAACCCAGTAGTAGTAATAATAGATGGCAATTGCAGCGTGTATAACTTTGTTTAAGTATGTTGCTGAAGTAAGTTGAGCTTCTCCCACGTGGGAGAAGTAAACAAACTGGTCGGCAATGAGGAGACCTTGTGTGGTCTCTCGGCTGCTGCGTCCGTGTGTCTGACTTCCGGCCCCCATCCATATCGAACCATTAGCGTGTTGCAGAGGATGAGGGGACCGGAATACTGCTAAAACTCACGATTTTTGCGCACCCCGATCATGTGGCAAAGCAGCAGCTTGACTGACGACCGTGAGCGCACAGACCGTGAACCGGAAGTGATAGGATCGTGACCTAGAAGTGGAGAAACCAGAAGTGATGCCTGCAGAACGTCAGAATCCATGGTAATGCAAGTAGAGGGTGGAGTGCTTAAATAGGGTCAACAAGCCCCTCCCACAACTCCAGGCAAGCCTTTACATATATCACACACACATATATATATATGTATATATATATATCATATATAAATATATATAGCTTTGCATATTATTGCATATTACATGTGACAATACATGGCACAATGACTTATGGGGCTGGTATAGATTTTTTTTCCAGGGCTGCTTTTTATCCCCAGTCCGGCCCTGCCTCCACACAAATTATCTATCCAACACACTGTCCCCCTCACACTGTCACTATCCCACACACCCTGTTTGTCACCTTCCCCACACACTGTCACCCTCCTACACACACTCTGTCGCCCTCACTGGAGGCAGAGAAATGGCACAGAGAGGCTAAATGTAGAGACATGACACAGAGAGGCTGGTGGCAGAGAGATGACACAGAGATGGTGGTTTTAGAAAAATGGCACAGGGAGGCAAAGGGCAGAGAGATTGCATAGAGTGGCTGGGGGCAGAGCAATGGCACAGAGTGGCTGGGGGCAGAGCAATGGCACAGATGATGGTGACAGAAAATGGCACAGGGAGGCTGAGGGCAGAGATGGTGCAAAGGGCAGAGAGATGGCACAGAGTGGCTGGGGTAGGGAGACGGCACAAAGATGGTGGAAGAGAGATGACAGAGTGAGGCTTAGGGCAGAGAGATGGCACTGGCAGGTTGTTTGGGGGCGCATGGCACTACGTTTTGGAGCCACACGTGGCTCATTGGCATGATATACAAAGTTTAAGAATTTACTGCTCTTTGGCATGATATTCAGGATGTATGTGTAGCGGATGGCCCTGGGCTGTCCTGAGAATTTCATGTATTTTAATGTGTTCGCGTAAAAACAGCAAGTTCTATGTAATGTAATGTATTGTATTCGTCTGAATGTTAGGTAGTTTCATTCCCTTAGTTTGTTCGAATGAAACTACCGAACAGTCAGACCTCCCCTGTGTGAAGTGTGTTCTCAATTACACGTTGCAACATTGTTGCGAACGGGTAATTGACAAGTTAAGTAGCCGTCCTTTGTTCTCAGGGGTAGCCGTCATTCGAAAAACGAACACGTGGCGGCCATTTTAAAACTCCCGAACAGCTGTGTTTTGCCGTCGAGTGTCTGGAACTCAAATCGGACACTCGACTAGGCGAACACCGCTGAAACCTCCACAAGCCCGGTCCGTTCGGTTCCTAACTACCGAACGGCCCCTCGTTTAGTAGATAGAAAGAACCGAACAAGGGGATTCAGGCGAACCCTCACTAGCCTCTGTAGCTAGAGGTTTTTGTGCCATTTATTCCCTGACTCCAGGACCGACCGCAGGGCCCATTCACATGGAACTGCATTCGGCTGCTTCACCCAGTGCGGTCGGTCATTTTATTCCCTCCATAAATTTCCCGAACCCCTGGTCTGATCTGGGTGATTTTTGGATATGTTGTTCACCCAGATCAGGGCTACCAGGGGATGTATGATTTAAAGTGGTACCCCTAAGTTTAGGGGTACATCCAGAAACGGGGGGGAATTGGTGTCCTGGATAAGGGGATTATGATGCAGGCTGAGGGGAAGAGAGGTGTGGGAGGTTACCAGAGCAGGATTGGCTACTGTACTAATGAATGAAAACTCCTCCCTTGCATGGGAGCAGGCTTTAAAAGGCCACTATCTGAATAAAAGGTTAGTTATGCTCCTGAAACTGTGTGTCGTCCAGTTATTGGGAATTGCTGTTGGGATATCGCTGTTATTTTGCCTGCTGGATACTTTACCCTATGGATTTATAATTGCTTGTTCCTGAGTCTCCCTGGGATCTAAAGTGGAGATAGGCTGTGGAATACCAGCTCTCCGCTACATTGGTTGGCAGCGCTGGGATCCAGACTCACAAGGGAACAAGGACTAATGGAATACGGATGGAGAGTGATTATGCCAAGCTAAAAAGATCCACGCTAAAAGATCTCCTAGAAGCGAAAGGTATTGCAGCAAGCAACAAAAAGAAAGCAACCCTCATTGCAGAAGTGATGGCTGAATACCAGAATGAGGACAGGGTAATCCCTGAGCAGCGGAGTTCAGCAGATGGATCTGAACAAGAGGAGTTCCAGAGACAGCTGCAGTTTAGGCTGTCCTTTTATGGAGAGAATCCAACGACGGATATTATATCCAGGACAATGACAGAGGTGCAGGAGTTTGTAATGCGCCAAAGGCCACTACAGAATCTGGAGAGGAATAGTACCACAGCTACCATCACACAGGGTAAGACAAAAATACCTTACCAAGCATTTAAAACGTATGTAGAAGCAGAGGAGGATATAGATGCTTTTCTCCAAGACTTTGAAAGACTGTGTGCACTGCATAGTATTAGTCCAGAAGAGTGGGTGCCTATTTTAGCAGGGAAGCTCACAGGAAAGGCTGCTGAAGCATATAGAACAGTAACTGATGAGGAAATTCGAAATTACCACAGGGTAAAAGAGGTGATCCTGGCCCGATATGCCATCACGCCAGAGGCATATTGGCGGCGGTTTAGAGACCTAAAGAGGAATGACAAGGACTCTCATGTGGAATGGGCTTGCAAGTTACATCGGGCCGCCCTGGGGTGGGTACAGTCCAATAAGGCTCGATCCATGGAGGACTTATTACAAATGCTGTTATTAGAGCAATTTTATGAGGGCATCCAGAATGATATTCAGGAATGGGTGAGAGACCGCAATCCAAAGTCCCTCACAGAAGCAGCGAAAAAGGCGGATGAGTACCTGGATGCCCGACGACAGCAAAAAACGGCTCCCATAAAGACCGTTAGCCGACCCCTAGGGGGGAACAACCCCTATTCCAGTGCCACACCACCACCACGAAAACTAACCCCTTTTCAACCCACTAGTGTGCAACAGAAGCCTAGACCTACTAGCTCTGTACAGTGCCACCATTGCCAACGCTGGGGACATTATAAGAGGGAATGCCGGCAGCTAAAGGATCGCTCCACCTGGATCAGACCTAGTCCACCTCCACCACCTCGACAGGCAGCCCACTACTACCAAGCAGAAGCAACAAGTTCCTATGGCACCGCAATTCCCATAAACACAGTAGAACAGTGGGAAGTACTACATGAAGCGGATCCTGTGCAGGCGAATGCTGACAACCGGCAGCATCATAGGCAGACTGTGTACTTGGAGGGGAAAGCAGTCCAGGGGCTCCGTGATTCAGGAGCCACCATCACACTGGTTAAAAGTCACCTGGTACCTGACCAAGCCAAGACCAGCAGAACCGTAGCAGTCAGGGTAGCCGGGGGAGCAGTATACCGGCTACCCACAGCACGGGTACATTTACATTGGGGAGCGGGGTTTGGGAATGTGGAGGTGGGGATGATGCCCCAGCTGCCAGCGGAGGTTTTGTTGGGGAATGATTTGGGCAAATTGACGTCTGCATTTGAACCACAGGCCCCAACAACCGGTGAAGCACCCAGTGGTTACACGACAACAGGCCCGCACCCAGGACTACAACACACTCCCGGAGGTCTAGGTAAGAGATCCTTCCCCTACCTTAGAATGTACCCCTTGGGCCCCCCCTACTGAATTTGCGGCTGAGGTAGCCACCGACCCCACCTTACAGGTCTATAGGGACAAAGTCACCTCAGCCGGGAGGGGAGGGTGAAAGATTTGTATGGGATAACCAGTTGCTATACAGGGAGTTTGACAAGCAGATAGCTGGGTCAGACCCCATTGTAATGAGGCAGTTAGTGGTACCCCAACGGTATCGCACAGAGTTACTCCGGATAGCACATGATATTCCGCTATCCGGACATTTAGGGGTCAGTCACACCCGGCACAGACTGACCCAAAGTTTCTTTTGGCCGGGGGTTAGTCAGGAAGTCCGCAGGTACTGCAACACATGTGACACATGCCAAAGGGTAGGGAAGAGACCCCGCACCCGCTACCCATAATAGAGGAGCCCTTCAGCAGAGTGGCAGTAGATATAATAGGACCCCTGAAAATGCCCAGCCCCTCTGGTAAAAAGTATATCTTAACTGTAGTGGATTATGCCACCCGATATCCAGGGGCAATCGGTCTGACTAATATACACGCAGAAACCGTGGCTGAGGCCCTGATGCGGATTTTCACTCGGATGGGGTTACCCAGAGAGATAATCTCGGATCAGGGTACCCAGTATACTGCGGAGGTCACCCAGAGCCTCTGGAAATTTTGTGGCATAAAGTCGATTATCAGTGCCCCCTACCACCCAAAGACCAATGGGCTATGCGAAAGGTTCAATGGAACCTTGAAGCAAATGCTGCACACTTTTGCAGACACCCATAGGGACTGGGAACGGCTCCTGCCGCATCTCCTGTTTGCCTATAGGGAGGTGCCGCAGGAATCTACAGGATTTTCCCCATTTGAGCTACTATTTGGGCGGAGAGTATGGGGACCCTTAGATCTTATCCGGGAACACTGGGAGGGAGACCGGAGTACCGACGGTACCCCTGTCATACCATATGTGCTGGCGTTTCAAGAGCGTTTGGAAGCGTTGACCAAGTCATTCCGAGAGAACCTCCAGGCAGCTCAAACGCGCCAGTGCACCTGGTATGATAGGGGCGCCAGGGACCGCAGCTTCCAGGTTGGGCAGAAAGTTCTAGTTTTGAAACCTGTCCAACATGACAAGCTACAGGCCTCCTGGCAAGGCCCATATAAAGTGATGGAGCAGAGATGCGACACCACGTATATCATTGGCGCTTGTACAGGGACTGGGGGGGGCGACGCATGATCCATGTGAACATGCTGAAGCCCTACCAGGAACGTTCAGAGGAGGTAACTGCGATTTGCGCCCCGTCCAATGAGGAGTTCGACAGCCTGCCTCTCCCAGATCTTCTGGGGGACGGCAGACTGCCCGGGGATTTGGGGGAAGTTACTCTGGGGGATCGGCTGAGCCCACAGGAGCATACCGAGGTACAACAGTTATTAAGCGAGAAACAAGAAACCTTCTCCAATATACCTGGGTACACTCCTTTGGCCACTCACCGGGTAGAAACCCCAGGGCAGATTCCCATGCACCAAACCCCGTATCGCATCCCTGAAGCGGTAAAAGAGAGCATGTGTAAGGAGATTGAGGAGATGCTCCACTTAGGGGTGATTGAACCGTCAGATAGCCCCTGGGCATCCCCTGTAGTACTCGTACCTAAGCGAGATGGCACAACTCGCTTCTGCGTGGATTACAGGAGGTTAAATAAAAAGACGGTATCCGATGCATACCCTATGCCTCGGATAGAGGAATTATTGGACAGAATGGCTAGAGGTGACTACCTCACGACCATTGATCTATGTAAGGGGTATTGGCAAATCCCCCTGGCACCTGAGGCCATTCCTAAATCCGCTTTTGTCACCCCATTCAGTTTATACCAGTTTAAGGTAATGAAAAACGCACCCGCCACCTTCCAGAGAATGGTGGACCGTCTCCTAGATGGATTTCAGGATTATACTTGTGCGTATTTAGATGACATAGCCATCTTTAGCAATACGTGGGAGGAACATTTGGCCCATATAGGGGCCGTGTTAGATAGCATCCGAGAGGCCGGATTAACCCTTAAACCAGTGAAATGCAGTATAGGGATGGCAGAGGTACAGTACCTTGGACACAGAGTGGGGTGTGGGAAGCAGAAACCTGAACCTGCTAAGGTAGAGGCAGTAGCCCAATGGCCCACCCCCAGGACAAAAACCCAGGTCCTTGCTTTTCTAGGGACGGCCGGATACTACTGCAAGTTTGTTCCCAATTATAGTGCCCTGGCCAAACCCCTCACTGATCTTACCCGTAAAAATTTACCCCGCCAAGTAACCTGGACCCCGGAGTGTGAGAAGGCATTCAACCTGTTGAAGGAGGCACTTGTTAATGCCGCTCCCGATCTTGGCCGCTCCCGATCCAACTAAATGTTTTCTTGTTCACACAGACGCTTCTATGTTTGGATTGGGAGCAGTTCTAAGCCAAGTCGGGGCCGATGGCGGAGAACACCCCGTAGCCTACATCAGTCGGAAACTATTACCTAGAGAAGTGAGCTACGCCGCCATCGAAAAGGAGTGCCTGGCTGTGGTGTGGGCCTTGAAGAAATTGCAGCCATATTTGTATGGACAGCCCTTTTCCTTGCTCACGGATCACAACCTGTTGGTCTGGCTAAACCGGGTGGCTGGGGACAATGCCAGGCTGCTGCGCTGGAGTTTGGCGCTGCAGCCTTTTGACATAAACATCCAGTACCGCCCGGGCAAACAGAATGGGAACGCTGACAGGTTGTCAAGAAAAACTAACCTAGAGAAATGATCCGTGAGCCTCCCCGGACATCCCCAAGCCGATCCGTGTTGGATCAGACTGTGTATGCCGGCTTGTGGGCAAGTGGGAGTAGTGTAGCGGATGGCCCTGGGCTGTCCTGAGAATTTCATGTATTTTAATGTGTTCGCGTAAAAACAGCAAGTTCTATGTAATGTAATGTATTGTATTCGTCTGAATGTTAGGTAGTTTCATTCCCTTAGTTTGTTCGAATGAAACTACCGAACAGTCAGACCTCCCCTGTGTGAAGTGTGTTCTCAATTACACGTTGCAACATTGTTGCGAACGGGTAATTGACAAGTTAAGTAGCCGTCCTTTGTTCTCGGGGGTAGCCGCCATTCGAAAAACGAACACGTGGCGGCGGCCATTTTAAAACTCCCAAACAGCGGTGTTTTGCCGTCGAGTGTCTGGAACTCAAATCGGACACTCGACTAGGCGAATACGGCTGAAACCTCCACAAGCCCGGTCCGTTCGGTTCCTAACTACCGAACGGCCCCTCGTTCGGTAGATAGAAAGAACCGAACGAGGGGATTCAGGCGAACCCTCACTAGCCTCTGTAGCTAGAGGTTTTCGTGCCATTTATTCCCTGACTCCAGGACCGACCGCAGGGCCCATTCACATGGAACCGCATTCGGCTGCTTCACCCAGTGCGGTCGGTCATTTTATTCCCTCCATAAATTTCCCGAACCCCTAGTCTGATCTGGGTGATTTTTGGATATGTTGTTCACCCAGATCAGGGCTACCAGGGGATGTATGATTTAAAGTGGTACCCCTAGGTTTAGGGGTACATCCAGAAACAGGGGGAATTGGTGTCCTGGATAAGGGGATTATGATGCAGGCTGAGGGGAAGAGAGGTGTGGGAGGTTACCAGAGCAGGATTGGCTACTGTACTAATGAATGAAAACCCCTCCCTTGCATGGGAGCAGGCTTTCAAAGGCCACTGTCTGAATTAAAGGGTTAGTTATGCTCCTGAAACTGTGTGTCGTCCAGTTATTGGGAATTGCTGTTGGGATATCGCTGTTATTTTGCCTGCTGGATACTTTACCCTATGGATTTATAATTGCTTGTTCCTGAGTCTCCCTGGGATCTAAAGTGGAGATAGGCTGTGGAATACCAGCTCTCCGCTACAGTATGCATTTACTGCTCATTGGCATTTATGTATGTACTTATTGCATCATTGGCATGATATATCAAATGTATGCTTCATTGGCATGATATATCAAGTATATGCATTTGCTGCTCATTGGCATGATATACAAGGTTTATGCAATTATTGCATTAATAGAATTTCCCTGCTGCCAATGTGTTTTTGCCAACCAGGGCATATATGTGTGACTGAGTCGATGTGCATGTGTGCGCATGTATGACTTGGGGGGTGGAGGAGAGGATGGAGTCTCGGTCCCAGGCAGCACAATGTCTTGGGCCGACTGTGAGTTCTAAACATGTGAAGACTGATTGCTAACATTTTTTAATACCACTACTGGAGGGGGCCCTCAGGTTTCGAAAGATGGTGGGACCCTGAAAATTACCACGGCTCATTAAAATCACTCCCTTAATAACTATGAGTCCAGCTGATCGAAGGGACCCTCAGGTATACAATAATACCTGGGGCTCACTGGTAACCAGGGCCGTCTATAATATGAATAGGTCCCTGGGCAATGCATTTTCTTGGGCCCTGCCCTCCCCCCCAATTACGCCCAACCCGCAATCACACTGACAGACATACTGACACATACACACACAGACAGACATATTAAAAGATTTGCAGATACATACTGACACACACATACACTGACACACAAATATACACTGGCAGACATATTGACACACATTCAGACATACTGACACACACACACACAGGCGTACTGACATACACACAGACAGACATACTGACACACACACAGGCATACTGACAAACACACAGACAGACATACTGACACACACAGATATACTGACACACACACACACACACACACATTTAGCCACCCTCCAGGTTCTTACCTTTTTCTGCAGGGGGTGGTTTCCCTGGGGTCCAGTGGCAGGCTGAGGCGGTTGGGAGTTATGCTCTGGAACTCCCCTCCTCCCTGCCTTCCTCCTCCCATGCGGCTCTGATCTCTGGTGGGAGGAAGTGACGCACGGTAGTCACTTCCTCCCAGCCGGCTGCCGAACAGGAAGGGGCCGGTCGCACTGTTTAAGTGTCACAGCGCCCGACCGGGCCCCTGCTGACACATGTCCACCGGCTGGCCCTTAGTGCACGTGCCACCTTGGGGGCTTCCTTAGTGTACGGTGCAGCCGCACCACCCAGTCCACAGGGACTGCGCAAATTGCCGAGCCCATGGGGAAGCTGCTCTGGGGCCTCCCCAGGAGAAACTGGGCCCAGGGCAGCTGCCCTGTTTGCCCCGCGTTAAAAACTGCCCTGCTGGTACTTTTAATGCATGACAGTCTGACGTCAATAAACATTAAAGCCATGAACTGCATGACAGCATAAACCGTCATGCGGTCCTTAAGGGGGATAAATGAATTTGCACTGTGTAAAACATAATAACATTTTCCCATCAGAGAGCATGTCCATATTGGCATGGCACTATCATACTCATTTTGGGGTTTGCATGCCATTGGTGTTGACATAACACCCCCCTCCTATTGGGCTACTTTTCCTTTAATTGTCTGGACCAAATGTTTGCATCACTCAGGTCCTTGTTCCAGCTGTGCTATGCCAAAAAAAAAGAAACATTTTCAGTTTAGTGAGGAAAAGTTATAGTTATGAGGTCAAATGGATCTCTGTATAGCAAAAATCCTTGCCACTGGTTCTGTTTCCAGAATAGTCAGTTCCGCCTTAAATCTTGCATTTTAAATCTACATAATAATTTATTTAGCAATAAAGATATCAACTATACTCCATGTGTCTCTTGCTTCTCTGGGTTAGCTCTCAACACGAACTAGGCAATGGAAAATTAAATCAGTGCTATTACATCTATAGCATGACTGTGTTCTAGAGTTGAGGCATTATTTCTATGAGTTTAGAATAGGGAAGTCATAGAGGCCCCAGAGTCTCAGTTACGTCATTAAAACAAATTATGCAATGAAAAGATTTCACTTTTGTACTGTTGTATCAACTGATTTAAATGTTCTAAGCCAAATAGGATATTACCCGCCGTTTTTATTTTTTTTTCATTGTTGAACAATGTATTTCATTTTTTTTTTTAGCATAGACACAAACACATTTCAGAGATGAACAAAGCATACCAGGGATTCCCCTTCCACAGCTAATAGAGGTGTGTAAGCGTGTGGCATGATTTTTGGAAGGTGTTCCCCAGGGCACTTACAGGCTAGTGCTATTTTATCTGAGGGAGAGGTTTGAGCGTGGGTGTGAAGGACTGCGCGTTACCATAGTGAATCAATTAGAGGTGTATTCAAGCCTGGGAGCTGAAATAGGCAAATCGCTGTGGGCATTTCTTTCTATTTTCCCCTCTAGTTGTCATATCTGGCATAGTTCTCTGTTCAATGCATCGTATCGCATCGCATCAGCCGCAAGCTCCATTCTAGACATTGGTTCGTTTATGACTGACGATGCCAGTTTGCTTAACCACAATCTTTAGCTTAGGTGAGTTTTTTCTTTCTTTCTTTCCTTCTTTCCCTTTGGTTATTGAAAGCACGTGTGGGATTTTCCTATCCATGATCACAATATATATTTTGCATTGAAATGTAACGTCGTATGCGGTACTGGAAGAGGAAAAAGGGAGGCGATAGAAAAAAAGGGAGACATCAGCAAGCCACGGAGATTTCCCTGGTTTGTAGGACCGGACGATTTACATTGAGTAAGGGGGTGTAAGTGAAACAAATATGCTTCTCGTCAAGACGATCAGATAGAACAACTAAAAATATCGGGGTACAGTTTTATACGGAATGCTTATTATCCTTCTTAAGATGACCATAATGACAGTGGTATTCCCAGAACGTTCGGAATGGAATATGGGGATTGGAGGGGTGGGGTATTCCATCTTCAGCATCTTCTATGTTAATACTCGGTCTACTGAAACTGCTTTTTAATTTCATAATCAAACCACAGGACAATGGCAACGTATTTAAATTTAAGGATTCCCTATGTGCTTTTATTTGATTGTGCAAGATTTTTCTACCCTAGTTGAGCAAACCTGGTTTAATATCTAGGTCAATGTGCATTGTGCAGTTGGCAGCACAATAAGTGTTTACCTGATTTTCTCATTTATTTGCAGTTCCTTTTTCCTGGACTATGTATCAGTGTTGATAGCAGTACTACAAAACATAGGATTGCATGAAAAGGATTGCTTTCAGTGAACGTTTTTACAACTAAGCTTTCAGTATCAAAATTATTCCTCGATTAAGAGTGGTAAGTTATATTAGCTTGTATTATTCATAACATTGATGGTGTGATTGTGGATTAAGAACATGCTTCTTACAAGAAGCTGCTTAATAAATATGTCTGATGTAATGTAATATGTCTAATGGGTTAGGCCTCTCTCCTAAAAATAACTGTAGCTAAAATTTAATGGTAAATGTCACGTCTTACTTCATATTAACCCCTTGAGGACAAAGCAGCAATTTTTTTTTTACAATTGGGCATTTTTGTTATATGTGTGTTAAACCGTAATTTCCAACTTTCTCATTTTTGGCACCAACAATTATTAAATATCATTTATTGAACGGCAAAAAAGCTTTTAATATATATTACATTTATTTAAAAAAAAAAAAAAACACATTTGGCAATAATAATGTGTGCATAATTAGTGCAGCTTAAGAAAAGTAATTCATACTAAATCAATTTATTTGTCCTGATTTGCAGAGTGCATCAAATGTCTAGCATGCAGTTTCTTTTTGATAGTTACAGGTCACAAAATACAAGGAGTAAAATACAATTTTAACATGGAACAATTGGAATTTCTAAGTCTGATAGCCATTTAAGAAAACATAATTGCCACACTAAAGTATATATTTGTAATAAGTGTACATTATAGGCTATTTTCCTAAGCATGATTTGACACTTTTTACGTGACTATTTAACTGCCAATCTCTGATTTATTGTAAAATTGTGTTGTATTCCTGATTTTTAACGTACACACATATAAAAAGGTTCATTTTATGTGTAGTTTGTTAACCTGACATGTGGTAATCCTATAAGAAACCCCATATTGTGTTCAGCGAAATCTATTAAAAACATTATACCCACTATATGCCTTTTCCACTATCCTGCGAAGCTATAGTGTAGTGCATTGTTCAAATCACCTCACAAAAACCTCCTTTGTGAAATAGGGCACAACATAAAACGTGCTGTGATTTATTTGATCAGTTTATGTCAAATTTCGTGGTAATTTAATTTTTTTTTTTTTAAATGAACATTATCTTTCTTCAAATCTGATATATGCCACTATAATCACCCTCCCCACAAATTATGCTTAGCAAGCTCTTCTGAACAAAAAAAATACACACAATGCCACTTTCTTGTGAATTTACAAGCGATATAGGAGACCTGACTGTTTGAGTTTTTATAGTTAGAATTTTAATAGCTAGATATGGAAGGCTATGTTTCATTTTGGGGCATTGTAGCAGTTTGACAGTTCAAATTACCCTATAAATGCATATAACTAGGCATCACCACATATGCCATATGGTATATTTTGAGCCTGAACAAATATCTTTCAGAGTGTATGGTATTTTATTTTCATGAGTTTTTACATGCATGTTCCAATTTACCAGTTTACTTTGTAAACTGATGTGTGCTACTGTAATAAAATATCACTAAATTCTGCCGAGCTATGACCCCTTTCCCATCCGCTGTCAAGTGTTTGTGACAGTACAGCCACATTCCCTGGCTCTAACTGACGCAGCATGCATAAAGCAAAATGGTTTCACTTTCATTCAGATGTAACTTACCTTATGTTTTTATTGAACTTTAATTACATACAAGAGACTCCTGCAGGGTCTAGCAGACTATTAACAGAGCAGGAGATAATACAATCTAAATTAAACATAATTTGCAATAAATGAAGTGTAAACATTAAATTACTATGTACATGAAGTGTTTAGGATAGCTGTGCAAGTCATATGCAGGGAGGTGTGAGCAGAGCAACTGGGTCAGAGCATCTCCAAAACCACACGTTTTGTTATACAGTGATTATTATGTACCAAAAGTGGTGCAAGAAACGACAACAAGCAAACCGGCATCAGGGTCATAGGCAGGGCCAAAACCAGAAATTTTGGGGCCCCTAACTCAGCTCAGGGTCTGGGTCCCCTGGGGCCTGCCTCCAATCCCGCCCACAGGGTCCGCCTCCAGATCCCACAAACAGGAATACACACACAGACACAAACACACAGATACATACTAACAGACACAAATACTGAAACAGAAACATACACACATATAGGCATACATACTGACACACACATACTGAGACATACACACATATACAGACACACAGGCATACATAGTGACACATACTAACATACAGACACACATGCATGAGGACATACATACATACACACACACACTGACATACAGACACTGACATACATTCATAATGACATACATACATTCATACATGCATAGAGACACTGACATCCAAACACACACATACATCCATACATACATACACAGACGTACATTCATAATGGCATACATTCATAAATGCATACACTCATACTGACATACAGACAGGCATACACTCATACTGACATACATAATGGCATACAGACATACTGACATGCATGCATACACACATACATACAGACATACATATATACAGACATCTATACATACATACTGACAGACAGACAGACATGCATACAGACATATACACACACACACACAGAGCATATTCTTCAGCCACCCTCCTTTTTCTTACCTTTTCGTTGCAGGAGGGTGGCTGGGGCTGATGGGAGTCGGCTCGGCTCTCTCTCTTCCTCCCTGCATCACTTGCATTGCGGCTGCGTTTTTTTTTTTTCTAAAGGGGCCCGGTCTCGCTATTAAACGGCACAGCGCTGACCGGGCCCCTAAAGATATAGGGCCCATCGGGTGGCCCTAAGTGCGTGGGCCACCCAATAGGCCCCCATCAGCGTGCAGGCCCTGGTGCAACTGCACCGGCGGCAGTTCTACCGCTACACGTGGGGTTCGGGCGGCCGGGTCACCCCCTGATGGTGGCCCTGGTCATAGGCGCTAAAGGGTCATTGATGCACGTGGGGAAGCCATGGCAAGCTCAAATTGTTTAAAAAGTTAATGCTGGCCATGATAGAAAGGTGTCTGATTCGGAACACACAGTGCTTTGCCGTTTGCTGTGTACTTGGCTGTTTAGCTAAGTGATCACAGGGCCCATGATGACCTCTGTCCACCGCCAAAAGCACCTTCAATGGGGACATGAATGTCAGAACTGGACCATGGAGCAATTTAACCCTTGCACCGCCGGGGTTTATTTAACTATTTGCCCAATGGCTGCTGGCACTGCCAGCGGACAAAAAGTTCAGATTTTTTAAAAACTCTCTGTGGATTTCAAGCATTCAGACCGCATTTCAGGTGTTTAGTGGAAGGTCATGATTAGCAAAGTCCAGACATTTTTTAATATTGTGAACAATGGCCACATTTTGCATTCCAGTGCAGCAGTAAATGGTTTTGCCCCGTTGGACTTTTCTGAATAACCTTTCACTGCTGAAAATAAATGATTGTTTGCTTGCCTTTTTTGAATGTAATATAAAAAAGGAAAACTTCAAAGTTTATTTTTAGTTGTCTTTTAAATAAAACTACACAACAGTAACTAGATGCTACACTCACTTTTTTGTGAGGTTCACAGACGTGAGGAAGTCCCTGTAATGGCTGTCAGCCATTAGAGTTGTGTTTTTGGAAAAAATTAAATATTGCCCTTTGCCTGAAACACTTTTTTTTATTTTTTTTTTTAAATTCTCTAATCACAGAAGATGGTAATAATTGCCACAATAATTAAATACAGAAGCAAAATACATACTGTATATACTCGAGTATAAGTCGTGGCCCCTAATTTAACCCCAGAAAACTTGAAAAATGTATTGACTCGATTATAAGACTAGGGTGGGAAATGCAGCAGCTACCAGTAAATTTCTAAATAAAATTAGATCTCAAAAAATTATATTAATTGAATATTTATTTACAGTGTGTGTGTATATAATGAATGCAGTGTGTGTGTGTGTGTATATATGCAGTGTGTTTGTGTATGTGATGCAGAGTGTGTTTGTGTATGTGATGCAGAGTGTGTAAGCTTGGTGGGGGGTGGGCATTTTTATTATTTTAATACATTTTATTTTTAATTTTTTTAATATTATTAAATGTTTTTTATTATAATATTATTATTATTTTTTTGTCCCCCCTCCCTGCTTGTTGCCTAGCCAGGGAGGGGGGCTATATTATTCCCTGGTGGTCCAGTGGATAGGCTGTGCAGGAAGGGGGCTGGGAGCAAGCTGTTACTTACCTTTACAGCAGCTCTTGTCCGCTCCCTTCTCCTCTGTGCCGTTCAGCTCCACTGTAAATCTCGCTGTCTGCGTGCCATGCGGAGCGTTGCCACGGTGATCAGTGGCAACGCTCTGACGGCTGCAGCTCTCGTGAGACTTACAGTGGAGCTGAACAGCACGGAGGAGAAGGGAGCTGACAGGAGCTGCTGTAAAGGTAAGTAACAGCTTGCTCCCAGCCCCCAACAGGGGCAATGTAAGTTGCCATAATACAGACATTGACTCGAGTATAAGACGAGTGGGGGGTTTTCAGCACAAAAAATGTGCCGAAAAACTTGTCTTATACTCGAGTATATACGGTATTTCATCTTCGTCATCCAGGGTTGAACTAGGAAGAAATTAGGCCCGACTGAGAAGAGAGCGGGCTAGAGAGGGGGATGTTTTGTTATCACCAGTAACAAGCACGCCCCTCTCAAAATGAGCATGTTGGGTCATGCTCTTCAAGGACAACCCACGTGCAAATAGCCCTGCTGAAGAGCTCTCGCATGAGAAAAAGGCCCTGTATTTTATTAACATGCTTGCGCTGTGTTTGCGTGTAACTTGTCTCTGGTGTCTCAATAAGTGGGACAAAATGGCAAGGAAAGCGTATTGTGCATGTGTATGGAGCCTGCTTTTGTAGAGTGAGTTTATTGTGGTGTGGTGTTTTGTGTAAATGTCGGTTTCAGTTGTGTTTATGGTTTAATGTATTAGGGATCAACCGATATTGATTTTTTACAGCCAATACCAATAATCTGTGTACTTTCAGGCTGATAGCCGATAACTTACCGATATTCTGTACATTTACCATTTTGAAAAAAAAAACTATTTCTAAAGGCAAATGCACAAAATATACATGCCACATGTAGTGGAAGCAGTGTGTATTTGTGTAGTGTGTGTATATAATGAATGCAGTGTGTTTGTATAGTGTGTATAGTGAATACAGTGAGTGTTTGTGTAGTGTGTATATATAGTGAATGCAGAGTGTTTGTGTAGTGTGTGTATAGCGAATGCAGTGAGTGTTTGTGTAGTGTGTGTGTATATATATATATAGTGAATGCAGAGTGTGTGTGTATAGTGAATGCAGTGTATTTGTGTAGTGTGTGTGTATATAATGCAAAGTGTGTGTATGCAATTTGTGTAAAATGGGGGAGGGGGAAGGCATTTTTAATGTTATTTTGAAAAAAAATTAAGTGTAAATCTTGCGGCCAGTGTGACGCGCGGAGTGTTGCCATTGTAACCCGTGGCAACGCTCTGACGGCCACGGGACTCCCAAGATTTAGACAGGGGTGGCTGAAGGGAGCTGCTGGGAAGGTAAGTAAGCGCTTGCTGGGCCCCCTGTGGACCACCGGGCTTGTCATCATGACGGTCCTGGTATGTATTATCGGCAATATCGGTATCTTTATTAGCCGATACTAATATTGCCGAAAATACTGAATATTGGCTGATAATATCGGCAAGACCGATAATTGGTCAATCCCTATAATGTATGTGTGGCTATAGGCTGTAAAGAGTGTGTGTGTGTGTATATATAGGAGATGTAGCAAGTGTATGCATAGGGGCTGTAGTATATGTGTGTGTGTGTCTATAAGAGATATAATGTGTGTGTGTGTGTTCAGGAAAAGTAGTGAGGGGTGCAGTGTGTGTGTATGTGAAGGGTTGCAGTGTGTGCGGGGGGGATCAGTGTGTGTCTGATGTGCAGTGTGTGTGGGGGGGGGGGCGTGGGTATATGCATTTTTTTTAAATTGAAAAATATATATAAGAGTGGAGCAATTTGTTGAAAAGTGACAATTTAGTCAATCTCCCCCTGAATCTCTACAGGTGTAGAAAGGTTTAAGTAAAACAAAAAGCAATACTTAATCTCCAGGGAAGAGTCTTCCATACATAGATCTCTCAAAGCATGTAGGAAAAAAAACATTAAAAAGAGCAAATAATAGTGCAGATTGTGGTAAATGTATTTCAAGATATTATACCCCAAACATAGAGGGCTAAGGAAATACCATAAGACAGTGATTTTAACAAGCTGATAGGAAAAGAGCAAATAGTAATACAGATTGTACTTAAATGTATTCTGTGGCAAACCTAGCCACTTTTGCATGTGTGGATATTAGAAGGTTTGCTGGCTGTGAGAACCAAGTGTAATGTGGTATGGAGCGTTCATGCAAACAAGAGCGTTCGTATGCTTGTAATACGTGAAACCCAGCATTGCCTATGCAGTTTCACGAACAGTGAGTTTAAACAATGAACCTACCGAACGGTCGACCACACACAGGAGGTCGTGTGGCGCCCATTAACCGATTGCAACATTGTTGCAATTGGTAGTTATGCAATCGGTAGTTAGACTTCCCTAGGTGGCCGTCGTTCGGCTACCGACCACGCGGCGGTCGACCATCTTGATTCCTTTGTTAGCCCAGTGGGGTTTTGCCGTCGTGCGCCTGGAACTAAAAACGGCTACTCGACGGCGCGAACCCCGCTGGACTTCCAGGCCGTTCGGGAGTCCCGGCCGTTCGGTAGTTTGTTCCCCTAATATCAATCGCTATTTTAACCGTATGTTGGAAATAATGTGTATTTCGTACGGCGTTCGGTTAGTTAGACAGGGAGCTGAGCGCTATTTCTACGAACTATGCGCTCAGCCTCCAGCTATCTACCGAATGTCCATTCGTGTAAATCAAGTGAATATTGTTAAAGTTATGGATTTTTATGTAAAATGTAAATTCTGCTGCACGGAGGGATAATCCCATTAACTGTATATTCCAGTGGGAGTATCCCTCTCATCCAGCAGTGCATGTTGGGAGAAATGTATGTGTTTGGCAGTTCCCCATGTAGTCCCCTACTGTACAACCCCTGTAATGTCAGTAGGGAAACCCCTTGCATGGGGAATCCCATAAATACAGTGTCCTGTGAATAAAACCTCAGTTGACTCCCAGCCTATGTGTCGTCTAGTTCTTGGGAAGGAAGGATTACTACAACGCTACCGGGATTATTGTATGCTGTATTTATTCACCTGGATTATTTTATGCTGTTCCTGTTACCCAGCGGAGATATTGTGGATTATACTGCCTCTCCGCTACATATTTCCAGATATTGTACCCCAAACAAAGAGGGCTAAGGAAATACCATAAAGCAGTGTCTTAATTCTAAGACACTTTAGGTAAAGGATTTATTATCACAGATAATTAAAACCTGCAATAAAAATACATAGAAGCAAGTTTACAAAAACACATAGCTAGAACTACTAACAAACTGACTCCTACACAAAAGAGATGTAAGTTAGGCACGGCTTCCGCCGTTACTCACTGCCAGGCTCGTAATCAATAAAGTGCTGGGGTGGCTGTCCTCAAAGGATGTGGCTGGAGCCGAAGCGCAGGTTTCCCAGAGCTGGAATCAAGCGTGTTTGCCCCCTGGTGCCAACGTGTAAGTGTTTCTCCGGTTACCCGGCTTCCTCAGGACGTGATGTGCTGCCGTGGCCATCTTTATTGAGGGTTTTTACAGCCCCCAATTACCAGTTCAAATTTTTCAATTAGTCATTTGCATATAAAATAACAATCATTTCAGTGGCTGCTCTACTTTTTCAGCATACAGCATCAAAGTCAGAGTTAATTAACATAAAATACACTTAAAGCAACATACAGCATATATAAAACAGTCTAAAATACAGCTACATTTAATAATTTATTATTGCATTGAACATATAAAAAGATAAAAAAAAACATCAAATTAAGCAAAGAGAAAATGCTAAATTAAGTTTAAAATGAGAGAGTTTCTGGAATTAAAAGAAAAAACATCATTATTATACAGATACACTTTAAATTCGTAGTATGAAATATAGAGTGACTGTGTGTATATCACAAAACCATTCCAGGGACATTCATAGAGGCATACATAAAAGATAATAATAGGAGTGGACAGCCAAGAAGTGAGTAAATTCTTAAAGTGGCAGTGCTCATATATTAAAGAATGTATTAAAGTGGCAGTGCTCATGCACAATACATTGTATTCTTTACTCACAATGACTTGCATTGAAAATCTTAAGAGTAGATGGATTTTGCGAGGATTACAGATAAAGGGACAGATGACACTTGTTCCTGGGCATTTGCCTGGTTTGCCGATAGCCAGTTCAGGCCTGTTGTCATCTCTATTAAATTGTATGGGTGCACTGTCCCTGACATTTTTTTTCCTGCAATGTTAAACATTGCCATTTGTGTAGAAACTGCAAAGTTTTCATTGCAGGGTTGAACACATCTCGAATAGCTAGCTTCCTGACAGCTACTAGAAGTGATTTAGCTGAATAACCAGGTTAGGCTCGGTTATTTAATCAAATGCTGCTCATAGACAGCATTTTATTGGCAGAGTATGGTGATTTGCTGTGCATTCCCATTAGCCCCCCTCAATGCTTCCCTAATTTGAAGCATTTGATTGATGACCTCAGCCACAGAAGCAGGGCTTCCAAGGCGAGACAAATTCAGAAAGGAAGTAAATATAAGTACCTTTTAAACATTGGGGGGCAGGGGGGATTGTAGGGGATTGGTTATCTATTTCCAAAAACATAAGATAAAATTGGGACTACTATATTTTTCCTACGCCTGACACTTGTTCACACTAGGCGTAGCTACCGTCATCAAGAAGGGTCAATCCCCCAACCGTCAGGGAATTGACTCTATCTATGGAGGATCCTGCAGGATTTCAATGCTGCATGCCCGAGACCAGGGGCGTACCTAGAGCATTTGGCACCTGGGGCGGATCCTGTGCTTGGCACCCCCTTGCCCCCAAAAAAATGTAAGAAAATGTAAATGTTTCCTTGTTTTTTTTACATTTGTAAACTTTGCAAAACCGCTGTCAGCCCCTCCTACAAAACCCCTGTCCTGCCCCTCCTACAAAACCCCTGTCCTGCCCCTTCTACAAATCCTGTACTGCCCCGTCTACAAAACCCCTGCAACCTCCTTCCACAAATCCCCTGCTTATCCCCCCTTATAAAGACTCCTGTCCCCTGCCCCCTTTTACAAAATCCCTGCAGCCCCACAGACACATTTACATGCATACAGTCACACGAAAACATTCACGGGGTGTCAGTCGGTAACAAGGATTATAAACTCATCTTATTCGCTGATGATATCCTTCTCACAATTACTCAACCATTTATAACGCTTCCATCATTACATAAAGAACTGCAGTCCTACAGTCATATTATAAGCTAAATATAACGAAAACTCAAGCAATGTGTCTCAACACATCTAAATTCACAGATGAAAGACTGAAGGGAAGTTACCTCTATGACTGGAGAGAAGATTTAGTATTTCTAGGTATCAGAATAACTAAAAAAGAAAAAGATCTTTTTTCAGCTAACTATACGAAGTTACTGAAGGAAATTGATCACCAACTAAAACCATGGAAGAACCTGTTTTTATCCTGGGTAGGGAAAATAGCAGCACTTAAAATGTCAATCCTACCTAAGATTTTATATCTCTTTAGATCCCACAAAAATATATAACGTGTATTCAAGCAACTATGGTACGTTTTAGTTGGGGCAGTAAACACCCGCGAGTCCCTAAAGCATTATTCATGAGAAGTGTGAAGAATGGAGGTATGGGGATACCAAACATAAAAGCATATTATCATTCTGCAATACTTATTAACGTCATCAGCGCCCATTCAACCATCTATACCCCTCAATGGGTGGCAATAGAAAATACGTACTGTGGAACACAAGATCTCTCGACACTGTTATGGAAACCTCAACAATTGAGACAAGTAAGCTAAAATATGCTACCCTCCACTAAACACCTTTTCAAAATCTGGGATACCTACAGAGACAAATTATGTACGGCTTACCCATGGGCTCTACTCCAATCAAAATTTTATACTCCTGTAATAGGACGTTCCCATATCAGAAATGGGAAAAAGCAGGAATTACACATGTATTTCACCAATGCACTATAGAGGGTCTTAAATCTTTTCCGAATCTACAAAAGGAGTTTACATTACCTGCGAGCTATACATTCGCATATCTTCAAATTAAAGCAATTCTAGACATTGATAAGGTCTGCATAAGAGCAGATACAATGCAATCTTCCATAACGAAGCTTGAAGAGCAATGTTTGTCGTTGTGCTCTCCGAAAAGGTCATTATCCATATGTTATCAAAGCCTAGCTAATCCTGTTGCAAATGCAAATTGGAAATTGATGCAAGACTGGCAAGAAGATCTTCAAGTGAATATTCCTTTGAGGGAATGGGAACATATCTTTAATGCTCATACGGGACTAACTACATGCACTGCGCATTTTGAAGCAGCAAGGAAAATAATGTACAGGTGGTACATGGTTCCTGGACGTCTACATACTATGTTCCCTGTAACATTGGCCATGTGTTGGCGCTGTCACACAGATAAAGGCACCATGTTACATGTCTGGTGGACATGCGAAGCGGTGAATGTATTATGGAAGGATATTGAAAGAATAATAAAACAAGTTACTAACCAGCAGTTATCTCATGATCCAAAAACAATACTCCTTTGATCACTTCCAACCAATATCCCTAAAGTGACCAAGAAAATTATACTCCTTTTACTGAGCACAGTGTCTATACTAATTGCTAGACACTGGAAGACTAATGATTTACCTTCGTTACAGGAAAATGAAGATGTGATGTCTTCTACAGCAGAATATAAACTTTTAATGTGGAACCAAAGAAAAATAGGAAAACAGAGCCCCCAAACAACCCAAATGTGGCGAACATACCTTCAATCTACTAACGAGAATTAGCCAAGTACACTTAGATAACATATGAGCAATTTAATGTTTTTATATAAAAACATCTAAAATTTAAGTTATGTTAATACGACACCATAGAATACTTTAATTTGGTATATGTCTGAGCAAGAAATATAAACTAATAGATCATTAATCTGGTATTATATCAGCTATATTGCATTAAAATGAGGCGTTTACACGTGCAAATTATTAATTGAGAATCTTTTTTGACTATATACACCGAGATAAAAAAATGGAGTTCATATTTCAAATAAGCTATTGAGTTCATATTAAACTAATCATGATTCCAACCCAGAACATGGAAACCTTGATCATATGTAGATAAAGAATATATATTAGACAATTAGCAATTGGTTTACATGTTAGCTGTATCAGGAAACCTTTGTCCCCCCCTCCCTTCAATGGGGGTTTCTTCCTTTTTTTCCCCTGCCCCTGCCCCCCTTTGTTTTGTTTTTTTTCTCTTTCTTTTCTTTTTCTCTTTCGTAACAAAGAGGCTCAGATTAAATAAGTTCTTGTTAAAATAATAAATAACTTCTTACTAGCTGTTCCCTGGTTAGTAAGGAGAAACGTCAAAGAGAATCACTTTTCTGAATATTCTAGATTAAAAGGAATGTTGTAATATATAATTTTAACAGTAAAATATGTTAAAAATAGATATGTATCAACTGAGTAATACAATTTTCATTATAAGTAGAATACAAGATCTTATTTCAAGATATGTAATGCGATAACCGTGCCTTCTTTTGTACCCTTCCCTTTTTTTCTTTCTGTATCCCCTACTTTATATTATGAAATACAATAAAAAGTAAATTACAAAAAAAGAATTGTTAGTCCAATAAAAAAGGTATCATAGCATACTGCAATACTGGTATTTTGGCATTCTGTATATATATCACTCTATATTTGTGTAGTCTATCAGAACTAAGATCCTGTGGGACTTTCAGATACAGACAGGCAAGCAGGTATTGGCCATCCAACCTGACATTGTGATGGTAGGCAAGGAACGGTACACTTCAGTTGTGGTGGATGTTTTAATACCCAGTGACCATAACATCAGGAAGAAGGAACATGAGCAGGAGCTAGAAATGTTGCAGAAAGTGAAGGCAGTAGTAGTCCCAGTTGTGATAGGAGCACTTGAGGCTGTGACCCTCTTGTTGGGAAAGTGGCTTCTGCAGATTCCAGGTGGGAAATCTGAGATCACCTGCAATCTGCTGTCTAGAAGAGTGCAGTTCTAGGAACAGGTAAATTACAGTGCAGGACCCTCAGTTTCCAGGGCCTCTGGAAGAGGACCCGCGAATTGAGTAAGCACAAAAATCAAACGTAGGAAGCTGACTGGACTAAAGAGGACAATGGCCAAAGCTTGTGACATCTCTCTCCATCAGCCCACTTGAGCTCCACAATGTATAATTATAAGTATATGCACACTAAGGTTCTCCCAGGTGTCTGAGGTATGTCCAGATGTGCTAGTCACACCTGTGGGCCTCTTCTTATTTCTTCACCACAGTTCCTTCAGACAGGGTGAGTCAGGGGTCATCAGAGGAATGTTTCTTTATTAGTTACACAGCGCTAAAGGTGTCAGAGGTAGGGGAAACTGACATGTAAGTTAAGGTTCGACCAACATGAGGTTTTGGTTTACACAAGGATGATAGAAGACAGGAGAATAACTTAAAAGTAAGAAAGATCAACATAACAAATACTGTAATAAGCAAAAAGTATAATATTTTCTTGATTAGCAGGTTTAGCCATGTACCCAATCCAAAGGTCCAATTCCATTCCTCAAAGAACCCAGTATCTTGCTTAATGTCATTTACTAGGTTATGCAGGTCTTGTATGTGTTCATGGATCGTGGTCCCATGATCTGAGAGTTTAAAACAACACATACCCTTGACGGCCTCACATCCTAAATCATTCTTCAGTAATAGTAGTCAATGGCTGCCCTGTTTTCAAGGATTGCTTTCTTATTAGCTTGGGCATCCATTAGAAGCCCTTGTAAGGTCTGGGAGTTTGCATTTAAACCTTTTGCAAGGGAGCAGGCAAGGGCATTTATTACTTTAGCATTGTACACTGCCAGTCCGGGGACTCCTACCAAGGAAACTGCTAGAGCAATAAAAAAAAATTAGTTGGTCCATTGACCATCATAGGGTATAGATCAGTGATGGCGAACCTATGGCACGCGTGCCACAGGTGGCACGCCGGGCCCTCTCTGTGGGCACGCGGCCATAGGTTCACCATCAATGCAGAGTAGGCACATGCCTGCCCAAAATGGCAGGCGCCTACTCTGCTTTCTTGTCGGCAGGACCGGAAGCAGGGGGAGGGATCGAGGAAGCAGCTCTCCTGTCCTCCCTCGAGCTGTGTGGAGCGTTGCCGCACGTTACCATGGCAACGCTCCACACAGCATTGCACTGGAGGACAGGAGAGCTGCAGACTCCTGTCCTACATACTTACCACCACCAGACCACCAGGGATGGCTGTGTTCCCCACCTCCCTTTTACTAAAGGTAAGAAGAAGGGAGGGGGGAATACTGAATCAATATGCTTTAAAAAAAAAAAGTTTTTAATGTATCTTCAAACCCCCCCAACACAGCACCCCTACCCCTCCCCCCAACACAGCACCACCCCAACACAGCACCCCTCCTCCCAACACAGCACGCCCACCCCTCCCCCCAACACAACACCCCTCCCCCCAACACAACACCCCTACCACCCCAACACTGCACCCTTGCCCCCCACACAGCACCCCTGCCCCCCACACACCTACACCTACACATAGCACCCCTGCCCCCACACACAGCACCCCTACCCCCACACAGTACCGTGTCCCCACACCCTGCCCCCACACACAGCACCCCTGCCCCCCCCCACACAACACAGCACCTTACACACAAACACATACACTGCACCCCTCAATGCAGTATATGTGTGTGTATTCAGCAGTCTTTATGTATTCAGCAGTGTGTGTGTGTATTCAGCAGACTGTGTGTGTATGTATTCAGCAGTGTGTGTATTCAACGGACTGTATGTGTGTATGTTTGTGTGTGTGTGTGTATTTAGCGGACTGTATGTGTATTTAGAAGTCTGTCGGTGTGTGTATGTATTAAGCAGTCGGTGTGTGAATGTGTTCAGCTGTCTGTGTGTATGCATTGCATTTCTTGGAGATACTAATAAATATAAGCTTAATTTTATCTATTTATATCATTATTTAAAATTTGTATCATTGAACTCTCTGTTGTGTTCTTCTTTTAAAACAAAAGATGTTAACTAGTTCTGACAACTGTACAAGTTGTTTTTTCTAAACTTAAACCTCAGTATTCATGTTTAATTGCCTTGTTGGCACTTTAAGGAAAAACAAGTTGGCATGTATTGCGGTTTGGGCACTCGGGCTCAGAAAGGTTCGCCATCACTGGTATAGATGGTAACAGGATTGTCTAGGACAGGGGTAGGCAACCTTTCAGCAACACTGTGCCGAAATAGAATTGTGATGTCCCATAGAGTGCCGGCCTTATTTTTTTTAAATTGAGGTGTGCATGTTGCCATATTCTGCTTGTTATTTATACTGCAGTTGCTTTGTATCATTGTATTTGTGTGTATATGAGCTATTATATTGTATATGTTCATGAGTAGTGGGGTTGTGTGCATGTATGTGGATTGTTGGTGGTGTTGAGTTTGTGGGGTTTGTGTGTGTGTTTGTGTGTGGGCTGTTCGTATTATTTGTATGAGGGCAGGGCCGGACTGGTGATACAAAGCAGCCCTGGAAAAAAAATCTATGCCAGCCACTTAAGTCATTGCGCCATATATTGTCGCATGTAATATGTAAGGCTATGTCTTGCCACCCCAGATGAGTAACTATATATATATATATATATATATATATATAAAAAATATATCAAATATATATTGCTTTTTCTAATATAAAATATTGGTCCTTTCAGAGTAAAATGTTGAATTATACAGTTAACATACTCACATGCAGACACAGACAGACAATCTCACTGACACACACAAGCTCATTGATACACAGCCTCATCGACAAACAAACAATCTCACTGACATACATAAGCTCATTGACATAAAAACACAAGCTCACTCACTAGCAGGCGCACACACACATGCAAGCAAGCTCACTCACTAGCAGGCGCGCACACACACACATAGCTTAATGTAGTGGTTCTGGTGTCTATAGCCTGTCAATGCAGGCTTTTCAATGTAAACACTGACTTTTCTGAGAAAAGGCAGTGTTTACATTGCTTCCTGGTGACATCTCTAATGACACACACAGACGGTCACTAGATGTGCTTCCTGTGTCAGTGCTGCACAGTGTGCAGCACCTACATTCAGGGCCTTCACACTCTGGAGGCCTTGAACGTTTCACATAGAGATACATTGATTCAATGCATCTCTATGAGGAGATGCTGATTGGTGTAATGTGTTGCAGCCAATCCTATGGCAAAGCATTGGATCGGCTGAGATCATCAAGCTTGATGATCTCAGCCATAGAAGCAGGACCAGTCAAGGGGAGACCAGCACGGCGTAAAAAAAAACCAAACAAAAAAAGTGAGTAAAACACTATTTTTAAAACACACACACAGACAAACACCATGACAGACACACACAAACATACCATGACAGACACACCCACACCTTGACAGACAGACACACACACACACACACTCACTCACACTGACAGACTGACTAACATAATGACTACCTGTGGGCGACCGGCCAGGGAATCGTGCAGGGCAGACAGCTGTCTGTGCTGGCGGCCGCAGGGGGAGCTGTGCTTGCGGCCGCAGGGGGAGCTGTGCTGTCTCTGCTCTGCTCCCCAGCGTGCAGCTTAATGAGACCGGGGCCGGAATAGGACATCATATTCCAGCCCCCGGTCTCATTAAGTAGTGCGCGAGGGCTGGGGAGCAGAGCAGAGACCGCGCAGCTTCCCGTGCAGCCACCATCACAGCTCCCCCTGCGGCTGCCATCACAGATCCCCCTGCGGCTGCCAGCACAAACAGCTGTCTGCCCGGCCCCAGGTGCCGACGGCCCAATGGGAAATTTCCAGTCTGGCCCTGTATGAGGGGAGGGTTATTCTGCATCTCTGTGTATATCTAGCAGCGTGGGTGGCTTCCCTAGGTTCCCGTGGATCAGGCTGGCCAGGTACAGTTCAAGGACAGGAGCTGCAACAGAAGCTGTGGGCTCCTCTACTACAGTGTGGATTCCTATTCACAAGTGCTGGGAGGAAGTGATCTGAGGTCACTTCCTCTACATGCTGCAATGCATAATTTGAGGATTGTCCTTCACCATATTTTCGTATTAGCAGATAAGTTTCACTGGGACTCCTGATAGGTCAGAGCCTGTTTGGCTCTAGCAGCTTTGAGTGCCGTGCAAAGACACCTTGAGTGCTGTGCATGGCACACGTGCCATAGGTTCCCTGGTCTATGACAATGTCTGTAGCATTGTCCAAAAGAGCTACTGCTCTTACAGAAGAAGGGGCACTTCTGGCACCTGGGTCTACCCTGGTAGAGTAGTAGGCATTAGGCCTTTGTTTACCACCATGGTAAAGGACAGCTGTTGCATAACCAGCCTGCTCGGTGCAAAACAGGGTGAAGGGTTTCCTGTAATCTGGAAGACCCAGTGCCTGGAGCTGAGATGACAAGGAACTTAAAAGGTTTAAAATGCTTCTTCTGCTTCAGGAGTTAAATGAAAGGGTTCACAGGTGAGGCAGTCATACAAGGGCTGCGTGTAGATTGCCAAAGAGTGAAGCCATGGACGACAATAGGAGACTAGGCCAAGGAATGTACGTAGTTGGGCTAGGCTGCGTGGAGGGTTAATCTTTTGAACTGCATGTTTCCTGTCTTCTGTGAAATGCTTTGTACCATGGGAAATATAATGTCCTAAAAAGATAACAGTGGGAACACATGCCTGCAGTTTGGCCTTGGTAGCTTTGCATCCTGCTTGTGTCAAGAATTTTAGTAACGACAGGGTGTACTCTGTACAGGATTCCTGATCCGGGCAACATCAAAGCATATCATCAACATATTGTAACAACACAACATCATCTGCCCTTGGCCAGGCTTCTAGAATGTTGGCCATTGCCATGCTATACATGGTAGATGATTTTTGAGCACCTTGGGGCAAAACCGTCCATATCTATTGTTTGTGTTTATGTGTAAATGCAAAAGGAAATTGACTGTCTGAGTGCAAGGGAACAGATAAGAATGCATTTGCCAGGTCAATGACAATGGTAAACACGTTTGACGAAGGTGAAATCTGTGACAACAGTGTATGAAGGTTGGGGGGAATTAGTTGGGTCATGGCATTAATTACCCTTAAATCATGTACCATACGATAAACCACAGGTTTTCCTTTCTCCTGTTTCTTCTTAACAGGGTACAGGGGGTATTACAAGTGGAGGTGGTGGCAACAATTACACCTGCCTGTAATAATTCATGTATAGATGTGAAATGGCATCATCTTGTGCTGGACTAAGGGGATATTGTTTTTGAAAGGGAGGGGTAGCTCCTGGTAGGAGATTCATCAGCATATCTGGAACCATCTGGCACAGAGAGTCTGCCTCTGTCTGTCTTCCCTGTGGCCGATAAGGAGTCAGGGACTGAGGTCAGGTCAACAGTAGGTTTAGTCATGGGGCTGGGCAGAGTAAGATTAGCTAGGAAGATTAGCAAGGGGGATTAGCAAGGGGTAGCAAGCAATTGTCCTCTAGGGGCAGGAACAATGATACCTCTCCAGACGGACTGAACGGAATGTTGGCATTAATAGCAAACAGAATATCACTGCCTAGCAAATTGACAGGGGCTTTAGGGCTGACAAGCAATCTGGTAACGAGAGAGTTCGAGTCATGGAGCTTAAGCTTCATCTGGTGGTTGAGTGAGATATCTGCTGGGTGTCCATCTACACATGACAGGACATCACTTGATTTTTCATAGGGAAAATGTATTTTTCCTGTACAACAGAACGGACTGCCCCAGTGTCTAGAAGAAATGGGACTATTCTATCACCTGTTAATGTAACATTAACAGTAGGAGAGGGTCCAGCTACATCAGGAATAGTTAAAGCGTGCAGGGACACTGGGTTGTCAATTTCCTATTGGGGCAGGGGTGGTGGGAGTGTCACATCAGTCATCGGAACTGTTCGGCTGGTTCCTACTTTTAGGAGGACATTTACAGTTGCGCTTAATATGTCCCTTTCTCCCACAATTCCAACACTCAACCTGTCTCCTTTCTGCACATGATCTGGGTGCAGTTAATGCCGTAAGGGGTGTACTCCTTTTCCTTTTAAATTAGGTTGACTTTTACACCCATTGCTACTTTGCCTAGGGAGCCATAGTCGAGGTTTCTCCACTCTGGGCTAGCATTTTCGAGACCTGTCCTTATGTAGGCGTGGAGACCATCCATACATTTTTTCATCAAAAGGTGGGTGGAAGTCACTTCAGTTTCTGTATAGCCTAATGATTCCCATGCTATTTGTAACCTGACAAAAAAACTTTTCTACAGATTCATCCTTTCCCTCTATGATTTCTCCCAGTTTATGAGCTAACTCCTCAGTTTTTACTTTTGCCCAATCTTTAAGGGCAGTAACATAAGATTTCCCTGAAGCCAACTTAGATCTAAACCAGTATTCAGTTTTAGGGGATTGGTTTCGCCCATTTCCACTTTTTAAATCCTCTTCATGGACATCCGTATACTGTGCAATTATTCTTGTCAGATATTTGCTTTAAGTCCGCTCAAGTGCACTGGTAAGGATCTTGGATTGTGGACAGGGTTTGGACTAAAGCTAATGGGGCTTTTTCCACATCTGGCAACTGTTTAATTATAGTCAGTTGTTCACTTGGGGTCCATGGTTTTTACTCTTCTGTGATCCTTGTTTGCAGGTAGCACGGTCCTCTAGGGCAAAAACATGCACAGTCCTTGTAATTGCATATACTCAGGCACTTTATTTTGTAAATCCACACAGGATACAGCAGTAAATGAAAACAAATGTAACAGAAAACCCTATAAACAAAAAACTAGCTCGTCTGAGCACTAACTGACATTAGGTTCCCTATCTCTCAGGGTTAAACTAAACAAAACAATATTGCACCAACCTTATTAGAGAGCAACACTCTGCTAGCTAGCCTGTTGCTTTCGTTTCTGCACTCTCAGTGCTCCAAGCCAGCCTTGCCCTGACTGCTTTCCTTTCTGCACTCCCAGTGCTCCAAGCCAGCCTTGCCCTGACTGCTTTGCTTTCTGCACTCCCAGTGCTCCAAGCCAGCCTTGCCCTGACTGCTTTCCTTTCTGCACTCTCAGTGCTCCAAGCCAGTCTTGACTGCTTCCTCCTGCACTCCCAGTGCTCCAAGCCAGCCCTGACTGCTTCCTTTCTGCACTCCCAGTGCCTAGTCTTCTTGACTATCTGGAGAGAACAGCCTCTCTCTCTCCTACCTGCTTCCTGGGAGGAAGCCAGCAATCCCTCTCCATTACCTGCCTAGCAGGGAGGAGTTTATTCCCACTGCAACAGCTCATTAACTGCAGCTGAGCAGTGGGTTGGAGACGATCCAAAAAACCCTGGCCTGGATCCATGTCTCCCCAGAAACCCACTAAACCGTGGAGTGGAGCATTGGCCCACCCTTCTCTCCAAATGCTCCACCCCAGGGGCCCATAACTAAACAAAGCTTTGGGTTGTGCAACACAAAAAACTACACCTACTTCCCCTGGGGTTAAAAGGCCTATCTGCCTTCACTTTATCACACTTCCCACCGCTACACCCAGGATTCACCCTGACTAGGACTCTTGCCCTGTCCCTGTTTAACTTTAGTCTGTTTAGGGGTGCCTCCATTTGCTCCCTCTTGTTCTGGTTCAATGTCACCAGGGTAATTATAAGTTTTTCCACTACGTAGTACAACTGGAAAAAAGAGTCTATGGGAGTCTATGGGACTTGATCACTTGATTCACCTCAGGGTGAATTAAAGTATATAAAGGGGGCCAATGAAACCAAAATCCCCTCCATTTTTCCTCCCACCAGGGATTTGTCCATTCTCACCTAGGGCAAGTCTATTATGGCTTTTGGGTGACCGGGTTTACGGTAGATATGGAGGTCTGTGCTTTAGGGACCGACTTATGGACGGTTCCTTCCTTCAGGCTCCCTTTTGGGGTTTTCCTGATTAGATGACCCTAAGGGTCAAACATTGATAATAAGGAATTCCTTTCTTAGTGGTTTCTCTACAACCACATTTAGTTAATCCAAATGCAGTGTCATGCCATTTTTGGGCTACCTCTACCAAATTATTATCTTCTAACCATCCTCTATAATTGGCCATGATCTGGGGGTCCAAGGTGCCCTCTGAGGGCATACCAGCTTTCTTTGATAATTTATTCATTTTCTTAGTAGCTCCTTTTTCTTGATGATTGGGTACTTTGTAAGTTACCCATCTTATATCCTATAAGGAGTAATTACTTCCTTAACCAAGACAAGACTGTTTAAACACTTAGGACCACTGCAGTGGAATTTTCACAGTATTTGTCTTCTTTTTAAAAATTCTTTATTTTTGAGTGCACAAAGAAAAAGCAGTTACATATGTGTTTGCCATGCCCCAACAGCATGTACACACAATATAAAAATGAACATCGATTTAGTAAGGCATGGCATGGGAACACAATGCACTTTTTTAATATAATGACATGAAGACTAGTTTGAAACATAACTAGTTGTGAAGTGAGAACTAAGAATGCAAGAAACAACATAATATGGTAGTTGGTCAGCATTATTCACAAACTACACATTTTAGAATTTATGTAGAGTAGGAGACCTGTTAGTCAAAGCTGTCTAAGCATTAAGAAACAATAGGCTACTATATTCAAGAATAAAGTAATAGATTAAACTGTGTTCCTACAACTTTTACATAGTAGATGCTGTTAGTAAGATAACGGCACAAGGGTACAGAGGACCTCGTCAACAAGTTGCCTAGCACTGCATTTCACTATCTATTCTTTTTTTTTTTGCATATTAATACAAACAGGCCTGAGTTACCCCAACGGCAATCCTCAGGCTTCGTGAAACATTGGATAAGGCATGCACTTTTTGTTTGTTTGCTATAAACAGGAGATAAACAGGGTGGTACAATTCCTAGGTAGGTCTATCCAGCTGAAAATCATGGTGCAGGCGTACAGTGGCGAGTTTGGCTAGGAGTCTTGCTAGGTTAGGCCTAGGTCAGGCTCCGCCCACGTTTCTCCCCTGCCGTCACCAGTGGGGTAGACCTAATGCGCATGCACAGCAATGGCTGCACTTGCATTAGGATTTCCCCATAGGAAGATCTGACACTGGAGGTCATCATACAGCGCACGAGGACGTCCTGCGTCAGATAACGGACCAAAGGTCCGTTTGGATTCCGGAAGCCCTCTTGTGGCTGTCTGGTAGACAGCCACCGAGGGCAGAATTAGAACGTGGTTTCCATTCCTGGTTCACGAGAGTGCATTTTCTTGTCCTGTTTTTGATATTCCCGGTATTTTGATCTTGGCTATTCCTGACTATTCTGGTTTCCCTGACTTGGCTTGTTAAATGATATTGTGATATTGTGTAATCTGGCTTCCTTGACCTCGGCTGTCCCTTGACCATTCTCTGTCTTTAACGTATTAGTCCGGCCATTTTAAGGACCGGTTTACATTCTATCCTTTTCTGTTCTGTCTATGTAGATGTTGCATAGTTCTGCGTGCTGGACCACACTAGCAGTCGTGACACAGACTCCTTCCAAACTGCTGTGAAGGACTGGAATAAAAAATCTTATACATACAGTGCCTTGCAAAAGTATTCACCCCCTTAACTTTTTACCTGTTTTGTTACATTACAGCCTTAAGTTCAATGTTTTATTAATCTGAATTTTATGTGATGGATCAGAACACAATAGTCTAAGTTGGTGAAGTGAAATGAGAAAAATAAATACATAAAACTATTTTTTAGGAATATAAAACAGGAAATTGGCATGTGCGTATGATATTTATAGAGCGCTGTCAAATTCCGCAGCGTTTTACAATGGGTGGACGAACAGACATGTAGTTGTAACCAGACAAGTTAGACACACAGGAACAGAGGGGTTGAGGGCCCTGCTCAATGAGCTTACATGCTAGAGGGAGTGGGGTAAAATGACACAAAAAGGTAAGGATAGTATTAGACTAGTGACAGTTGCAGAAGAGGAATCAGTCAGGAGCTATTAACAGTTTAATTGATACACTTTTATGAAGAAGTGGGTTTTTAACGATTTTTTGAAGGAGTGGAGACTGGGTGAGCATCTAACGGAGGAGGGAAGCGAGTTCCACAGGAACGGTGCAGCCCTCGAGAAATCTTGAAGGCGAGCATCAGAGGTGGGAGTACGGACAGAAGATAGACGTAAGTCTTCAGCAGATCGTAAGGGCCTAGACGGGACATACTTGTGTATAAGGGAGGATAGATAGGTGGGAGCAGCATTATGTAGAGATTTGAAAGCAAGAACCAGAATTTTAAATTGAGCTCTATATTTTATAGGAAGCCAATGTAGGGACTGACAGAAGGGTGAGGCATGGGAGGTGCGGGCGGACAGGAAGATGAGCCTCGCCGCCGCATTCATTATGGACTGTAATGGCACAAGTTGGGAGCACGTAACACCACTGAGAAGCGGATTACAGTAGTCAAGGCGAGAAAGGACAGTGGAATGGACCAACACCTTAGTCACATCTGGCGTTAAGTAGGGGCGGATGCGCGCAATGTTTTTGAGATGGAAATGACAGGATTTGGCGATAGATTGAACATGAGGCTTGAAGGAGAGGTCGGAGTCAAAGAGAACACCTAGGCAGCGAGCCTGCGTGGTGGAGCTGATGGTAGCACCGTTGACTTGGAGGCAGACAGACACAGGAGTAACAACACTTGAGGGAGGAAAGACCAGAATTTCAGTTTTGGTCAAGTTTAGTTTAAGGAAGTGGGCAGCCATCCAGTTAGAAACGGCAGAGAGGCAGTCAGAGACACTAGTCAAGAGGGACTGGGAGAGATCAGGAGAGGACAGGTAGATTTGCGTGTCATTTGCACAGAAATGATATTGGAAGCCAAAGGAGCTAATGAGTTTACCAAGGGAGGCAGTATAGATGGAGAACATTGGAAAAAGAGAAAGAAAACTGCGCTAAATTGCCACAATAAAATTATAAGAAAGGCAGCAATCCTCAAAGGGGAGTCCCCAATAATCCCCTAATGATAACAAATAGCAAGAACAAACATAGATATAAGGATGCGCCTAAAACTTGATAAAATAAAAGACTAAATTAGTCAGATAAAATACAGAATAAAATAAGTAATAAAACAATAGTCCAATAAAATAGGCTTATCACAGTCCGTGAGGGTAGGTCCCACTTGTAAAGGAATATTCTTTAGGGTGTAGGTGGGATCATATCTTCAAATGTTGAGAATTCAGCATATGTGGAGAGAAAAATAAAAACAGGACTCCAATGGCACAGTAGATCGGTGTATAAAATAAATATAAAGGTATTGGACTATTGTTTTATTACTTATTTTATTCTGTATTTTATCTGACTAATTTAGTCTTTTATTTTATCAAGTTTTAGGCGCATCCTTATATCTATGTTTATAGATGGAGAACAGTAGGGGACCAAGGACTGAACCTTGGGGGGGACCAACAGAGAGGAATTGGGGAGAAGAAGCAGAGCCAGAGAAAGAAACACTGAAAGTGCGCTGGGAGAGGTAGGAGGAGCACCAGGAGAGAGCAATATCTTGTAGACCGATATTGCGGAGGATGAGAAGAAGCTGTTGATGATCAACAGTGTCAAAAGCCGCAGACAGGTCAAGGAGAATTAGGATAGAGTAGTGACCACGAGATTTTGCAGCGAGTAGATCATTGAATACTTTGGTCAGTGCCGTTTCCACAGAGTGCTTAGCGCGGAAACCAGACTGAAGCGGGTCTAGCAGAGAGTTGGACTCGAGAAAGTCTGTCAATCTGGCATACACAATTTTTTTCAAGGATCTTGGATGCAAAAGGCAGTAGCGAGATAGGACGATAGTTGGATGGGGAGTTAGGGTCAAGATTGGGCTTCTTTAGAATTGGGGTTATAGTTGCATGTTTGAAGGGCAATGGAAATATACCAGAGGAGAGAGAGAGATTGAGAATTTTAGTGAGAGGTGGAGAAAGAGAAGAAGACAGAGTATGGATGAGATGTGAGGGAATTGGATCTAGGGAGCAGGTGGTGGGGCGGGAGGACTGGAGCAGAGCAGAAACCTCTTCCAATGTAGTGGGTGCGAATGAACATAGAACAGCAGAGGGAGTGAAGTAAGGGGAAGAAGAAAGGTGAGAGATCTCTTCTCTGATTGTAGAGATCTTGTCAGTGAAGTGAGTTGCAAAGTCTGAGGCGGTCAAGTTAGTAGGTGGAGGAGGAACAGCAGGGCGAAGAAGAGAGTTAAATGTGTGAAATAGTCGTTTGGGTTCGCGGGAGAGTGTGGTTATGAGGGTATTGAAGTAATTAACTTTTGCAGAGGAAAGAGCCAAGCTGTATGAGCTCAGCATAAATGATGCAAGTCCTCAAACATTTCATGTTAATTCCAGGTTGTGAGGCAACAAAACACAAAAAATGCCAAGGGGGGTGAATACTTTTGCAAGGCACTGTGTATATATGTGTGTGTATGTGTATATGTATATATATATATGTATAATATAGACAAAGAGTCCTTGCACTCATACTGACCCTATTAAATTGCAATGCCGGGTGCTTAAATAGCCACAGCCCAAAAAATATAAATATAGAAAAGGGGGAATTCTTTATTGGGAGTTATTCCATAAAATCTAAGTTTCAGCCCACGTCCAGGGCTTTCCTCAGGATCAACAAACAATATAGCACTAACATAAGTGCTGTAATATATAGCCAATAAGTTGAAAGTTAAACTCACAGCATGTGATCCCTGTTAATCGCTCAGCGTCTTCCTGTTGCATGTGCGCATGCGTGTACACACCTTACCCAGTAAAAAGTAAAAGTAAAAAGAGCATGACCCCGTTGTCCTAGCAACAATCTAATGCCCCGGGCGCCTTAGTAACAACTATAAACAAAAGAGATATAGTGCTGGAAATAGGATATATAAGAAACGAATCATACTAGTGAAGTGTGTCTGACTGGTAAGGATGATTGCCGTGTGTACTATAACCCATAATTAAGGATGTGTGAATAGTGCTTTTCAAAGAGTTTATGCTAGGACATAATTCTAGGACATCAATGACAGTCCCATAAAATAATTATAAACGTGTAAAGACTGAAAAAAGTCAGAAGTGCCATGATATTGATTAAAGTGCCATAAGATACAGTACATAAGATATACCGTATTTTTCGCTCCATAAGACGCACTTTTTTTCCCCTCAAAAGTGAGGGGAAATGTCTGTGCGTCTTATGGAGCGAATTTGTAGCTTTACTTACCAGTCTTGTAGCGTGGGCCGGCAGGACAGCGCGCTCCGCGGTACAGGAAGTTCAGGTTCCGGATTCCGGCGGGACTGAAAGGAAGTGTGCACTTCCTTTCAGTCCCGCCGGAAACCGGAACCTGAACTTGAAGTTCCTGTACCGCGGAGCGTGCTGTGAAGCCGGCCCACGCTACAAGACAGGTAAGTAATTATGTGACAAGGGGAGGGGGACACTATGGAACAAGGGGAGGGAGGGACACTATGGAACAAGGGGAGGGAGGGACACTATGGAACAAGGGGAGGGACACTGTGAGACAAGGAAGGGGGACCCTGTGAGACAGGGGAGGGACACTGTGGGACAAGGGAGGGACACTGTGATCAAGGGGAGGGACACTGTGGACAAGGAGAGGGTGGGACACTATGTGACAAGGGGAGGGGGACACTATGGGACAAGGAGAGGGTGGGACACTATGGGACAAGGAGAGGGTGGGACAAGGAGAGGGTGGGACACTATGGGACAAGGGGAGGGGGACACTATGGGACAAGGGGAGGGGGACACTATGGGACAAGGAGAGGGTGGGACAAGGAGAGGGTGGGACACTATGGGACAAGGGGAGGGGGACACTATGGGACAAGGAGAGGGTGGGACACTATGGGACAAGGGGAGGGTGGGACACTATGGGACAAGGGGAGGGGTGGACACTATGGGAGGGAAAGTGTACTATGGGACAAGGGGGGGAACACTATGGGATGAGAACACTATTGGACAAGGGGAGGAGGGGTTAACAATCACTATGGGACAAAGGAAAGGGGGGTTAAAATAACTATGGGACAGGGGAGGGGGGTTAAAGATCATTATGGGACAGGAGAGGGGAGTGGGTGGTAAGGAACAAAAAATTCCTTAAAAAAAAAATATTCTGAACAAACTGTCCCATAGTAAGAAACACTATGGAACAGTTCAGAATATTTTTTTTTCTGGGTTTCCTCCTCTAAAAGTAGGTGCGTCTTATGGTGAGGTGCGTCTTATGGAGCGAAAAATACGGTACATTGCAAGAAAAGCCTTTATCTAAAATTGTGCCGTGAAAAGTGAAACAGTGCAAAAAGGCAACAAAATTACCACAATGTAAACAAGTATAGACCATTACCAGTGGGCTGAATGTATAGCAAGCATTAAAAATTCACAACTCAATCATAAAATTCCATAAAAATACAAATAAAAAAAGTACAAATGCAGATAAAAGCTTATACTAAAGTAAAGAACTATGATGGAGAACCGAACTAGCTTTATTATAAAAGGTTAAAGAAATTAAAGTTAACATAAAACCCCTGAATGGTTAAAGTGTTAAGATTTTAAACCCATTTCATTTCCTTTCTGCCTAGTAATTGGGGAGGTCCCCACCTCGCCAAGGGGGGAAACTATTTCTATGGCATGAAATTTTAAACAACTGGGATCTTTGTTGTGGGTTAAAAAGTGTTTAGACACTGAATGGTTAATGAAGCCCTTTTTGATGTTTCTACAGTGTTCTGTGGTACATATTTTTAGGCTACTAGTAGTCACACCAACATACTGTAATTTAAATGGACATTCTAATAAATAAATTCCATGTTTTGAATTACAAGTAATAAACTAATTTTTATTGTGCTCCTGAGGAGAATATCTAGATTTAAATGTTACAATTTTTATATTCTCTTTGTTAGTACCTCTGCATGCTATGCATTTTTCATTTATAAAACCCTTTCTGTGCATTAAAAAAAGTGTTTTTCTCGCTGGTTTTTTTTAGTATAGTTTTTAGTGAGACACATTTTTAGGTTGCCTACCTCCTCCTCCTGGTACTCCTGCTGCCGCTGGGGAGCGAGACCGGTTGCCTCCTCTCCCTGGGGTTCCAACTGCAGTTGGGGATCTGTGCCGGTTGCCCAGCATCCTTGTAGGGCCGGTGGAGAGACCTTGATCCCATCTCCACCTGCCATCTGTGCATCTTCCCAGGACCAGTCTATGAGGTCCCTCAACATTTGAGAAGAAGGACCACCTGCCTCCGCACCCGGTAACTCTGGCCGCTGCTGGGGATCTGGGACGGCTGCCCAGCATCCCGGTGGGAATGGTGGAGAGACCTCGGTCCCATCTCCACCTGCCTGTTGGGGTTCCTCACAGGACCAGTCTATGAGGACCCCTACTTCGGGTACCTCTTGTGGCTGCTGGGGAAGGAGACCGGTTGTCTCTTCCCTCTGCACGGTGCACTGCCGCTGGGGAGGGAGGTCGCTGCTCTCCTCTCCATGTGACTCTGTCTGCTGCTGGGGACAGAGACCGGCTGTCCCGAGCCCCAGTCTCCACAATCTGAACTCACATTCCCGTGCTGCTTGGTTCTCCTCATCCAACTCTTCCATGATACGGATGATCACCTCTTCCAAAGGGTCTGGGCTATACTCGACTAGCCGCCTCTTTACCTCCGTGATGTAAGCTTCGCCCTCAAATAGGTCATGTTTGCTTGGCCCCACTCTGGGCCACTAGATTCTGCTGTAGACAGGGGTGCTGCACGAGTGCTAGCGTCGCCCTCACTTGTAGCTCCGTAACGCTACTGGTGTCTCTGGGCTGCTTCTCCTCACACTAGGACGCCATCCCCCACTTGTCACTAAATGTGACGGACCCTCTGGCACTCCGACCGAGTACCTCCGTCAATCGATGCTCCTAGTGCTTGCCGAGGACTCCAAGCACTCCAACCGACACCATCAGCACTGCAGACTTATCCCATCCCCCAAGCATGAGCCAAGGCGTCAAGAAAGGGGCAGAGAGTGTTTGAAAATATGACAGTTATTAAGGGTTTAAACTGGTGTTTTAAGGGGGGGGGGAGGGGGTGTCAAACAAAGTCCATAAAACAGGGGTTTTCTTCACACTCTGCATCCGAAGTGCGTTGCAAAACTGCAGATCCTTTGTCAGAGCATTTAAAGGGCCAGAACCAGTCTAATAAAATCCACTATGCCCAAATAACGTATTTAAAGGGCAAAATCTGCCAGGGACCATAGTCATAAGGCAATAGGCTGGTAATTAGTCCTCTCTAGGCACAAGTGGCGAAGGGCACTTCGTCACAGGGACGCTTTTGAGCCATGGGGGATAATGGCAAATACTAAAATCTATAAATGTGTTTATATGTACTTTAAAAAAAAAAAAAAAAAAAAGGTTTTAGTGAGCAGCTGGTTGTTGTCTATATAGATTTCTTAATCTAAAAATAGTACCTTACTGGTGCTAATATCTCCGGTATAAGATAATATTTGACCTCCATTGTGAGTTGGAACCAGATAAAACTCTCGTCCCAGTCGACCATGAAAAGGTTAGCGTAACTTGGCGCTACCCTCGTCCCCATGGCGATCCCTTTTTGTTGTAAGAAAAAAGAATCGTAAAACCAAAAATAGTTGTTTCTTAGAATGATGTTCAGGTCCTCCAAAAAAAAACTAATAAGAGCCTGGGGTGTGTTTCCATATTTTTCTAAAATCCTTTTAATGGCAGCACATCCAAGGTCATAGGGTATAATAGTGTAGAGGGACTGGACATCACTGGTAACTAAAATGTAGCTTGGTTTTCATTCAAATTTATTTAAAATTTGTAGGAGACTCATACTGTCTTTTAGGAAGGATCTGATCTTGGAGACATGGGGTTGAAGACGAGTGTCTAGGTATTCAGAAAGGTTTGATAGAACTGAATTTATACCCGATACTATAGGGCGGCCTGGAGTTTTTTTTTCTCAATTTTTGTGAATCTTGGGTAAGAAGTATATCACTGGTATAGTACGGTATGTTACAGTTACAAGAAAAAGTATGTGAACCCTTTGGAATGATATGGATTTCTGCACAAATTGGTCATAAAATGTGATCTGATCATCATCTAAGTCACAACAATAGACAATCACAGTCTGCTTAAACTAATAACACACAAAGAATGAAATGTTGCCATGTTTTTATTGAACACACCATGTAAACATTCACAGTGCAGGTGGAAAAAGTATGTGAACCCCTAGACTAATGACATCTCCAAGAGCTAATTGGAGTGAGATGTCAGCCAACTGGAGTCCAATCAATGAGATGAGATTGGAGGTGTTGGTTACAGCTGCCCTGCCCTATAAAAAACACACACCAGTTCTGGGTTTGCTTTTCACAAGAAGCATTGCCTGATGTGAATGATGCCTCGCACAAAAGAGCTCTCAGAAGACCTACCATTAAGAATTGTTGACTTGCATAAAGCTGGAAAGGGTTATAAAAGTATCTCCAAAAGCCTTGCTGTTCATCAGTCCACGGTAAGACAAATTGTCTATAAATGGAGAAAGTTCAGCACTGCTGCTACTGTCCCTAGGAGTGGCCGTCCTGTAAAGATGACTGCAAGAGCACAGCGCAGACTGTTCAATGAGGTGAAGAAGAATCCTAGAGTGTCAGCTAAAGACTTACAAAAGTCACTGGCAAATGCTAATATCCCTGTTAGTGAATCTACAATACGTAAAACACTAAACAAGAATGGATTTAATGGAGGATACCACAGAGGAAGCCACTGCTGTCCAAACAAAACATTGCTGCACGTTTACAGTTTGCACAAGAGCACCTGGATGTTCTACAGCAGTACTGGCAAAATAGTCTGTGGACAGATGAAACCAAAGTTGAGTTGTTTGGAAGAAACACACAACACTATGTGTGGTGAAAAAAAGGCACAGCACACCAACATCAAAACCTCATCCCAACTGTGAAGTATGGTGGTGGGGGCATCATGGTTTGGGGCTGCTTTGCTGCGTCAGGGCCTGGACGGATTGCTATCATCGAAGGAAAAATGAATTCCCAAGTTTTTCAAGACATTTTGCAGGAGAACTTAAGGCCATCTGTCTACCAGCTGAAGCTCAACAGAAGATGGGTGTTGCAACAGAACAATGACCCAAAGCATAGAAGTAAATCAACAACAGAATGGCTTAAACAGAAGAAAATACGCCCTCTGAAGTGGCCCAGTCAGAGTCCTGACCTCAACCCGATTGAGATGCTGTGGTATGACCTCAAGAAAGCGATTCACACCAGATATCCCAAGAATATTGCTGAACTGAAACAGTTCTGTAAAGAGGAAAGGTCAAGAATTACTCCTGACCGTTGTGCACGTCTGATCTGCAACTACAGGAAACGTTTGGTTGAACTTATTGCTGCCAAAGGAGGTTCAACCAGTTATTAAATCCAAGGGTTCACATACATTTTCCACCTGCACTGTGAATGTTTACATGGTGTGTTCAAAAAAAAACATGGACACATTTTATTCTTTGTGTGTTATTAGTTTAAGCAGACTGTGATTGTCTATTTTTGTGACTTACATGATGATCAGATCACATTTTATGACCAATTTGTGCAGAAATCCATATCATTCCAAAGGGTTCACATACTTTTTCTTGCAACTGTATGTTCATGTACATGTACTCGTTTCTGTTAATATTTTGTTGTTCTAATCCCTTCTTTAAAAATGTGTCTAAAATATATGTAATATCGGACGTGGGATTTAATTAGTTTTTGATATACAGAGGTATCATTCAGCTTAGAAAAGGCTTTGTTCATGTACATGTCCATGATGAGAAGGACTAGACCACCCCCCTTATCAGCAGGTTTTATTCTCTAAAGCCATCTTTTCTTTTTTTGTCAAATTAAACGTATCAAATTTGTTATTGGTGATTTTCCTTAGATCTCTGGTTACTAGCTTTTCGAGCATGTCCAAGCTACTGGATGTAAAATTAGGATAAAAGGTAGAAGTGGGTTTAAGTTTGGTGTACTGTCCTGAAGATTTTCATTGTTAGAAAATGATGATAGTAGAACCCGTGGGTTATTTCTGCCCTTGGAACTTGTCTGATAACTCCTTATTTTTGTAGGGAGGATACAAATTCCTTAAAGGACCACTATAGGCACCCAGACCACTTCAACTTAATGAAGTGGCCTGGGTGCCAGGTCCATCACGGGTTAACCCTGCCTGCTGTAAACATAGCAGTTTCAGAGAAACTTCTATGTTTATATATGGGTTAATCCAGACTCTAGTGGCTGTCTCATTGACAGTCGCTAGAGGCGCTTCTGCGCTTCTCACTGTGATTTTCACAGTGAGAAGACGCCAGCGTCCATAGGAAAGCATTGAAAATGCTTTCCTATGGACTGACTGAATGCGCGCGGGTCTTGCCGCGCATGTGCATTCAGCCGATGAAGGAAGAGGAGAGTCCCCAGCATCGAGGGAGCCCGGCGCTGGAGAAAGATAAGTGATTAACCCCTACCTACTCCTAGAGCCTGGCGGGAGGGGGGCCATGATGGTGGGGAGGGGACCTATTAATACTAGAGTGCCAGGAAATCGAGTTTGTTTTCCTGGCACTATAGTGGTCCTTTAAGTGCAATACTTTTTTCCTTGTCTGCTGGTCATTTGAAAGGATCTTTAAGTATAAGTCCTGAATAATTCTAGAAGATATCCTTGTTTGGTTATCTAGAGGACCCATCTGTCGTTTGTGTCTATTGGAATAGGAGCAGACGTGCCCCTGCTCCTCCTGACTTGGCGTGTATGGAATTCTTAGAGGAGGTAATACATCTGGATTTGTCTCCTCTGATGCCAGACTGTCCACATCTTCTGTATTATCCCGGAAAGACTAGTATTCTGATGCACTTTTGGGACAAAAGGACCATTTTGGTCTCCGATCTTGGGGTAGAAAGGCCATTCTGCCTTCTCCTGCTCTCTTTATGCAGCCATCCAAGTTCTTGCCAAACAACATATCGCCATGAAAGGGTAAGGCACAGAAGCAGTTCTTGGAGGAGGCTTCTGCTGAACAGGATCTAAGCCATAATGCTCTCCTTGCTGATACAGAAAAGGCCATGTTTTTGGCTAAACTTCTGACCAAATCCACTAATGCTTCTGAAGAGAAATCAATAGCATCTTTAAATGATCCTGCATTATCTACAGGGAGAGTGGTGTGCTCTGCTAATCTGACAACAGCGTCATCCACTTTAGGAGCAGAATCCCATGTCTCACAATCCTTACTCTCAAATGGATAGAGAAGGGAAAATCTGCTTTTAGGAGAGGACTTCTTGTCTGACCATTCATCTTTAATAATGTCACTTATAGTCTCATGAACAGGAAAAGTAGCCCTTTTTCTCCTTAGGTCTGAGAAGTAGCGGCTAGAAGTGGAAGACTCCTCTTTGGTGGAGTCCTTTAGGTTTAGTGATTTACACACTCTGGAAATCAGATGATCTATCACTGCAAGTTCAAGGAAATCTGGTTCTCGCACAAATGAACGCTGGTGCTTACACGTTCGCACAAATAAACACCGGCACTTGCACATTTGGACAAATGCCGGCGTATGCGGGTTCTCATGAACGAATATAAAAATGAAAAGGCCAGCGTCTGCTTGATCATACAAACGAAAACTGGCGCTTGTGCATTTGTATGGCGAAAGACCTGAAACAAATAGACTTACCTTATTTCAGTGAAAACCTCTCCCGAACAATTCAAAGAGCCCTGAAAGGATTAAGAAGGTAAAAATTTAGATGGATAATCCTGCTATGCTTACTTTATTCTCCAGTAAGCCTGAATAAAATTCTTCAAAGATGCTAACTTTCTGCTATCCCTCGGGTCACCACAGTTATGTGGTCATGTCATAATCTTGCTACCCCTAGGGTTTCAGCAAAAAAACCACTAAAAAGGTTTCTAGAGGGGGTCACCTTTGCGCAGGGCCGTGTACTGGAGACTTCCCGAGGAGAGAGGCTGAACTCCCAAGGGGCCAGAGGAAGAGACTATCCTCAGGTAAGCCATAAAAGAAAAATCTTTTAGTCCTGAAATAAATAAGTTGGTCCTATAGGGTTTGAATTGAAAACTTCCCTGCCTCACATCAGAACAGCGCTCAGTCCACCTTCAGCGGATCCAGTTGCAATAAGCAAGGTAGCCTTCTGGACAACATTTAATGCTGCACATTTGCCGCACTCCCCTCCCCACCCCACCCCACCCCATGCTCATCATTGAATTTATAGATATACTCTCGCCTACAAATCTAGATAATCAGAAATAACAGCTGCAAATCAAATAATCAGCACACTCCTATACTCTCTTAACCCCTAACACTCACTCTCAATCTTCCTCACCTCTGCATGAAACTGTGAAACTCTTGTGAGGATATTTATGGGGTGATATTAAAAATAATATTTTCATTAAAATGATCAAAAATGTATTTAATAATTTTTATTATATCAAAAATTTAAATTGTGGCACTGTTCCCCGATTAATTATTTAAAGCTGAGAATTACCCAATATTTTAATATCTCACACAGTAATCACAAATTAATTATAAAAATATAATTTATTGTGACAATAATATTAATATATGTAACACGCGTGACAATCAGTGAATATTTAGGTATAACATAAGTATACAATATGGCAGTGGTTTAATACAATATAGACAGATAAAAGCAACAGTTATATGCAACAGTTGTCAATAAGATTTATGATAGGATACTTCACTTAGAAACCAAATTCACAGAGAAGACAGAATTTCACAGCAGTACAGCTTAAAGCAATAAAAACTTTGGCTGACAGTCAAATCACACTGAATTAACTCTTCCACTGCTGGCTACAATCCTCATAGGCACAATATTCTATTATATTGCAATTTTTATAGCTATAATAGTTCTCATATCAGGTCATTTACCATTCCTAAGTCCATCCAATAAGAATAATTCTAACCAGAATTTTAACTTTCCTTAATTTCATAACAAGTCAATACCTCTGGATAAAAAGTTGGTATGCTAACATTTGACAAATTTACCGTTAATATATCGTTATTTTTATTCCACCTGCAGGAATGAGATTTTTATATCCATATGTTCCTTAGCTAATTATAATTTCTAATGATTGAAATCTGACCAATATTTATCCAGATATATATTCCTGCTATTAGTAAAAATGCTATTTAATTAAATAAAACCAGCATAATTACCAGTTATGTTGTAGATTTTCTATTAGATGTGTAGATATGTCCCAGGAATTTTGAATGCAAGTATGATGAGAGAATTGTATGAGTTCTGAAGTTGTGTTAGTTGGAAAAGTATAAAGAGTTAGGTGTGTCCAGCTCTGGCTCGAGATGTCAGATCTTAGCTGTTAGATGTGAGTCCAAGAGCGTGTTTCAGAGTGTGGGAGTCTTGAGTACAGTCCAAGAGTGTAATTGTCTCCCAGTGTGTTTCAGAGAGTCTCCTCTCTTCCCTTTGTCCTTACTTTTTAAAGGGGAAATTCTCTGCATGTCACTAGTCGATAGGACCAATAGGGAACTGTGGGTGTGTCTTCCCTACAGACTATCATCTAGATATTGGTCAGTAGGTGGTGCAATTACATCACCGAAAATTCTTGTCAGGGGTTCCATTTACCTTTTTGTATAATGCGTTAACTGAATATGGTGATGCGTTTTACGTCATTTGGTTATCTTTTTATGGCTACTGTTTGTCAAAGAACCTGTCATCTTCAAAGGGTTTTCCCAGTCTGGCATATACCTTTAAATTTATCTTTCTGACATGTCTAAACTCTTCTTCACATCTTTTCTTAAAATGGAACTAGTAATATTCTGTTAGTTTTTTTTATTTTTTAAGTAAAATTAATTACTTAATGTTAGCTGTCATTTGGTGTCTGGTTTTCTTGTGTGAAACTGTGTTTAAGATTACACATATTCCACTAACATTAGTAAATAATATGATATTTCTTCATTGATATTATATCCATGAGTATTCTCAATTCTTAACATAGTACTAATTATATACGATTAATATAATAATAGTAAATCATAAGTGGATATTGTGTGTTCATGTGAGTGTGTGTGTGTGTGTGTGTATATATATATATATTGTGATAAAGTGAAGGCAGATAGGCCTATAACATTTAACCCCAGGGGGAGTATGTGTAGGATGTGTTGTAGGCAACACAAAACACTGTTTAGTTATGGGCCCCTGGGGTGGAGCATTTGGAGAGAAGGGTGGGCCAATGCTCCACTCCACAGTTTAGTGGTTTTCTGGGGAGACATGGATCCAGGCCAGGGTTTTTTGGATCGTCTCCAACCCACTGCTCAGCTGCAGTTAATGAGCTGTTGCAGTGGGAATAAACTCCTCCCTGCTAGACAGGTAAAGGAGAGGGATTGCTGGCTTCCTCCCAGGAAGCAGGTAGGAGAGAGAGGCTGTTCTCTCCAGATAGTCAAGAAGACTGGCTTGGAGCACTGGGAGTGCAGAAAGGAAAGCAGTCAGGGCAAGGCTGGCTTGGAGCACTGGGAGTGCAGAAAGCAAAGCAGTCAGGGCAAGGCTGGCTTGGAGCACTGGGAGTGCAGAAAGGAAAGCAACAGGTTAGATAGCAGAGCGTTGCTCTCTAATAAGGTTGGTGCAATATTGTGTTTAGTTTAACCCTGAGAGATAGGGAACCTAAAGTGAGTTAGTGCTCAGACCGAGCTAGGTTTTTGTTTATAGGGTTTTCTGTTACATTTATGTTTTCATTTTACTGCTGTATCCTGTGTGAACTTACAAATAAAGTGCCTGGAGTATATGAATTACAAGGACTGTGCATGTTTTTGCCCTAGAGGACCGTGCTACCTGCTGACAAGGATCACAATATGGTGGAGAATGCGGGCATAGTAGCACATTGAGGATCTGTGGGTGTGCCAGTCATTCAGTAGTCTGCTTGAGGACTTTTTATTTTTGCAGACCTGTTTAAAAAAAAACAAAAAAAACCAACAAATTAGTAGCCCTGTACCTTTAAGACTCTTATCTGCTTGGTGCTATAATGGAGGATCTGCTGAAGGCTCTGGTACAGGCAACCACTGTACAACAAGAGGCAACTGCTATACAACAAAACACCAACCATTTCCTGGCTGCACAGATTAAGAACCTGAGGGATGCTCAGCAGGAGCACAGAGCTGCACTTACTGAGGTTTTGCAGATTGCCCCCTGCAGTGAGAGTGGGGACAAGGGACCCCATAACCAAGCTACTGACATCCTGCATAAGATGACAGAGGCAGTAGAAGAAGTCTTTCGCAAGCTGAAAAGCATGGAGGCAACAAAGCGTGATGTTGAGAAACACACAGAAGAGAGAGAACCGGAATTAAAAGGCAAGAAGGATAAAATTGATCCTGAAAGCAGTGATAATGTGGAAGATGGTGATCATCCATGGAACAAAAAGCAAAAGAGAAAAAGGTAGTAACGAGACCAGCAAATCTAAAGGAAAACCTGGAATTGTCAAGAGGCAGTGATGGTGACAGTGATGACATGCGCCAAAGTAAGAGAGGTCAGAGGAATCAGAAGGGAGAACGAGACAAACTGATTACTGAAGTTGACAAGTGTTTATTTGAAAATCAAAATGTTGCAGCTTCACATGAAAGCCTCAAACTTGCTCTGTATGGCATCACAACAGATAAAGCGATCTTGGGAAAAGAGTTGGAAACAAAAATATTTTCATGCTCAGAAACTGAATCTTGCATGTTTCAAGAGAATGCTGGAAAGACATTTGAAAACAGAAAGGTACTGATAAATCTTCCGAAGGTAACAGAAGAAGAATCAGAGGATGATGAGGATTATGTTCCTTCAGAAGACTGGCAAAAGGAAATAATGGTTGGTTCCATGTTCCAGGCAGAGATTCCAGTTGGCATCTGCAAGTACAAGGAAACTGCAAGAGTGTATGAAAATGATGACCAGTTATTGTGGAACCCAGATTTTATAGTGGAAACAAGAGTTCTAGATTTTCTAAATGAAGCGTCCAGAAGGACTGGTGAAGAGAAGGGAATAGATGCAATTCCAGGGGGATCACATATAAAAGAAAACGAAGCAGGAGCCCCTGATGTACACCCAAGTGAACAAGTTAAAGGCATGAAAAGCAGACTGACTTGGGGAGTCAGAGAAGACAACTGCAAAAGAGCTGAGCTTAATGGAGAGAAGCAAAGCACCCCAGCTGAGTATAGCAATGCGGTGCACTGTTTAGTAGCCGAGGCTACCCAAGATTGTCGACCAGTTGTTGAACAGTTTGGCAGAGAAAAGAAAGGCAAAGTAGCCGCTTCTGATCTAAGCCAAGAGAGAGCGACAGTTACAGAACCAAGCTGTGATGATAAGATGGGCACGTCCGCAGCTAAGCCAGACCAAGGCGAACGTCACAAAGTAGGTGACATTGGCGTAGCAGAATTAAATATTTCAAAGACATCTGGTATTGCTACAAAGACTTTGAATGAATTTTCGGGAGCCGTAGAACTTGATCTGCTGGCAAAGACTACTGCTACACGGCCTGGGCGCACTGACTACCTGGAACACCTGCCAGACTCTGGGAGCACAATCATGGAATCAAAGGTGGAACTCGGAATTCCTGAACGGCTGTTTGATACCGGGGCTGTCATGACCCAGCCAGAGGCCATGACTGCGTCTCCGGATAACCCCGAGGGAGCAGGGAGACTTCCAGACAGCCCAGAGGAAAGCTTTTCTGACAGTGAGAGGTGGCCACTCAAGGCAGAGCATTCGGAGGATACCCCTGGGGAGGAAGCCAGGCAAAGGAGAGATGAGCTAAGCCGGGAGTCTGGGCCTCAGGTAGAACAGCGCTCCATGCCAAGCCAGGCCGAGCATGATGGGATGGAGCTGGGATCAAAGGCTGCATTCGTGCAGGAGGAGGATGCTCTAGACAGCCTCCTTGGCCAACCCCCTGAGGATATAGAGATGAGACCTGTAGCATTAACCGTAGAAAGCAATGAAGGTTCCCAGGGATTCACAGAACAGATGGAGGATGTTGTGAAGCCCTTCATGGAGGGACCGGTTCCAGTGAAGGATGAGCTGGTGACAGAACCAGGTCTTGAAGAGGTTGAGCATCCAGCAAATTCGTCTTATGAAACAACTGGACGTATAAGTGATATAGAAAAGTTAGTTACACACAAAGCTTTTGTAAAGTTTGCGTTTGAAAGTAACTCGGACATTGAGAGACTATCAAACCAGAAGCTGCTGTGGATGTGGAAGCAGATGATGATTCAGAGGAACTTGGCTACTAAAGAGCCACACAGTACTGATCATCAGCCTAGATCTGCTAGCAACCAAATAAGCGGGGAAACTGGAAAGAAAGGACAAAATCTGATACCGAGTCTGGGACAATATAATGGTAGAACGTACCCAAAAGTCCCATTACAGCTACGAGACCAGACTGAGAAACTCAGATGCTTCAACTGCCACATGCATGGACATATTACATATAACTGTCCTGAGAGTGAAGAGCCAATACAGTGTGACATAGGAATAAGGGGTCTGCATAGGATAGTATTGCCTTGCTTAAAGATGTGTATGGTGACTGGTGGTGTTACAGCACAGCTAAAAGTGGTGATGGTGGTAGGGAAGAGTGCACAAGCACTAATTAATTCAGGGAGTGAGGCTACTTTGAAAAGTGTTCTGCTCCAGCCAGTGATTGATATTGTGGGTACACATGGTGACACCCGCACATACCCCATGGCAGAGGTAGAGTTTGTCACAGAGGTAGTAAAAGTTAAATGCCCTGTAGTACATGTAGCTCAAACGCAAGAGCGTATAAGTAAGGCCAGTTTTCTGAGTACCTTGGACCTGGTCATAAGGTATTGGCAGGTTCCCCTGACAGAGAAAGCAAAGGGAAGGACAGCTTTTTCTACTCCCAAGGGGTTATGGCAACATAAAGTACTGCCATTCAGGTTGCATAGTGCACCAGCCCCCTTTCTGCATATGAATAGGATACTTTGGCCCAACAGAGAGAATGCAGCTGCCTACCTTGGTGATGTGGCGATTCACAGGATGGACTTGGAAGCACACCTAATGAGGGTCCAGTTACTTGTGAATAATGTAAGGGCTGCCGGTCTGACCGCTAACACTAAGTGTTATCCAGGATTTGAGGCAGCTAACTATTTGGGTTATCCACTTGGGTGGGGGTTCCTTAAACTACAAGGGAGCAAGGTAGCAGCCATCTGCAATAGGCCACTTCCTGTAACTGAGGAGCAAGTCGGGGCTGGTACAGCCCTAGGTGACGTGATTGTTCATGGTTTGTGTTCTAAGGTCGCTCGACCCGATGGGTCTGAGCTGGGGGGGAGGATATGTGATAAAGTGAAGGCAGATAGGCCTTTTAACCCCAGGGGAAGAAAGTGTAGTTTGTGTGTTGCACAACACAAAACACTGTTTAGTTATGGGCCCCTGGGGTGGAGCATTTGGAGAGAAGGGTGGGCCAATGCTCCACTCCACAGTTTAGTGGTTTTCTGGGGAGACATGGATCCAGGCCAGGGTTTTTTGGATCGTCTCCAACCCACTGCTCAGCTGCAGTTAATGAGCTGTTGCAGTGGGAATAAACTCCTCCCTGCTAGACAGGTAAAGGAGAGGGATTGCTGGCTTCCTCCCAGGAAGCAGGTAGGAGAGAGAGGCTGTTCTCTCCAGATAGTCAAGAAGACTGGCTTGGAGCACTGGGAGTGCAGAAAGGAAAGCAGTCAGGGCAAGGCTGGCTTGGAGCACTGGGAGTGCAGAAAGCAAAGCAGTCAGGGCAAGGCTGGCTTGGAGCACTGGGAGTGCAGAAAGGAAAGCAACAGGTTAGATAGCAGAGCGTTGCTCTCTAATAAGGTTGGTGCAATATTGTGTTTAGTTTAACCCTGAGAGATAGGGAACCTAAAGTGAGTTAGTGCTCAGACCGAGCTAGGTTTTTGTTTATAGGGTTTTCTGTTACATTTATGTTTTCATTTTACTGCTGTATCCTGTGTGAACTTACAAATAAAGTGCCTGGAGTATATGAATTACAAGGACTGTGCATGTTTTTGCCCTAGAGGACCGTGCTACCTGCTGACAAGGATCACAATATAAAAATATATATATATATATATATATATATATGTCTCAGGGTTGTAGCATTCCAACCCTGTTTTGCTTTAGACATCATGCCTTATCTCAGGTTTTATCTCTAATGTTTACATTAGTCACATTCCTTAGCTCAGACCTGAATGACTAGAGTTACAGAAAGAAAACTCTTGAGTCTGTCTTAGCCTTTTAATACAAAATGCAGTCACCTCTATTCTGAGCTTAGTTAATTCTGAGGTGACTTACAGTATATACTTTTAATTTCTATCTTCAAACCAAATGTCTGCCAGTATAAATATACTGACACCCTAGCCCAGATCTCTACATCACTGCATCTCTTCTCTGTGCCTCTCCTGGCCTACTCCCAACTTCCAAGTTTTTTTTTTTCTGGAAGTACATACCCATCTGAGTAATGCTCTATCTTGTCCTCCTCTTATTTTCCCTTTTCTCCCTCAGTATCAAAATCTCTCCTTATACCTACTTCCCTCAACCTCCACATTAACCCCTCTATGCTGCACTCCCCACTTCTTACATATCATGCCTCATCATCATTTCTCTATTCTCTCCATCCTTCTCCCTCTCAATCTCATCCCAGACTCCATCTATGTAAAACCTGCTCACACCTTCTGTCTCTATCACTCCTCCTGCTTCTAGCAGCTGGTAATGTCTCTCCCAAACCAGGGCACATTGTCTCCTCTACTCACACGAATTTAACCAGAAACCACACAAACCTCATCCCAATACCATGCCGTCTATCCCCATCTACCCCCCCCCCCACCCCCAGTCATCCTAGGCTTTTTATTGAACATTTTTCTTCCTGGCTACCCAATTTCCTCTCCTCCTCTCCTCTAGCTCTCCTTAACTCATTTTTGGGGACTTTAATAACCTAATATCCCAATCAACAACCCTAACCACACTGATGCCTCTCGTCTGCTCTCTATTACCGCTCCTCCTTTGGACTCACACAGTGGTCTAATTCATCATCTCATAGACTCATAGAGCAGGAAAGAGGAGGAAACAATTTTGACCTCATCTTCACCAATGTCCGTACCACCTCTAATCTCTCCAATGTTCCATTTCCTTCCTTCTGTCCTTAAGGGGTTTAAAGGTTGAACTCTATGGTCTTTAGTCTTTTTTTTTCAACATAGATTATTATGAATGCCTCATTTAGTGTCTCCTTCCTTATTTCTTGTACCACCTCCCCATCACTGCCTGTCTCTGTTGGTGTTACGTGGCACTGTCACGCACAAAGTAGGGACTTTATTGTCTTATGTATTTTCCCTATGACATAAGAAATGGAACGGACTTAAGCTCCTCCTTGTGTCAGAGACAGTCAAGCGTAGGAAAAATACATAAGACAAAGCAGTCCCTACTTTGTTTTATGTTTTCAAGAAAACTAAATCAAAAATAAATAAAAGAAGAACAGATTCTAAGAGAGTAATGTGGGGATATTTATGGGATGATAATTTTAAGCAATCGAGAATTGCCCACTATTTCAATTCTCTTAGATCTTAGAGATCGTTTATCATGTAAGTGAAAAGTATTCCATCAATAATTCACAATTTGTTATAAAAATAGATTTATTTTTATTGTAACAAATTAACAATATTATTAGGCAACATGTATGATAATAATCAGTGAATATTTAGGATAACATAGTATACAATACAATGGAATGGGTATACACGTTTCAATGGCTAAACAGCATTTTCTGTCAAGACTTACATGATTTATGAGGGTATCCTTACAGACAAAAAGTGAAGCTTTTCACAGCGAAGGGCCATAAAACCCTGGCTAACAGTTAGATCAACTGAGTAACCCTTTCAATGCTGGCTAGATCCCCCTAGGCATATAGTATCCTATTCTCCTGTGATTTTCAATTAAAATACATTTAAACCAGCTCATTAGTCATTTCCTGGAACCATCCAATAAGAATAATCTACCAGATTTTTAAGCAGAATTTTAATTTGTCTAAAAGATATCTTATCTTATATTAGAGCAAATCAATACACCTGGATAAAAACAGCGCTATGCTAACACGTGATAATATCACATTAATATATAATTATTCTTAATTCCACCTGCAGAATGAAATGTTTCTAACTATATATTCTTTAGTTAACTAAGATTTCTTAAATATGGAAATCTGACCGTGATTTATCCAGTCATATATCATGCTATTAGTAAATTTTAATTAATTTAAATTAATTAAATAAAACCAGCATAATTACCAGTTATGTAGATATTCTCATCAGATGAGTAGGTAGTCCCAGAAACTTGATTGGTTGTATGGAAGTGCGTGAGTGATAGAGAAAGTGGTGTTGGAAAGTGTTAAGAGTTTAAAAGAGTTGAGTGTCCATGAGTTTAAGAGTAGAGTGTTAGTCCCAGATATTGTCCTGGATTTCTCTGCATGTCCGAGTTGGAGTCCCCCAAACTTCAACTCCCTCTCTCTGTATCTCTCTGTATACTCTCCTGATGACGATTTTGACGTCATTTGGCTTATCTAAAATGACTACCATAACTTAGATTTGCTGTCAGTTCAAAGCGTTTGTCCCAGTCTTTGTGGCATCTACTTTGATCGTAACTTGTAAAATTGACAGTTCTAAACTCAATTTCACCCCTTTCTTACAATGGTACCTTATAAAACTTAGAAAGTAAAATCAATTACTTAGTCTTCTCTGTCACTAGTGTCTGTGTTTAGATAATGCATCTATTCCATTAACATTTTAGACAGAGCGTTCCATCCCCCTTGCTTCATTGCTTATCTTGGTTTGTTTATGTAATACATTCCTCAGCTCAAGCAAGTGGCTAGTTACTGAAAGTAAGAAGAAACCAAGGAAATTATGTGTTTTTGTTATCCTGAAGATAGCAAAATGGAGTCCGCTTTGTTCTGAGTGGCTGTGGCAATATACACTTTTAATTTCTTTTTAGCACAAAATGTCTGTTGATGTAAATATTCTGACATAATCCCCCTTAGTGACCTTTCATGGCAATGAATAATTTAGCCTATGAATAGGCACTATAGAAGTTAGCAGACATATTGTGCACTCACATCATTTCTACTGACGTAGGCCCGTGCGTGGAATTAATATGTTTGTATATTTTTGTACCTGTAAGAGCTTTGAACTTTACTTAGTACAATCAACCATAACATTATTATTAACATAGTACATTGTTTTCATTTGAAAAATGTTTTTGGGAGTTACATATGGTATGGTCAATAAAAAGCAAATCTCCATACGTTCCGGATCAATTAAGAGAGGTCTAGCGCTCCCCATCTCAAAGGCCAGATTTAATTGCATAGGCTCAATTGTCTCTCCATCCAAATTGGCAAGCATTGCATGAACAATAGCCTTGGATACAAAGTACAGATGTATGCGTCCCCCTGCCAATTCAATCATTCCAGTTTGCACTTCGGCAAGAAAAGCAAGTGTGTGGAACAATATTGGGTCATGCAGAAATAGAAGTTCACGCTTAAATAAGTCATGACTTTGGTGCAACTCAGTGGATTTGGCAATTAACTCCGAATGCCAATTTGTTGTAACAACTGTGTCTTGCACAATAGTTAACACGTCTTGGAGAAGTGTTCTTTGCTGGTTTATCACCTGATGAATATCGTTAATGTGTTGCTTTAGCGCATAGATTTCCATATCCAGCTTTTGGACAGTAATAGAGTTGGCTGCAGACATTCCAGTTGCGACAACTGCACCGACAGTGGCACAAACTAATGCAACAATTATGGCGGTGAGGAACCTTTTGGGTCGGTTGCTCATCGAAATAGTACTGGATACAAATGGTTTCCGGGCTTGCTCCAAGATGTTTCGCACACGGTCCTGTGCTCTTTGGAGGTGCATCTGGTACCAAGTCTGTAACTCAGGAAGCTGCATCGATGAAATGTTGTATGCCTTCTCGATGGAAATCTTGGGGTCCAAGCTGACGAACACACGTCGGGTCAGGATCCTCTTCTCTGTTAAGATGAACCCTGGTGTCTCTTGAATCAGGATGCCGGAGGATGGTCCCATCTCTGCGATCGGGTCGGTCCGTAGCTCTTGGCACAGGAGCAGTACGATCCAGAAACACGCCACATCCTTCTTGGACATCTTTCGACAGTCACGGATCAGGAACTCGTTTCAGACTTATCTACTAATGATTCAAGGTTTGTTAAGCATACAAACTTATAACAGTGTGACACCACTTGGCCTAGGACAACACATTTTTACGATTCATCAACATATGTATTCTCTCTAATTCTATTTTTATACTTCATCCCTCACTACATTTATTACTGACTATTCAGTAATTCGCCTATAGCAGCTAAACAAGCTAGTAACCTGCTTAGAAAATGTAGTTATTGGATGGCAAGGAAATGGTTAATGACATGAACGTACATGAGATCATGGCACATCACAACATTTCACATCATACTATACCACGTGAATCAAGCATTCATCCAGGTTAGTCGTTCATCCTTCTGCGTCCGAATCCACACCTATAATCCTTAATTGAGATTTAGGATGACAAGCATGCAACTGGTTAATGTGAACCCACTTTTCAATAAAATCACCATCCTTAGAAATTTTTATCTTATACGCTACAGGGGAAATTTTGTCAATGATGACATATGGCCCTTTCCAAGAAGTTAAAAATGTATTTTCCTTAACTTGACTTTGCACAAAGTTATACAGATATACTTGATCTGTAATCTCATATTCCTTTTTCGTGGTTTTTAAATCGTAATAGGTCTTAACCCCTGTGGCTGCTTTTTCTAGATTCTTTTGGGCAAAAGCAAACGCATGCTGTAAATTCTTGTGCAAATCTTCGATATACTGATGCGTAGTGGCAGCATTGATCAAGTTATGATCCGAAGTACGATATAGTAAATGCTGTGGTAAAACCATCTTTCTCCCTGTCATCAATTCAAAAGGTGACAATTTGGTAGCAGTGCTAGGCGTAGCTCTAATCGCCATTAAAACTAGGGGCAATTTAATGTCCCAGTCTTTACCAGACTCCTTAACATATTTCTTCAGAATATTAACGGTAGACTGATTATATCGCTCTACCCCCCCTCTAGACGCAGCGCGGTATGCAATATGTAGCTTTCGTTTAACACCTAGAATTTTCCACATCTTAGCCATTACTTCGCTGGTAAAATGACTACCTCTGCCTGACTCAATTCTTTGAGGCAGACTGAATCTGGAAAAGACATGGTTAATCAACAAAGTGGCGCACACGGTACTCGTGTTCTCTTTTCAAGGCAAACACTCTATCCACTTTGTGTACATACATGTAACGGTTAACATATATTTGTTACCTCTTGAAGATCTTGTTACAGGACCTATAAAGTCAATTTGAATATCAGACCAGGGTAATGACACCCCCCTCTTCTGAAGTGGTGCACGATGGGTTGGACCATGGGGTTGATATTGCGGACAAATCAAGCATCCCTGACAGTATGTCTTAACATCTCTTAACATGTGTGGCCAATATGCATAATCACGCAATATCTCATATGTGATCTTATCACCACGATTCCCAGATGTAGGTGCATCATGTGCGTGTTGGAGCATTAACCCTCTGTATACAGTTGGGACTATCTATTGTTGTATACCATGTTTAGAAGTTCTGACCAGCAACCCATCCATGATACTAAATTGGACTTTATATCTCATCAAGATTCGTAAATCTTCATTATCTTTGCAATCCTCATCTGTGATGGGATTGGCAGTAGGGTCTTCTATATGTCTATAGAATATGCCTATGACGGGATTATTCTTTTGACTGGTAATCAGGTCCTCACTAGGAGCTTCTTGACTCCCTTGCATGACGTTTAAGTCGGCATTATCTCTAGCCTGACGTCTAGTTATGGCTTCAACATGAATTGAACCTATAAGATCATCAATGTTTAGGGTTTCACCATTGATGGCAGCTTGTTTTGCCAGTGAATCGGCTAAGTCATTACCATCCTTGTCAATACCTTCTATTTTAGAATGGCCTTTGGTTTTCTTCCAATATATGGTTAAACCATTTTCCTTAACCAACTCATCAATTTTACAACACAATTTTCCATGTTTAACAGGTTTGTTATTGCTTTTCAGCATTTGGTTACGTTTCCAGCTAGGCAGATATTCTCTAAACTGTTGTGAACATAGTTGGAATCAGTTATAATAACAAATTCTTTGATACCATATTCTATTGCCATTTGAATGGTCTTATATACTGCACAGAGTTCGGCTATCTGACTGCTTTTGGGACCAATATTGTATCCTATAGATACATTGGGAAAATCACCTGTCCAGGCGATTCCGATACCTGCAACTAACTTCTGTTCAGCACCAGCGGTTGTGGTGATATGAACAACCATCAATGTATACCCACGGTAGTGGTCGACGGTATTCCTCGTCATAAACTTTATAAGGGGATAGCAATTGTTCTTCTAGGAAGTCATCTCCGGTGTTATTATCATCCAGAGATGGAGCAGTACAGTCGTGTAATTCTGCTAAACCTTGGGCAACTGGGCTTCTCTTATTATGTTTATAACGGACTTCTAACGGCCATCCCTGTAAGGATAGAGTCCATGCAGTAATCTGACTGTTAGAGAGATTACCGTCTCTGATTCTTTCACTCTGCAGATACTGTAGAGGTTGGTGAGCTGTTTCTACAATTATTTTCTCACCTTGGATATAGCTACAAAAATTTTGTAGTGCCCAGACAGTCGACAATAACGCCTTCTCACACGTGTTGAATTTAACTTCAACAAGTGACAAAGTCTTGCTAGCATATGCAATAACTTTGTTTAGACTGTCCTGCTTCTGATACAGAACAGCACTTATGCTTAAATCGGTATATCCTGTCTCCAGATAGAAGGGTTTACCCCCCTCCGGGTATGCTAAACAGGGTGCCTGAGTGAGCTTCCTTCTCAGTTCACTTACCGCTTGGTCCTGAGCCTCCCCCCAGTTCCAGGTAGTTTCCTTTTTAAGCAGGTGTAAGAGTGGTTTCGTTATTTCTGCATAGTTATCTATAAACTTACAGGAGTAGTTAGTCATACCAAGGAACGATCTTAATTCCCTGATGTTTGAAGGTGTTTTAGCCTTAATTACAGCTTCAGCCTTCTTCCTCTGGGGATTTAATCCTTCAGAAGTTACCTCATGTCCGAGGAAATTGACATGGGTGCGACACCATTGCGCCTTTTGTAAAGAGCGTTTTATCCCTGCCTCTCTTAACTGAATGAGAACATGTCTAATCTCTATGATATGCTTATCAAAGGAAGTGCTTTTCCTCTCTCAAGTGCGTCAGGCATAGCTTTATGCATGAACACAGCGAATTCATGACCAGAGTTTATGTAACCGAATGGCATACGGGTGCAGGTATACTGCTGCTTTCCAAATGTGAAGGCCAATTTGTATTGGTCTTCATCACGGACTGGTACAGTCCAATATCCCTGCGCACAGTCAATGGCAGTGAATATTTTGGATCCTTGCATTTGTACCAAACATTGGTCTATGTATGGCATTGGCCAACCAGACATATAGACGCGTTTATTTAGCTGTCGTAAGTCAGCGCATAAACGCCATTGTCCATTAGGTTTCAGAATCCCCAAGATCGGATTATTATACGAACTGTACACTGGACGTATAATGCCCCTTTCCTTTAAATTCTGAACGATGTCTTGTAGACCATCACATGACGCTAATGTGAGTCTATATTGTTTGATAAATACAGGTGGTATATTTGGATCAGTTTGTATTCTGGCTACGTGGAGGTTAGTTAACCCACAGTCATAAGGAATCTATGGCAAAAATATCTTGGAATTCCATTAGGATATCTTTTAGCTGTTGCCGCTCAGCATCGTTGGAGCAACCGTCAGCTAAAGATATTTGCTCTTCTAGCTTTTCCTGAAATCCTGGAAAGATTTCAGGCTGGCCTATCTTATAAGCTTCTTCAAGCCTAGAAGTTAGGTCAGTTCGGTGTTGACTTACCTTTTCTCTTTGGTCGTGATACTCTTGTGATTCCTGCTCATTGAGTGGATTATCGAAGGTGATTAATGCTTCTTCGATTTTACACGAGCCTTCTTCGACGTTGAAGGGATGCACAGATAGGATAGTGAATAATCCTTCTGGGGAGGAATGGAATATTTGATCTAGAATTTCGTCCTCAGTTAAGTATTCTTCAGGGATGAGGCCTATAATTTGGTTTTGGAAACCAAATGTATAGTACTTAGCATCCAATGCTAGACCTAATAATGTTCCTTTTGGTAAAGTAACACTATTGTTTGTAACATTGTTGACCATTATATAGGTAGGATTCTTACCAATACTTATCATTGGTGTATGTGTTACCACCATCCTTAATTGTTGTATCCTGTTAGATAAACAGATTAGGGCATCAGAGTTTTCCAATCTCTGACCCTTCTTGACCTGTAGGGGTAAAAGAAAGTTACTTGTCCCTTGTGGAATGGTTATGTCATCAGGAACTTGGATACTTACCGCATATGGGAGAATTTGTCCTGATTTCAGGGCGTTTTCCTCGTGTAGGTAACCACAAGGATTACCTTTTAACCTTGTCCACAAATTGGAATTAATCAGATCAAGGTGTATGGCAAAGCGATGTATGACATCATTGCCGATGTAAACCTGATAGCGAGGTTCGTTTATCACTAAGAATAAATGTTTAACTATCTTAGTTCCAATGGAAATATATAGTAAACATTTTGCTATCACATTGTGACTCTCTGATTCGCCATCCAGATTCTGGATCCACCTGTCATGTGGGGAAGTGTACCTGATCATTTTATGATTGGCGATCTGCTTTAACAGACTTCTGCTAATATAGCTGTTCTCACTCTTTAAGTCCAGCTTTGCATTCCTACTTCTTCCTAAGTCATTTATTTGAATAGGAAAGAATAAGTTGTTATTAACCCTTTCAATTCTGGCAAGGAATTGAGCATGACCTGCCATATCTACAGATTCAACATAGTCCCTGTGGAGAGAAATGGTTAAAACATCACCTTCCAGAGAGACATTCTGTATCCTCTCTGGAGCAACTCTTACGGAATGCTCATCTACAGGTGCGATTGCATCATTCACCTGCAGGATAGTCACGTCAGGTGACTTGACTATTTCTAAAATGTACCTCAATCGAGTCAGGTCTTTCTTCTATCACATGGCAGTTACGATCAGATTGAACATGTGATTTCTCATAGGTTATGGGAACCTTAGCTTGTGACCATACAATTCCATTCACACAGTCAATAATTGTGTTAAGTCTTCTGAGTATGTCTATACCCAGAATCAGTCGGTCATAGGGGAGATCTACCACTATCACCGGGTGTCTAAAGGTTTTGTTACCTATTTTAAATTTTAACCAGGTATTGTCAATAACATGAAGGGCATTTCCTCCTACACTCAACAGAGCATTGGGGAAATCTCTTAGCTTCGGCTTATCCGCTGCTAAGTCCATTACCTGCTGGAAGTAGGTATTGGATAAGATAGTGGCTTGTGAGCCAGTATCTATTAACCCTTTGAAAGGCTGGGGTAACGAATCCTGTATTTCTACAGACATGTAGTACCTTCCTTCATGTTCTTCTAATTCACATAAAAAATTTGAATGTGTCAACATATCACTCGTTTTGCATATGTTACCTGTCACAGCAGTAGTTTCTACCTGTACTGAGGAATGCTCAGTCTTACCCACAGGCCCATCCTTCTTGGGAATATCTTGAACTGTCAAGCGGGAACTAGTGGTCGGCATCTCATCAGTTAACCCTTTCAGGTCTGGATCCTGGAAACTAGTGGCTGCTGGGGCTATTTTAGCCTTTGGCTGAAATGAAAAAACAGAGGAACACGTTGCGCCCCCTTCACCCGAAAGTGAAGTGACGGTATAGGCAATAGGTTTTCTTACACAACTATTGTTTGTTTGACTATTAGTACCTGGAAAGGAAACAGGGTTAGGTATTACATCTACTGACAACCTAGCCTGTTTAGTCACAGTGGCTATTATTGCTGCGGCACCTGTTGTTGTTGCTGCAGTTGCACAGGTGGCTCTGCAATTTGAGCTGTCCCTAAAAAAGGATTTCTGGAAAAGACTTGGTTAATCTTTGTCATTTCCTCCATTAATTTGCCTATCTGGTCTGTCAATTGACCAACCTGACGACGCAAATTATTTCCCCCATTGCAGTTTTGTCTTTGCCCATTAGAATTTAGCTGGGATGGCTGAGACTGTTGGGAGTTACTGGAAGCAGATTGGTTATTTCTGTTTCCATATCTCCTATTTCCCTGAGGATTCCTCCTCCATTGGGAATTGCATTGGTTCTTATTAACCCAGGGGCGTTTATTCCCATTGGCATTGGATTTTTCAGAGTTACTATCAGAGGAATTTACAGAATTGCTTCCGGCGTTTTCAAAACCTCAGAATAGGTCCTCTTTTTCTGTTGGGTTTCTAAACCTAACTGAATTTTAGTCTTTGACACCGTTTTATCACCAGGTTTCTTAACCTTTGGCTGATTTTCATCATGTGCATGGTGTATAGTATACAATTTCATGCACTGACTGACTAGCCATTCTAATGGTAACTTACAATCATAATCTCTTGCGAGATTAATTTGTATGTTTACCGGCATGGCATGAAAATACAGATCTTTGAAGTCTGTACTTTCATACCTGGGTTTCCTTTGGGCCACGGAATATGCATTTTTAAGAATTATTAAAAATTCTCTGGGGCTTTGATCAGGACGGCACTTTAAGTTATAAAGCGCTTTCTTAACAGAGGTAACGGTTTTATACTTACCATATTCCATGATTATTTAATATTTCATCTTGGACCAGGACATTAGCTGAATAGCTTGAAGACTTTCTAGATAAACACGGCACATTGAAACAAAGGTCCATGTAATGAACCATTTCTTTTGGATTTCATCATACATGCCTAATGAATTCATGGCTCTTTCATAATTTTCCAGATGTTCAGATATGTTTCCTGAACCTCTAGAAAATTGTGGGACAGTCTCTTTAAGGAATTAAATGACCTTTGGTGTTTCATAAACAGGCATATTTGAGTTATTGCTCCTGTTTCTATCCACCCTTCTTTTTGGTAAACGTCTATACGATCTGGCTGCTGAAGAGGAATTAGATCCGTACAACAGTGCAGATGGCATATCATTCACATGGCCTTCAGAGTGGACAGTGCAATCACTTTCACTCCCATCACTCTGAGCTTCTCGTTCACTGTCACAATTCTGATCTGCATCAGAGTTCTGCCAGTGTACAGCACCATGTCTGTTTTCATTCCTATCACCTTGAATTGGACTCTCCCTCTCAAGTTTGGCCAAGACAGTCTTTTCAAATTGTCTTTTCAAACTGTTCTGCCCAAGATTGCCTCACCTAGAATAGGAAGAGACAGAGATATATCACTATAGATGCCATTTAATCTGATTACATGGTGAGCAACATATTACATTCTTGCCACATCCACTTCCTCAATCATTCCCTGAAGTCCCTTACTTGACCAGGTGTAACGAAGGGTCTTCCTATTAGGATTTCAAATGGGGACAAGCCTGTTGTATTGTTTAGTGTAGTCCTGATTTCTGCCAGTGCTGCAGGCAGATGATCAGGCCAATTATGAAAAGTACCAGTGTTACCCTTCCTCAACTTGTTCTTAATAGTTATGTTGGTCCTCTCTACTTGTTCTGATAATTGTGGGTAATAGGGGATATGGAAATTTCAATCAATTTACAATATTTTGCTGATGTGCTGTTTCAATTGGGATGTGAAAGGGTTGCCACTGTTGCTGTTGGGATATTGACTTTACACACTGTTTTTGCTGTTTCCCTACAGGGGGAATCTTCAGGCTGCCTAATAAATTGGTCAGCAATGACCAACAGATACTGATACCCACCTTTAGCCTTAGGCATGCGTGTAAATGAATATTTTTATTATTATTATTATTGCAATTTATATAGCGGCAACATCTGCAGATGTTGCATGAGCACATCTACTGGAGGTGAATGATCAGTCTTACTAATAATTTGTTCCACCAGTTTTCTGATCATTTAAAATAGATCTCTACATACAAACCTTTTTTGACATTCTCTTGCACCTGTTGTGTGCTTTTGTGTAAAAAAAACAAGATTGCTTTAGAAAGGCCTATTTATCCCTTCTTGTTTGACCAAAGGCCTGAAGGGTCTTTTGTCAAGCCTCTTGATTCCCTTAAGGAAATGTCATCAGGCAGCAAACGTTTACTTACCTCCCAACAGCTCCTCAAGCTCCCCAGTGTAAATCTCGTGAGACCCGCTGCTGTGAGAGCGTTGCCATGGGTTACCCATTGGCAATGCTCCGCATGGCATGCTGGCCACGAGATTTACGCTGGAGGAGCTGCTGGGAGGTAAGTAAACGCTTGCTGCTGGCCCCCCCACAGCTCAGTACATGCCACTGGACCACCAGGGACTGCTATATCCCCCCTCCCTGGCCAGGCAACAAGCAGGGAGGGGGAACAAAAAATGTAAATACAACATAAACACTAAAAATCTAAATAAAACATAAACATTAAAAATGTAAATAAAACATAAACATTAAAAATTTTAATAAAAAATGCCTTCCCCCTCCCACCCCCCACCCCCCATTTTACACAAGTTTACATCTCTTCAGGAAAACACACACACTCTGCATTATACACTACACACTCTGTATATAATGTAATATAGTGTGTGTGTTTATAATGCATTATATACACACACACTACACTATATACACACACTACACACTGTATTCAATATATATATATATATATATATATATATATATATATATATATATACACACACACACACTATACAAACACACTGCATTCTTTACGCACACTACACACACTGCATCATCTATACGCACACTACACACGCTGCATCCACTATACGCACACTACACACACTGCATTCACTATACACACTGCACGCACTTTACGCACACTTCACACACACTGCATTCACTTTACACACCACACACTACATTCACTGTACACACTCTACACAAACACACACACTCTGCATTCATTATATACACACTACACAATGTCACTGCATTAACTATACATACTACACAAACAGTCACTGCATTAACTATATACACTACACAAACACACCCTGCATTCATTATATACACACTACACAAATACACACAGCTCCACTGTCTAAACACACTGCATCCACTGCATGTGGCTTGTATATTTTGTGCATTAACCTTTCAAAATAGTTTATTTTTTCAAAATGGTAAATGCACAGAATATCGTTAAGTTATCGGCTATCGGCCTGAAAGTTCACAGATTATCGGTATCGGCTCTAAAAAATCAGTATCCCAAATAGAAATGGTATAGAATATGCTGTGAGAACCTTTACAGGGAATTGGACTACGGAAAATCTGTCAAGAAAACACTATCAGACGGCCTACTACAGGACCCATTAACAAACACAATGTCACCTTTCTGTAGGGGTGTGTCTGTGAAGTCAGCACTTGTAAACAGCCATGGTCTTTGTTGGATTCTGTGTCATGTGACAGAAAAAGTTTGTGTAGAAGTGTGGCTGGGCATGATTAGGGTAATGCATATTTAATCTAGAGGCCTTGAGTGGAAGTAAGTATGGTTTCATATCTTGAGCATCTCTGTACAGTCGAGTGGTGAGCATAGGCATGCGCACGGGGTGTGCCTGGGCACACCCTAATCACACCTCTGTGCTGTACTACCTTTGGGCAGACTAGCATGTCGGGTCCTCGGTCTATGACCGAGGACCGGACACAGCAGGGGGCCCGGCGGCTTGCCCACAATGCCCACGGCTTGCAGTGAGTGACAGGGGGTAGAGTGACAGGGGGAAGAGGGGGGTTTAAATACCTTCCCTGGTGGTCCAGTGGGCGCCCTCTCTCTTCAGTATACAGCTCCACCGGGAGTGAGCTGCAGACAGAGGTGTCTCACGATCTCCAGCCTGTTAGAGCATTACCACGGCAATGCTCTGCCTGGAGATCGCGAGACTCACCATGTGGTCTGCAGCTCACTCCCGGCGGAGCTGCAGACTGACTCTACCCCCTGTCACTCACTGCCCCCCCACCCTACTCCCTGCCACTGCCCCTCTACCCCCCAACTCCTGTCACTAGCCCTCTGCCCCCCCTAACCCTTGTCACTACCCCCCAACCCCTGTCACTACCCCTCTACCCCCAAGCCCTGTCACTACCCCTAACCCTGTCACTGCCCCTCTACCCCCAAGCCCTGTCACTTCCCCTAACCCTTGTCACTACCCTCTACACCCCCTAACCCCTATCTCTGCCCAACCCCTGTCACTGCCCTTCTACCCCTAACCTGTCACTGCTGACCCCCTAACCCATGTCACTGCCTCTCCACCCCCTAACCCCTGTCCTGCCCCTCCTCCCCCACCCCTGTCACTGCCCCCTCTACCCCCCACCCTGTCACTGCCCCTCCTAGCCTCTAACCCTGTCATTGCCCTAACCCCTGTCACTGCCTCTCTCTCCCCTAACCCCATATTAGCCTTTCCACCCCCCCGCCAACCCCCTGTCACTGCCCCTCTACCCCCCCAACCCCTGTTACTACACTAAACCCTGTCACTTCTCTCTACTAACACCGGTCACTAGCCCTCTACCCCCTCTAACCCCGGTCACTACCCCCCTAACCCCTGTCACTACCCCAACCCCTGTCGCTGCCCCTCCACACCCCTAATCCCTGTCGTCCACACAGTGCACCCCTGTCGCCCACACAGTGCACTCCTCACAATCATACACACTGTACCCTACACACACTGCATCCCTCACAATTACACACACTGTACCGCTCACAATTACACACACTGTACCCCTTACAATTACACACACTGTACCCCCCACACACTGCATTCTCACAATCATACACACTGTACCCCACACACACTGCATCCCTCACAATTACACACACTGTACCGCTCACAATTACACACACTGTACCCCTTACAATTACACACACTGTACCCCCCACACACTGCATTCTCACAATCATACACACTGTACCCCACACACACTGAATCCCTCACAATTACACACACTGTACCCCTTACAATTACACACACTGTACCCCTCGCAATCACACACACTGCACCCCTTACATGCTGCGCCGCTCACAATCACACACACAAACTACGCCGCTCACAATCACACACACAAACTGAACTGCTCACAATCACACACACACACTGCACCTATGTATATTTGTATTTGTATACATATATGTGTGTGTATGTATGTATAAGTATGTGTGTGTATGTGTATAGAAAAATGCATATATACGCGACGTGTGTGTTTGTGCTTTAGGGTGCACACCCTAATGCAACAGGCTGCGCATGCCTACGGTGGTGAGGTTGTTGAGGACTTGCAATCTCAACTAACATGGCATTTGTAGCAACAGCTCTCAAGCAGACATACCCTGTAGAACCGTAGACAACACTTTTGAATAATAAGAAACATGATGATATCCCATGCCGTGTTCCTGTGCCAGAACCCCAGAAGCAGTGAAGTAGCCTCTACTAATTTGTAGAACCAGTGCTGAAGCAGAGCAGAGAATGTTTGAGAGTCATCTAAGTTTCAAGCAAGTCATTTGTCCATTGAATAGTCTCTGGGGCCTCTGATAGTGTAGCTGATCTGAGAATGTGGTCATCGTGGGAACAGTCAGGTATTCACTGTCTGCAGTAGGTAACCTTCCCTAGAAATGACAGCACTGGCAGCCTTGTTGTAGAGTTGCATGATGGCTTGAATGCGGTCTGGAGCAACGACAGTTGCCCCTGGGACAGCAGGAATCCAGGTATTTAACCTTAGGGAAGCAGACTTGTAGCTTCTTGTAAGAGGCCTTGTGATCTACAGCATTCAGGTGAGTCAGTAAGGACAGCATGTCAATTTTACTGGCTTGCATCTGGGGCTACAGAGTAGGAGATTCTCCACATACTTTAGGATAGTGGAACCACAACTGGAAGTCCATAACTCCACGTTAAGGCGTACCATGGCAGAGAACTCTGTTAGGGAGTCACAGAAGCCTTGGGTAAGGCGGTTCCATGTGTATTGACTCCCTTTATATGTGAAAGCAAAAATAGCTCTGGTATCAGGGTCTACTGGGAAGCTAAAGAAATCACTGCAAAGGTCAATAGTACTATATTGAATGGACTCCTGAGGTATGGAAGTGATGATGGAGTTAAAATCTTGAACTATTGGGGTCAAAGATTGCCCCCTGAAACTTCCAGCCCTCAGATCTTGTGTGAACCTTGCTGTCTGATTTTGGCACTTGGTTAATAGGGGTGTTCCATGAAGAGTAATTAGGTGAAACACTATGCCTTTACACCACAATTCCTGGATCACTGGGTTAATTCCCTGCTCCTTTTTTGTTGACTTTGAATACTGCTTAATATGAACTGGCTGAGCACCTGTTTTCAGTGTAGCTTTGTATAGTGTGCAGTCAGTGTAGCCCGGGTCTGTGTGGGAAATGTCCCAGAGTGATGGGAGTAGTAGTGAGATAGGAGATTTGGTTGAAGTGGATGTCATCTCAAACTGAGCATAGTCGAATAATTATTTTCCTGATCCTTTTTCCTTCACGAAAAAAAAAAAAATATTAATTTCGTTCCGTCTACTGAAATAAACTTTGATCCATTACCAAGTGTGCAAAAGCTTGACCAGAACTTGCAAAACTTGTCGGTGGTGACTGACAAGATCCTTCGAATAAATTCGTCTAGATACACGATCACGAGTTCTTGTTGGAATTCCCTCAAGACATCATTAATGAAATTCTGGAAGACAGCCGGGGCATTACATAGCGCGATAGGCATCAACGTATACTCGTAATGCCCGTATCTGGTGTTAAAGGCTGTCTTCCACTCATCCCCTTTGCGGATTCTAACAAGATTATAAGCACTTCTCAAATCCAGTTTAGTAAAAATGCTGGCCCCTTTCAACCTGTCAAATAACTCAGTTATGAGAGGAATAGGGTTACGTATAGTAATGCTATTTAGTCCTCTATAATCAATGCATGGCCTAAGATCTCCTTCCTTCTTGGATACAAAAAAAAATCCATCCCCTGCGGGTGACGAGGATTTCCCAATGAACCCTTTCTCAAGATTCTCTTTAATGTACTCCTCAAGTACTGCATTCTCTTTTACCGATGGGGGTAAACTGTACCTTTAGGAGGCATAGTGCTCGGTAATAAGTCACTAGCGCAGTCATATATTCTGTGGCTAGTTAACACATTGGCCTTGACTTTATCAAACACCTCTTTAACTTTCAGATATTGATCTGGAATGACAATGGCATTAGTAGACGTGGTAGGTACACTAGTGAGAAGGATAGGTTTTATGTTCGTAATACAACTCTGATGACATTTGTTGCTCCAAGTTACTATGTCACCCTTCTCTCAATTTATAGTAGGGTTATGCTTCTTCAGCCAAGGGAATCCTAATACTATTGGGAAGGTAGGTGAAGAAATTACCTGGAACACACAATGTAATACGCCAACCAACATGGAAATTGGTTTGGTTTCATGTTTTTTTTTTCTTTCATGGAGGCGTCTACCATCTATGGCCTCAACGGCCAAGGGTGTATCCCTTAACTGAGATGGGATAGAATTTCCTAGAGCAAAATTCTGGTCGATAAAATTTTCCGCTGCACCAAAGTCGATTAATGCTGCGGTTCTGACCAATCCCTCTTCCCAAGTTAGGGTGATATTAATCAAAAGCCTTTGATTCTGGAGTTCTATGGAGGAGAATGAAGAAACACCCAAGGCCTGTCCTCCATGGGGACTTAGGTGCGGAAGTTTCCCGGCCTGCTGGGAAAAGATAACCAGAGATGGCCTCTTTGACCACAATGAAGACATAGTCCCTCTCTTTTTCTGTATTGGCATTCTGCCTCAGTTAACCTAGTAGCTCCTACTTGCACAGGTTCGGGCAAGGCAAGTGCCATAGAATCAGAGGTATTAGGTAAAGGTGTGGTATAACTTGGAGTTCTTCTAGTTCTGTCTCTAGTGTTCTCCTTTACCTCATCCTCTCGTCTATGGGAGACATAAAAGTTATTACCTCCTCTAAATTCTCTGGAAGATCTCTAGTGGCAATTTCATCTAGCATGGCTTCTGATACCCCATTCAAAAACACATCGATATAAGCCTGGTTATTCCATGCTACTTCAGAGGCTAATGATCTGACTTCTAGTGCATAATCCACTAAAGACCTATTCCCTTGCCTAAGACGAAGAAGAGTTCTGGCGGCATTTGCCCTTCTACCAGGAGGATCAAAGGTTCGCCTGAAAGCCTCCACAAATGCTGAATAGTTGTAGACTATAGGATTATTGTTTTCCCATAAAGGATTAGCCCAGGTCAAAGCTCTGTCTATTAGAAGGCTTATCATGAACCCTACCTTTGCTCTATGGGTAGGATATGATCGAGGTTGGAGCTCAAAATGTATGCTAATTTGGTTCAAGAACCCTCTACACGCCTCTGGTGCTCCACCATATCACAGTGGTGTTTTAACATGAGAGGAAGCTCCTACCGTAGCTACTTCCAGGCCAGTATTAACATGCAGAAACATTACAAATCTCTTCAGTACTGGTAGTAGGTCTGTTAATCAAGGTCTGCAATGCAATAGCCATTTGATCAATGCGATGGTCCATTTGCTCAAAACGGTTATTGCAAGGATCTGCTTGGTTACATACACCTCCCGGATCCATATGGCCCTGTTGTAATGTCAGGAATAAGGGGAATCCTAACAGAGAGTGTAGGTAAAGTAGTAACGTACCGGACCTTAGAATGGCCGGACTGATGTTACTGAGAGAAAGAATAAACAGGACGAGCTGAGGTCAGGGAAGCCAGAGGTAGGACAAAACGAGAATAACAAGCCAGGTCAAACGGATACCAGAGAGAAGAATAGTCAAGACAAGCCAAAATTCAAAATCAGAAAAAATACCAAGAATATAACGCGCTATCAGGACCAAGAGGAACCACAACAGGGCAAATATCCTAACTCATGGGAGCCTTTTTATATTGTGACTGGATCTGTCTGGGATGATAACCACGACCCCCGTTTGGATGATTAATTATGTCATTTGGCTCCGACCCCTTTTTCAGTGCATTTTGGTTCCTCCCCTTTTGCGTCATAAAAAGGGACGGGGCTATTGTGGCCGGCGCGAAAATGACTAAAGTTGCTGGAAGATTGCCAGGTCATGTCCCTAGAGTCTTGCAGATGAACTCCACTGTGACCAGACGCCTGAGTCTCTACAAAAGGTACCCTGACACTGACATACTGGAGGCATTCCGTGATTTCTATTCCAACTTATATAATCTCCGCTCAAGCCCGCCTAGAAAGGAGTAGATCACAGAATTTCTCTCTTCCCGAATCAGCCACACACTACCTGCCAACATTCAATGCACCCTCGACACCCACATGTCGATGGGAGAATTTGCAGTTAAAAACCTTCCTTTCCAGAAAGAGTCCAGGCCCAGATGGCTATACTGCCAAATACTTTCAGGGAGCTTCAAGCTGACCCATTTCTCAAAGCATTCAACTTCCTCATGCACGCGCCCACACTTCCAAACTCTGCCCTGGAAACTCACATCATCCTGATCCTCATACCAGGGAAAGAACCCGTGACCTGTGGGAGCTATAGGCCTATATCCCTAATCAACATTGACCTGAAAATTTTCACAAAAATCTTGGCCACCCGTCCCTGCCCATTCCTACGGGGGCTAGTCCACCCTGATCAGGTGGGCTTTGTCCCAGAAAGAGAAGCAAAAAACAACACGTCTAAAATGCTCAACCTCATCTACCTAGCCCAACACTCCAGTTTGCTTCCCTCGGTCGATGCAAAGAAGGCCTTCGACAGGGTGGACTGGTCTCTTCTCCTAGAAAGCCTCAGGGCTATGGGGTTTGGCCAGGCCCGGCTTCAATGCATGACAGCGCTTTACTCCAACCCGAGTGCCAAGATTCGAATTAATGTCCAACTATCGGAACCTGTGACCATTAGAAACAGCACGAGGCAGGGGTGCCCCCTCCTCTTCATTCTTATAATGGAGACCTTTCTCCAGGGCATTAGAGACAACCGAGAAATTAACCGATTTCAGATCAATAATCGAGAATATAAAATTGCAGCGTGTGTTTGTGAGTGTATCTACAACCACCTATATTTATATATTGCCCCAGTCGTATCACCATCATATATTGCTCCTGAGTGGGCGAGAAGCCATATTCTACGTGTGTTTGTGAGTGTATCTACAACCACCTATATTTATATATTGCTAAGTTTTTTTACTGTATTACGCTATGTTGGATCTCTGATTTTTATACAGAATCCATATGGATCACATTTTCCATCAGCTTGTTGTATATTTTATATATTAATTTACACGTATTCTGGGTGTTTTTCCACTTTCTTACTATTGTACATTGTTTCTCGGGTGTCTGTGAGGTACACCAGGGAATTCTTCCAGCTATACGTTTTTGTGTAGTGTATATATAATTCTTTATCTATATAAAATTGCAGCGTTTGCTGATGACCTCCTGTTCACCATTACTGACCCCGGCACCTCCATGCCACAAAATTACACCAATACAATAGTATTTCCAAATACAAGGTCAATTTCACGAAGAGCGAAATACTCCCTCTAAACATCACCCACACCACCAACTCATCCCTCCAAACCAATTTCCAATTTGCTTGGGCTGAGGAAGCAGTCAAATACCTAAGGGTCAAACTCCCTAGGGACCTAACTAAACTTTACAGCCTCTATTTCCACCACCTCCCCCACTAAAAACATTTACAGAGGATTTACTTAAATGGAACAAACCTCTTTTTGGATGGCTAGCCCGCATACACATCCTTAAAATAAACATCCTCCCCAAGCTATTATACCTCGTGCAAGTCTTACCCATAACCCTGCCCAAGACATTCTTTGCATCAATAAAATGCATATGGGTACACAAACACCCCAGACTTCCGCACAAGCTTCTAATGATGCCTAAACCGAGAGGTGGCTTAGGACTACCCAACATTGAAACCTACTACAAAGCCATAACCCTATCCAGTTGTCACAACCACAAAATATGAAACACTGGGTACAATTGGAAGCTTCACTGAACCACTACACACAATCCCTTGGCATGAAAGGACTAGTACACTCCTTCCCCAGACCCACCGCTCCCATCCAACAATAGAGCCTACCCTAAAAACATGGCAGAGCACAACATCGCTACCCCACATCTCCCCCTACCTATCTCCGCTCTATCCAGTGACACACAACCCACTCTTCCCACCGGGCATGAATGCATCCACCTTTAGCGCGCTTCAGGACGCCCAATCCCACTACCTCAAACTCGGCACCCTTCACCGACAAAGGTCCCAGACCACTAGAGGGATCAGACACTACCAACAACCCAATCACACTACAACGTTTTAACCTGAGACAACTCAGACATTTCATCTCCTCAAATCCAGCCCTCCTGAAGAAATAAGCTGCAAAACTAACACAATTAAAACGAAACAACTCTCCACACTTCACAGGCTCCTCCAAGAGGACCCTAGCAGCCCCAAACCCAAGTTTCTCTCCCTCTGGGAAGAGGAATTACAGATTACGTTCTCCCCATCTGAATGTAAACAGATTTTTATCAATGTCTTCCACTCATCCATCAGTAACGCCACCCACGAACACAACTACAAACGAATAGCCTGATGGCACTATAAACCCTCACACCTCCACCGACTCTTTCCCCAATTATCTGGGATTTGCTGGCGATGCCTCCAGGAAAAGGGCACGCCTGGCCACATTTGGTGGTCATGCGACCTCATCCAAAAATTCTGGAAGAAAATTATATCTCTCATCCACATAACCTCGGAGTCCAACTTCCCATGTCCCCTAAAGTCTTGCTGTTGTTGCTATACCCGACTCCACTCTCCAAAAGCCAATGTATACTGATCAATCACCTATTGACAGTGCTCATCATGTTAATCCCAATACACCTGGGTACAGGTGGCTGACAAGCATCATAACACAATAAATCCTGTAGGGCTCATACCAGGCTAGAACTGATGGGGCAATATAGTGTCTTTCTATTGTCCTATCATTCGTGCCCTTCGTTTCCCTTAGGAACTGTTCACATACAGAGGATCCTAGTTGCTCTCCCTACCTTAGGGGAAGCAAGAAAAAGGAAGGTTTCAGGGTTCAATCCTCCTTCCTCACCACACTGTAGTACCTGCATATCTGTTTAGCGTGCTTCCCATGGCTACTGATCACCCACATACATAGCAATTAGTTACATGTTTTCAGCTAGGTCAAAAAACAAATTACGAGTGGTGTGGGAAATTTCAATCTGGGATCCCATTTCTTTGTAAAAGGATTGAAAAACCTGGTGGGTTTCACTCTTTATGACTTCAGTTTTAATATTCAAATATAGTATGGTTCCTGGGTCTGTACCAGAACCATATATCTGCAGACCATGGAAGGTGCCCCACTTGTAAAGGAATACCAGGGGAATTGGAGCCTGGGATAGGAACAAGGATAAGGTGTCGGGTTGCGTACGAAGATTGGGGGGTAACCCCTCGAAATAGAACTAAATAAGAGAGAAAAGAAACAAAGACAGAGAAACCAGGAATAAAGAAGTATATATATCCTAAAGGTTCCCTGTGATTGTTAAGCAACCCAAAAGTAAATGATAAAATATAACTTTTATTAAATGCCTTCTAAAAGTCAATAACTAGTAAAGTGAGTAAATAGAGTAAGTAAAAAAAGCCTACTAAAGGGAGAGGAGAATAGAGTTATTGCAATAGCTCAGTAGTTCCAAAAAATGTAGATAAAATTATGATCTGGTGGATGCTATAAAACATCCCATAAAGTCTAGAAAGTATTAAGCTATATAACCCTAATGTAATAATTGCTGACTCCTAACTCCCATTAATCTAAGGCTGAAATCATCTGCCTAGTAAAGACAATCAACAGAAACCTCAAAGGAAGGTGCTAAGAGGTAGAGAATATTAAGTAATAAACTAGAGAGAGGGTGATAATGTCTAAAGCATTATACTAATTCTGGCTGCAGCATCGTCCCCACAAAGTCTCTAACCACCCGCTCAAAAAAGTCCCGACGCGCGTTTCGCCACGAGGGCTTTTCAAGGGAACCGGACTGAACGCCGGACGAGGTTTAAATAACCCGCCCTCCGCTGTGACTGGTTAGAAAGGTCACCAATCACAGATGGGGGGGCGGAGTCAAGTGCCGAAACCGGTTTGTCCGAAATCACCGGGGAAACCGGCACGGAAAGTAAATAATGGAGACACAATTAACTTATAAATCATCAAGATATTAAATAGGCAAATTGAAGCAAAATATTATGTCAGAAAAAGTACCCACAAAAATATAGTTATGAGGAGAAGAAAGACATATCCAACAAAGTAACAATAAGGCAGATTCGGATACATTGGTATCACTACATGACAGTACATAAGTAATGAACAGTCTATAGACAAAAAAGTATAAATAGTTATGTAAATATTGCTCTACCAGCTAACAGAATGATCAAAACAAACTTATAATGTGAATTCTGAGGGCAAAAAATGTATATATAGCCCAAGATCATTTTGGTCAATTATGTTTTTACAAAAAATTAATTAATATAGAGAAATAATGAAATAATGAATAGGGACAACATGTCCAAACTGATAGGACCAGAAGATCTATAGAACAAAGTAGGTCCATCAGTGTTAAAAAATGATGGATCAGGATAAAACGAAACTTACAAGAATAATATTAGAAGTAATAGAAAAACTATAAAGAAAGGGGGAGAGATATTCAGTAAGAACTGTATATAGTGAGTGTAAACAATGACTAATTGCGGCTATGACACACATTGGGAACCAGCAAAGGGCCCCAATGGTAAAAGATTTTGTCAAAGATTATAAAATTAAAGAGAGAACCAGACAGACAGAACTAATCAAGTGTGAATAAAAGGAGTAAAGTTAAACTCCTCATTCAACCCCTTGGGGTATAATGTTTGAAACAAATAAATCCAACGGGATTCAGCTTTCAGTAGGGCAATATTGATGTCCCCTTTTCTGTGGTTCAAAAAAACTTTTTGAATTACTTGAAATTTGAGTACATTAGGTCTGGAATCATGGTTTGTACGTACATGTCTGGCAATCGGAGTATCCAAATGTAAATTGGAAATAGAATTAATATGTTGCAGGACACGTCGACGTAACTGTTGGTACGTCTTGCCGATGTACTGTAATCCACAGTCGCATGTAATAATGTAGACAACGTTGGTAGAACCACAGTTGACAAAAGAGTTCACCTCGATGTCTTTAGCGGTTTTATGATTCCGTACTCCCTTAGATGGTAAAATGAAGTCACAAGCCTTGCAGTGCCCACATCTAAAAAGACCCTTGGTCTGAAGCCAGGTAGATTTAGTTGGTATAGGTTTCAAATGACTTTGAGTCAAAAGGTCTGCGAGGTTCTTAGCTCTTCGATAGGTTACAGAAGGTTTGATAGTAATGGTATTCTTGAGGCATTTGTCATATTGGAGTAATGGCCAATTGCGGTTGAATACCTGCAGGGTGTTGTTCCAATTTTTATCATAAGTCCCTATCAATCTGGTGACCCCAGCGTTAGGTTGAATAATCTTAGGGAGTTTATGTAAGCTCTCAGATCTGTCAACGGTTCTCGCTCTTTGGTAGGCTTTTTTAAGAATACGATTTGGGTATCCTAGACTCTTGAATCTCTGTCTGAGGGTTTTCGCCTCTCTTTCAAAGTCTTCTGGATTGGAACAGTTTCTTTTTACCCTGAGGTATTGGCCATAAGGTATGTTAGCCTTTATATGAAATGGGTGAAAACTGTCCCAGTGTAATAGACTATTCGTGGCGGTAGGTTTTCTGTACAGTGAAGTGGATACTGAACCATCTTCTGTCAGAGCAATTGTGAGATCCAGAAAGACTAGGTGACTCTCATGAATAACATGAGTAAGTTTAAGATTGATATGGTTAATATTCAATACGTCAACCCAATCTTTGAATGATGAAAAAGAGCCTAACCAAAAGATTAGCACATCGTCAATGTAGCGAAACCATTTGTAGATTGACGAGGTGTACATGGCATAGGGACTGGTGAAAACTATCGTTTCTTCCCACCATCCCAAAAACAGATTAGCGTAGCTGGGTGCACAAGAAGAGCCCATCGCAGTGCCCTGTATTTGTAAGTAGTATTTCCCGTTGAATGTAAAGTAATTGTGAGTAAGCACAAACTGTAATAGAAGCAGGATAAACTCCTGTTCCTGTAGATTGAAGGTTTTGGCTTTTTGCAGAAAGTAGGCTACTGCTGCTAGACCCTTGTCATGTGGAATGTTGTTATATAATGCCACTACATCCAGACTAGCCAGGGATGTATAGGGGGGCACGGTAAGATGTTCCAAGGCTAGAAGTGTCTGTTTAGTGTCCCGTATGTGTGATTTTAAACCTATTACCAGGGGTTGGAGCAGCTTGTCCAAATATTGGCTTGCTCTCTCAGTTAGGCAATGGTTGCCAGAGACAATTGGTCTGCCTGGAGGGTTCAAGAGGTCTTTATGGATTTTAGGAAGACAATAAAAAGTAGCAATAGTAATATTGGACTGAGAAACAATAAACCTAGACTCATGTTGAGTTATCACATTGTTAGTTAAAGCTTTTGATACTAGTGATTGCAATTCAGCCAAAAACGTTTTCGTAGGATCTTCCTTCAAAGCCTGGTAGGCCATTTCATCCATGAGATGTTGCATACACATGTTAACATATTGTTCTCTTTGCATGAGGACAATGTTGCCTCCTTTGTCAGATTGTTTACAGACAACATCTGTTGCTAACCTGAGCTCTTGTAAAGCCAGTTTTTCTCCTGCTTTAAGATTAGAAATGTGTGATGATGAAGGGATCTGATTTTCTAGTTCATTGGTACAAATCTGCACAAACAGATCAATACAAGGAAATTCCTTCAAATTGGGGGTAAACCAGCTCGGAGGTTTAAAGTTAGTTAGGGAGTCAGGAGTACCCTGTTCAGAGTGTAAGTCCATAAGTGTATTGAACAGTGCCATGTCTTCAGGTGAAAGGCCAAGATCTTTAAGTTTTTTTAAATTAATCTTTTCATGTAAAGCATGTAAGGCCAATTTACGGCCAAATAGGTTCACATCTTTGGCCCAGTCAAATTGGTTACTTATAGGTGTTGGTATAAAAGAAAGACCCTTTTGAAGAAGTGATATGTGTCTTTGTTTTAGGATAAACTTAGAGAGGTTTATTATCTTATTGTCCTGTGTTTGCACAACTATTGGTAATTGGTTTTCTGTGTCTTGTATCCCCACTTGTTCCTGTCCCTTAGTCTTTCCCTTTGGGGCTGTGGCCAGTCCTGATCTAAAAAAGTCAGGGAAGATTGAGTAGGGCCTGTAGATTCAAGTCTAGGATTTGTAGTAGCAGTTTGAACCACAGGGGGGTCCATAAAGGTTATGTTCCTATCAGTATTTCTCAAGATACCTTTGGTTTGTCCTGAGGCAGTATGTTGAGTAAACCGAGTGTTATGCCTTTTATGGTACCGAGGTCTGGAATCAGATTCAGACCATTCAGTTTCATCTGAAGAGGAAAAACCTTTATTAAATGATTTGTTAACATTAAATCTCCTTTTGTTCTTATTTCTAAAGATATTCCCCTCTTGAAAGTCCCTAAAATCCCTTTGAAATTTGTAATGTTTCTTTTGTTTGATACTTCTTTTAAAACCTTCTAAGTTCTTGCTCAGCTTGCTCTCCATAGCTGGAAAGCTAGGTTCTTTATCAAAATTCCTGATATTTTTAATTTCAACGTCTAATTCTCCGTTGGTTTTATCCAAATGTTGTTGTTCTAATTGGATTAAAAACTGCATAATTTTAGCAGAGCAATCTAAAAGGATAGAATTCCATTCTGCTAACTGTTCGTCAGTCTTGACTTTGTCAGGTAGCAGAATGTCCGGTCTAAGGCCTCTGGGTACCAGTTTTTGTTCAATGTAGTGTCTTAGGCTGGCTAGTTCCCAGAATCCCCTTAGTTGTGTTTGATATAGCTTTTGTATTGAGAAGAAGGCCTGATTGATATCCTTGGGTTCATTTTGTAAATTACCCAAAGGTTTATTAGAGAAGACATTATTAACGTCTTCAGATGAATAATTAGGATGCACCACCTGTTCTAGAAGGTCTGACATAATTATTAGACTTCAAAATGACTACTACCAATAAATGTACAATTAAGAGTAGTAAGTGTTAAACAAAAATGATAGTAAGAATATCCTGTCCTATAAATTGGTATTGAAACCTGATGCAAATATAGAATTGGAGCCTGGGATAGGAACAAGGATAAGGTGTCGGGTTGCGTACGAAGATTGGGGGGTAACCCCTCGAAATAGAACTAAATAAGAGAGAAAAGAAACAAAGACAGAGAAACCAGGAATAAAGAAGTATATATATCCTAAAGGTTCCCTGTGATTGTTAAGCAACCCAAAAGTAAATGATAAAATATAACTTTTATTAAATGCCTTCTAAAAGTCAATAACTAGTAAAGTGAGTAAATAGAGTAAGTAAAAAAAGCCTACTAAAGGGAGAGGAGAATAGAGTTATTGCAATAGCTCAGTAGTTCCAAAAAATGTAGATAAAATTATGATCTGGTGGATGCTATAAAACATCCCATAAAGTCTAGAAAGTATTAAGCTATATAACCCTAATGTAATAATTGCTGACTCCTAACTCCCATTAATCTAAGGCTGAAATCATCTGCCTAGTAAAGACAATCAACAGAAACCTCAAAGGAAGGTGCTAAGAGGTAGAGAATATTAAGTAATAAACTAGAGAGAGGGTGATAATGTCTAAAGCATTATACTAATTCTGGCTGCAGCATCGTCCCCACAAAGTCTCTAACCACCCGCTCAAAAAAGTCCCGACGCGCGTTTCGCCACGAGGGCTTTTCAAGGGAACCGGACTGAACGCCGGACGAGGTTTAAATAACCCGCCCTCCGCTGTGACTGGTTAGAAAGGTCACCAATCACAGATGGGGGGGCGGAGTCAAGTGCCGAAACCGGTTTGTCCGAAATCACCGGGGAAACCGGCACGGAAAGTAAATAATGGAGACACAATTAACTTATAAATCATCAAGATATTAAATAGGCAAATTGAAGCAAAATATTATGTCAGAAAAAGTACCCACAAAAATATAGTTATGAGGAGAAGAAAGACATATCCAACAAAGTAACAATAAGGCAGATTCGGATACATTGGTATCACTACATGACAGTACATAAGTAATGAACAGTCTATAGACAAAAAAGTATAAATAGTTATGTAAATATTGCTCTACCAGCTAACAGAATGATCAAAACAAACTTATAATGTGAATTCTGAGGGCAAAAAATGTATATATAGCCCAAGATCATTTTGGTCAATTATGTTTTTACAAAAAATTAATTAATATAGAGAAATAATGAAATAATGAATAGGGACAACATGTCCAAACTGATAGGACCAGAAGATCTATAGAACAAAGTAGGTCCATCAGTGTTAAAAAATGATGGATCAGGATAAAACGAAACTTACAAGAATAATATTAGAAGTAATAGAAAAACTATAAAGAAAGGGGGAGAGATATTCAGTAAGAACTGTATATAGTGAGTGTAAACAATGACTAATTGCGGCTATGACACACATTGGGAACCAGCAAAGGGCCCCAATGGTAAAAGATTTTGTCAAAGATTATAAAATTAAAGAGAGAACCAGACAGACAGAACTAATCAAGTGTGAATAAAAGGAGTAAAGTTAAACTCCTCATTCAACCCCTTGGGGTATAATGTTTGAAACAAATAAATCCAACGGGATTCAGCTTTCAGTAGGGCAATATTGATGTCCCCTTTTCTGTGGTTCAAAAAAACTTTTTGAATTACTTGAAATTTGAGTACATTAGGTCTGGAATCATGGTTTGTACGTACATGTCTGGCAATCGGAGTATCCAAATGTAAATTGGAAATAGAATTAATATGTTGCAGGACACGTCGACGTAACTGTTGGTACGTCTTGCCGATGTACTGTAATCCACAGTCGCATGTAATAATGTAGACAACGTTGGTAGAACCACAGTTGACAAAAGAGTTCACCTCGATGTCTTTAGCGGTTTTATGATTCCGTACTCCCTTAGATGGTAAAATGAAGTCACAAGCCTTGCAGTGCCCACATCTAAAAAGACCCTTGGTCTGAAGCCAGGTAGATTTAGTTGGTATAGGTTTCAAATGACTTTGAGTCAAAAGGTCTGCGAGGTTCTTAGCTCTTCGATAGGTTACAGAAGGTTTGATAGTAATGGTATTCTTGAGGCATTTGTCATATTGGAGTAATGGCCAATTGCGGTTGAATACCTGCAGGGTGTTGTTCCAATTTTTATCATAAGTCCCTATCAATCTGGTGACCCCAGCGTTAGGTTGAATAATCTTAGGGAGTTTATGTAAGCTCTCAGATCTGTCAACGGTTCTCGCTCTTTGGTAGGCTTTTTTAAGAATACGATTTGGGTATCCTAGACTCTTGAATCTCTGTCTGAGGGTTTTCGCCTCTCTTTCAAAGTCTTCTGGATTGGAACAGTTTCTTTTTACCCTGAGGTATTGGCCATAAGGTATGTTAGCCTTTATATGAAATGGGTGAAAACTGTCCCAGTGTAATAGACTATTCGTGGCGGTAGGTTTTCTGTACAGTGAAGTGGATACTGAACCATCTTCTGTCAGAGCAATTGTGAGATCCAGAAAGACTAGGTGACTCTCATGAATAACATGAGTAAGTTTAAGATTGATATGGTTAATATTCAATACGTCAACCCAATCTTTGAATGATGAAAAAGAGCCTAACCAAAAGATTAGCACATCGTCAATGTAGCGAAACCATTTGTAGATTGACGAGGTGTACATGGCATAGGGACTGGTGAAAACTATCGTTTCTTCCCACCATCCCAAAAACAGATTAGCGTAGCTGGGTGCACAAGAAGAGCCCATCGCAGTGCCCTGTATTTGTAAGTAGTATTTCCCGTTGAATGTAAAGTAATTGTGAGTAAGCACAAACTGTAATAGAAGCAGGATAAACTCCTGTTCCTGTAGATTGAAGGTTTTGGCTTTTTGCAGAAAGTAGGCTACTGCTGCTAGACCCTTGTCATGTGGAATGTTGTTATATAATGCCACTACATCCAGACTAGCCAGGGATGTATAGGGGGGCACGGTAAGATGTTCCAAGGCTAGAAGTGTCTGTTTAGTGTCCCGTATGTGTGATTTTAAACCTATTACCAGGGGTTGGAGCAGCTTGTCCAAATATTGGCTTGCTCTCTCAGTTAGGCAATGGTTGCCAGAGACCAGGGGAATAAACAGGTCAGGTTCAAGGGGTTACAGGTGCCGGGACCACAACTAGATGTGGCCGGCATTGTCTGCAGACTTGCAGGTAGAGTATCTGATTTATAGGTGGCCCAACCCACATAACTCTAGTAGAAGCAGTAGTTATACCCACCATCTATGCAATCCCTATTCTTTGGGCACATCTACTTATTGTTTAACGTATAAGTTATTTCCCATGCCACCTCAGTACAGATGGACTCAGGCCATTTAGTCACTATTAATATCACCATAAACTCAAGATGAGCAGATGATCCTGAAGAAGCTTTGACTTTGCATCGGCACCTCAGCTTCTGGATGTGAGGGCTGCAGGGTAAAGAGTACTTCTGATTCTGTTCGGCTTCACAAGGCCTCCCTTGGGGTCCTCGGCTTTCCATCAATGGCAGGTGGTCAGGCATTATTATGGCCACCTACTTGTATTTTTACTATCTTAAAGCGGAGTTTCAGAGGGTTGTCTGGATCAACAGAAATTACTTCCCATGGAGCAGAGGCAGGCTTGATTCTGGAGTGGTGGACCCACGGGGTGATCTCAGCAACTTTCACGGTGTACTACTTGTTGGCGTGTGATCTCTCCTCCTATTTGGTGGAGGTCCCCTTTAAGGCCTAGGACAATCGGTGGTGGTCGACCGTATTTTTCAAAAGGGGAGAGGCCGGTGAGTTTTATGGGGGCGCTCCTGACCCAGAACAGGGCAGTGGGGAGCAAACCAACACTTCCGGTTGGTTTCTTGGTACATTTTAGCCAGGTGTAACCTCATTGTTCGGTTCATTCGCTCAACTTTCCATGAACTTTGAGGTCTGTAGGCTGTATGCAGTTTTCATTTAAGACTGAGGCTGGTGGTCAATTCCTGCAGGCACTTGTGTACAAAATAGAAAGAAGAAGGGAGGAAACCGCGCTTTACATAAATTATATATACATACACTTGATGTCTCTTGATGGTTGTAAGTATATCCTCAAAAAAAGAACACAAAAAGAGAATATACAATAGTGTAGTATGTTTAACAATATTGAAAAAGATAATAAATAAAGCGGAGGTATTTTGAACTCACATATGGTGGAGCTATTATAGGAGCTCTACCGTAATTGGCCTGGACGGTACAATCCCCGTCTTAGGATAAAAGGTCCAACGTCTTGGCACTCCAATGGTATGGTGGTACGAATCAAAATGGAAAAGGAAGGGAAACTCCAATAGTGTAATAGTTCCAGCTCCAAATATGAATAAATAAATAAAAGTAATATACTCACATTTGCTAGAGCAGACAACTTGCTCTAGTATATAAGGCTTACAGTGGTATAATCCCCACTGAAGGATATGCAGGTCAGGAAGTGGATGATGCAAATGAAATATAATAGAATATAACGTAAAAGATATATTTAATAGTATTTCAAATAAAATATAATGCTATAAAAGATAACACTTAACGCGTTTCGCCAATGGCTTCATCAGAAGTGTAAAAAACATACATCCAAAACTTCCTATAAATACATAACTTACATGAGTAAAATGATTGTTGCTGTCTTTCAGGTGTACCCCGGCAAAAAAACGCGCATAGGCGAAAGCCGGAAGTAGTGCGGCGTCCACGTGGGTGTTGGCAAGCCAGCGTGGAACGCACGCATCATAAACAGAAGCGGCGCGGCCAGCGTGGGCGCACATGTCAGGACCGGAAGCGGCGCGGCGTAAGCGTGTATGTCTTCATCCACTATGAAGCGCACGCGTCGCGCCGGAAGTGACGCGGCGCCCACGTGGGCGAAAATGTAAATCATGCGTTCCAACGTGGAACGCATAACTGCCGCAACCGCAATCTATCACATAAAAAGAATTAAATACATAAAAAAGATAGAATAATACATAAACAAAACATATGGGTAAAATAGCAAATGGGCTTTTCTTCCTTGATTTATAAAAGAGAAGTAGAAAGTTCATAAAAGTTCTTTTCGCCAGGTAGTTCAAACATCTAGTGTTGCAGAAGAGTGTCCCATCAATTAAAGATTAAAGATGTGTATGGATGCAACAAGATATTTTTTCTCTTTTTTTCTCCTTTTCTTATTCCTTTCTTCCCCTCCCTCTTCTTTGATGTAGGCATAAAGATGTGTAGGGTACATAGCATCCTTTTTGTGGAGGCAATCTTGAGCTTCCAATAATACATACAATGTCCATCATTCATTATTTTAAGTCCAATTTTTTGTAAAAGGGGTGGATGTATAAAAAATAAATAAGATAAATAAATGGATGGTCCTATTATGTACATGTCTTAACAAATGTACATATATAGGTAACACAGAAATGGTAAAAATATAGAGATAGACACATATAAATAAGTATATAAATATAAAATCAAATTTAAAACATATATATATATGAAATATGGAATAGATATAAAAATGAATACAGTAAAACAATTAAGAAATGGAGTGAATAAGAAAAAAATAGGATGATATAAGATGAGATGGAGAAAAAAAAAAAAAAAAAAAATTAATGTTTTTATAAAAAATTAAATAGATCAAATTCTATATTTAAACCATCTGGGTGTAGGGTATTCATATTGTAAACCCATTCCGTCTCTGTACGTCCCATTTTTTTAATATAATCACCTCCTCTCCAGTGTGATTTAACGATGGCAATACCAGTGAAGGTGAGATTTTTAGGGTCATTGTCATGAATACAGAAATGGGATGAGACAGAATGATTTTTAAAACCTTTTTCTATGTTTCTACAATGCTCAGCAATACGAGTTTTTAAAGGTCTAATAGTCTGTCCTATATATTGTAGGCCGCAAGGGCATTCCAATAAATATATAACGTTTTTACTGTTGCATGTAATTATTTCTTTTATGTTATAGGACTTGCCGTTATTGTTTGATTTGTGTACAAAAGCTGGACCATTATCAGATCCCACCAATGTCAGAATTCCATATCTTGGGATAATTTCAGAAAGCAAGAATTGGACCACTTCTTTGTTTTTTTCTGTTCTGGTGGGATTGGCTTCTACCCAGCCAGAGTATGAGCATACAATAACAAGAACATAGTGGAATTAACCAGATTTTGGCATAACCGTAAAGTCAACGAGCAACCTAGACATAGGTAATGCTCCAACAGTTTGAATCCCTGGTTGTTGGCTTTGTCCTTGTTATTTTTGGCACATTCCATGCATCCTCTGGCCACTGCTTGTGTTACTGTAAACAGGCCTGGTAGGTAAAAGAAACGGTTAAGTGTAGCCTCCATGGATGATTTTTCTACATGGGTGGACTAATGAAATGTTCACAGCCAGTGCCATGGGTACAACTCTTCTTCCATATTCTAATTTGTGCCACTTGTTATTCAGGCCTGGCTCTGTTTCCAGCCATTTGTGTTCATCAGGGCTTTATAGGGGTGACCAGTCAGAGATTGGTACCGGGAACAGCAGGACAAAGGTTGACTGAGTCTTTCATAGCTACATGTTTTGCAGTGTGGTCAGCCAGCCTGTTTCTAATAGTCACATGGGTGTCTCCCTTCTGGTGGGCTCGGCAGTGGATGATGCTAACTTGTGCAGGAGCGCAGACCACTTTGAGCAGTGCCAACATTTTGGATGAATGCTTGATGTCTTTTTCTCCAGAGTTCAGTAGGCCCCGTTCCTTGTACAGGGCCCCATGGGCATGAGTTGTAAGGCATGCATACTTTGAGTCAGTGTAGATGTTGACCCGTAGGCCCTGGTGAAGGCTATTAGTTCAGGGGGTCTGACTTTGATGACAGAACTTACAGTAGTCACTGCATGTCCGATCCCATCTTTAACAAAACTGCTACAGTCAGTGAAGTATTCTGCATCTGTTTTTTTCCTGGGGGTAGTCTCAGAAGTTAGATCTACTAGAGAAGATTTCATCCATGACTTCTATGCAATTGTGTTTGGTCAGTTTCTGGGAGCAGGGTAGCTGGGTTCAGTGAGTTGACGGTTTCAAGGTGGATCCTTGGGTTCTTACATAGAATGGCTTGGTACTTTGTGGTTGCCCTTGTAGTCAAGAAGGGTTTGGACATGTGGAACACAAACATAGAGTTCTTGTCCTAGGTTCAATTCATCAGCTTCTGCAACGAGGAGGGCTGCCGCAGACAACAGGGTAGGCCTTGTGCCACTGGAACCAGTTGTTTGGACAGGTAGGCAACAGGACGCTGCCATGAGTCCAAGTACTGTGTGAGGACACCTACTGCAGATTTCTTTTTCTTTTGGACATACAGGTAAAACACTCTTTGGTGATAAGGAAGTCCAAGTGCTGGGGCTTGAACCAAGGCCTCCTGCAGGGTTCTGAAGGCCGTCAGTTGCTCTTCTTCCCATAGAAATGTGTCATGTTCAAGGCCTTTGGTGGCCTCATAGAGAGGCTTAGCGATGATTGCAAAATTATGTATCCACATAATCCATCTGCACCCAAGAATTCACGCATTTTCCAACGACGGGTAGGTTGCTGGGATGTGGCAGACGGCATCTTTGCATTCTGGGTTGTGAATACAGCTTCCCTCTGAAAGATGGAATCCTAGGCACTTGACTGCTGTGCAGCAAATTTGGGCTTTTCTTCTGGATACATTGTATCCTGCTTCCCACAGAATTTGAAGCAGTTGGTTGGTAGCTTGTTGTCATGGTTCACGGTTCTCTGACATCCAGACGCGGTTGCCCCAGAAGTGCCCAACCGGGGATTTGAACCTGGGTACTTTGCAGTCCTGGATCTGCTGTTTCTCCTCTGAGCCACTATACAGCTCAAGTATCAGCCTAAAGTCTGATCTTGCCTTGTATCCAGCACTGCTGTGTCTGTGTCCCCATTTCTCCCAGCCAGTATCCCATGCCTCCCAGCCAATGTCACCAGTGTCCCCATGTCTACCAGTGTCCCCAAGTGTCTGTGTCCTCAGGTCTCTGTGTCCCCTAGTGTCCCCATGTCTCACAGTGTCTAGGGGACACTGGGAGACCTGGGGGCACAAACACTAGGGGACACTGGGACACATGGGGCACTGAGACACTGATACATAGCTCTAGGAGACATATGAACACAGACACTAGGGGACACTGAGACATGGGGATACTAGGGGATACAGAGCTACATGGGGACACTGTGATACATGGAGACACTGGGAGACAGGGGGACACTAACAGTAACCCATCTATACAGCAGAATCAAACTGTAAGTAGTTTTTTGTTAATTTTTATAGCATTTTCTCTTATGACATGCATTCATGTCAGGCAGGCCTTCCAATTCTTTGGGCAGACATGCCCTCTTTTACCCCGCCCATTAACTTTCTGCTTCACTGGACACTGCTGTTAGGGGATATGGATTTACTTGAAAGATGAAATCATAAATTAGAGAGAGATTAGCATAGGGTGTTTTTTTTTTCTTATAGCTGCATCCTATGAGTTTCCTTCCAGCACTATCTCCATTAGATACATGACGCTTGGGAGGTATGACTGTTTTAGTGTTTTTGGTCAATAAGATTATGTAATTAGGTTCAATTCATCAGCTTCTGCAACGAGGAGGGCTGCCGCAGACAACGGGGTAGGCCTTGGGCCACTGGAACCAGTTGTTTGGACAGGTAGGCAACAGGACGCTGCCATGAGTCCAAGTACTGTGTGAGGACACCTACTGCAGATTTCTTTTTCTTTTGGACATACAGGTAAAACACTCTTTGGTGATAAGAAGTCCAAGTGCTGGGGCTTGAACCAAGGCCTCCTGCAGGGTTCTGAAGGCCGTCAGTTGCTCTTCTTCCCATAGAAATGTGTCATGTTCAGGGCCTTTGGTGGCCTCATAGAGAGGCTTAGCGATGATTGCAAAATTATGTATCCACATAATCCATCTGCACCCAAGAATTCACGCACTTTCCGACGACGGGTAGGTTGCTGGGATGTGGCAGACGGCATCTTTGCATCTTTCATAATTGAAAGCACCAGGCCCTATGGGCTCTTAATATGGCCCTGGTGAGTAGTAAGTTGTAGCTCACATCGTCGAAAAGTGAACAGATAGATATGTTTTATCAGTCCTTAGACGTGGGTAAGCTTAATGTAAAAATCAAAAAGATAAATGTGAAGCCAATAAACAAAGTAGAAAAAACCAAACAGTGAATAAGTAGAAGGTTTCCTAAAGTGTTAAATGAATAATTGAGCAGCAAAACACTCTGAAATTATATCCCTTAAACGATTACCAAATCAAGATAGCCTGAAAAAAAATTTGTGCTTTAACACAATATTGTGTAATATCATGTATAAATGAGAATAGGTACCGCTCTCCACTGCTGGTGGAAAACCAAACCTATATGGGCTGAAATCATCATCTTGTTGAATACTTTCCTAGATAAACCCTACCCTTTAGATGCATGGGCCCTGCGTCTGTACAAACCCCTAGACACACACAAGTAACTATTCAATTGTTTGGCACAAACTTGAGGGGGGGCTTAGCCAACAGACGTTTTGCAGCAAGCAAAATGCAGAAGATTGGGTAACTCTTTAATGCAGAAGATTGGGTAACTCAAATGGCTTCAAAATAGTGTTTTTTGTAATTGTAAACATATATTTGTAATGGATAGGCCCGGACTGCCCATCAGGCAAATGACCATGGGCTGAGGCCGACATGGGAAATCAGAGTGCATATACCCATGCACTATATAAGCGCCAGCCCTACTGTATACCATGATGGTCTGGTGGGGAGATAAAAGATCTTCCTCACATTCCCACAGGCACTGACATATGGCAGAAGAGAAGAGGACCAGGAAGCTCCAACCTGCAGCTCCACTGGGTCCTGAAAGTTCCTATCGGGGGGGGCCAGAGCGTTGCTGCGGTTACAATGGCAACGCTCCAACAGACCGGATCTTGTGAGAACTCTAGCCAGAAGAGCTGCAGGTTAGAGTTCACTCATCACTGGTTTGATAGGAAGCAGTTATGTGCTCACAGTGAGCACTTCCTGTCAGATCAGGTAGGGGAACAGAAGCTCCTGTACCATGGTCCGCCTACTCGGCCACGCTACATGCAGTGACCAGAAGGAAGAGAGCACTGTGCAATGCAATGTCGGAAACCTCATTCGCTCAACACACTAACTTACGTGTCACACCACTCAGTTTGCAAATCTGTCCTCTACAAAAACACACTAGATACGCTATACACACTCTGAATCCTCTACACACACAATAGATCCTCTATAGACACACACTGCACCACCTACACACATTACATTCCTGATATACACACTCTAGATCCATTATGCACACATGAGATCCCCTGTACGTAGACACGCACGCTACACTCCCTATACACACTCTCTACAGCATCTACACACACATCACCTATACACACTTATACTACAGCCCCTATGCACATACACGCTACATCCCTTGTAAAGACTAAGCCCCCTATACATACACACACTCTCACTCTCTACAGCACCTAGCCATTTTACACCACAAACAGAACACTACTGAAACCGACCTAATTAGACAAAAACACCACACCACTATCAGTCAGCTTAATCTACACACACGCAAACAGCCTCCAAACAGATGCACAATATGCTTTCCTGGCCCTATTGTCCTCTGGTATCCCACTTACGGAGACACCAGAGATATGTTGCAATTAAACACAGAGCATGCTTTTAAAAAAAAACAACAGTCTCTTTACAGAGATAGTAAGTGATAATCTACAGTGCCTAGACAAAAAAGCAGCTCAAACTGGTAAAGTGGAATACCCTTATTTCTACAATCAGTTTACAATGTTAGAAAATGTGTGGTATACAATATACACCAATTAGTGGAGCGCTGTGTACATATTAAAGTGATAAAGGGGTTCACTTACCCCATTAATAATTTGAATTGAATGTCTTACAAATAATCATTAAACAGTACATGTAAAAGAAAAACAAAGAAATATATATAGTGCAGATGGTCATATATAATTAAATGATGAAAGTTGAGTAACTATAACCACTCCAATGATTTGGAGCCTATATGTTATTGGCTCCGTAACATAGGCTTTATTACTCTTTGGGCAGTAATACACCCCTTTCCTTGATGGTATTTGTGACGAGGTGCCCCTCGCCACTTGTTCCTGGAGAGGCCTGCTTGCCAGCCTCCTCCCCTGCGACTATGGCCCCTGGGAGATTGTACCCTTTTAAACCAGCATTTGGGCTTATGGACTTTTATTGGACTGTGCATGGCCCTTTAAGAACCGTCTGTGGGCACATTGTGACTTTGGTGAGCAATGCCCCTTTAATACTATGGCCCCTGGAAGATATTGCCTGTTAAAGACTATTTTAGCAGATTGGATTTTAAAAGACTCTTGCTGCCCCTTTAAATTGTATTGGAGCAGTTCTGCAGCTTTAAAATGGCACTTCGGATGCAGCCGAAGTAGTTGAAGTGGCCACCATTCGACAAACGAACACGTGGCGGCGGCCATCTTTGTTCATTCGAACAAGTTAAGCGGTATGTGTAGCCAAATCCATGGAACTGAAATCGGCTACACATTTCAACGAACACCGCTGACTCTTACCTTCTCCTACACTTAGTTTTCAGCTACAGAGCCTAAGTCCCATTCGGCAGTTTGAACTCACTGCAATACTAAGCTAAATGCACGAACAGCCCCGTTCGTGCATTCGAATGGGACTTAGTCATTTTTCTGTTTAAAATAGACTGACCGCACAGCCCAAATCTATGGAACTGTTTTGGGCAGGAAAATTTGCTTGCGGTCGGTCATAAAGGACTTCCATCTAACTTTTTAACCCCTGGATGGAATTGGCTGAATTTTGGATATGTTTGTAATTATTATGTATGCAGAGTTCGAATGTGTAATTTTTATGAAGATTGAATGTATATTGTTAAAGTTACAGTGTATGTGTAAAAAGTATATTTTTCCTGCCTGTGATAATGACTTTAACCCATTGTGTTCTGTAATTATATCACAGGCAGAGGGGAGGGTTTGTGTGTAATTGATGGGAGTGTTTGTACTGTATACTACTATACTACGTGTTTATTGGTTGTTCTGCAAAACCCTGTGGCCGGTCCTGTATGTGTAAGACCTCCATAAAAGAAAGCCCTTTGGTGCTAATTAAACACAGTTCTTCTTGACCCTCAACACATAGTCTTGTCTCGTGATTGGAGGGGACAGCTATACTCACACTGGGGATTGCTATGCTCTGCATACTCCCCTGAGTTTTAAGAGCATGTTCCTGATACTCTCTCCTGGAGGAGAGGTCTTCCCCACACGGTCCTGGAGGACAGAAGCTGATCCAGGGTGGACAGAAGATGGCGAGACTCCAGTTAAGCTACGGCGGTTGTGGAGTCTGCGGTGGTTGTGGTGTGCGGTGCTTGTGGTCCTCGGCGCAGGCGAGAAAACGTCGATCAACAGAAGGTACTCGGTCAGAGTATGGGGAGTTCAGTTACAGTATTCCTCCGGAGAGAATGGGAAAGAAGGAGAATAGACCAGATGAGTAGTACTGTGTAAAACTGCAAAATATGTACTTATGATAGGTAGTGTGCTCACCTTGTGAAGAGCCTTAGGTACCTGGCTCTAAGGGTGTTCAGCAGTATGCCAAATTCTGGGATGGCAATTCCCACAAAGGATTCCTGAAGGCTTCAATGACTTGAATAGTATAAAAAATTAATTTATTGTATCCAAGTTAAAAAACAAATTTGTGAGTTATAATTAAAATAAAACTCACAAATTTTCAGGCATCGGTTCTATATGATGCAGATTATCTGAGTACATAGACCGGTGCCTGCAACCAATAGTCCAAAATATACCGAGCTACCTACAAGATACGAGTAACATATTAAGACACATTAAAGAATTGAGTTGGAAAGAGTTATTTTTTAGTAACGGCAGATGTAAGTTCCCTATACACAATTATTGCACATGAAAGGCTGCGCGGTCACTAGACATTTTTTAGAACAATCACACAAATTCCCACCAGAACACATTATTTTATTATGGAAGGAATTCATCTAATTTTAACCAGCAACTACTTCTGGTATGATGGGGATTTTTATTTACAGGCCTGTGGAATGGCGAAGGGGACGAGGTTCGCACCTAGCTATGCCAATTTATTTATGGCCCATTGGGAGCTCCAGTTTATCCAACATGGTAATGGCCGGGTGGAGGGCCTCGTTACCTACCGCCATTGTATAGATGACCTATTTTTTATCTGGGAGGGAACGGAGGAACCCCTACAAAATTTGCTTACCCAACTTAATAATGATTGGGAATTATTTTAACTACTAATTTTAGTAAGATGGAAGTAAATTTTTTAAATTTAGACATTTTTATTGAAGACCGCAAAATTAAAACAAGGACATATTTTAAAAAGGTGGATGTGAACAGTTTCATACAGACCACCAGCTGTCACTTTGCACCTTAGCTTAATGTAATACCAAAATCACAATTCATTCAAATTAAAAGAAACTGCACAGAAGAGACTAAATTTATAGAACAAGCACATATATTAAAAAATAATCTGCTGGAAAAGGGGTACAAAGAAAAACACCTAAATGACGATCTAAACCATGTTTAAAAAAGAGAAAGGGAGACTCTATTATCTAAAAAGGAAATAAATGCAGTCACATCAGGTTTTAATACTAACATACCAATTATCTGTAATTATAGCCAGGGTAATCAACAATTAAGAAAAATAATTAACAAATATTGGCCACTTTTAAGGGAAGACCCTTTTTTTATCAAGCATCCTGCCAGACAAACCAACGCTGATCTTTAAAGGTGCACCAAACATGAAAAGGCTTTTAGTTAAAAACCATATTAGTGCCCTGAGGGTGCCCCCACCCTCAGGGTCACCCTTCCGCCCGGCTCTGGGGAGAGGAAGGGGTTAAACACTTACCTTTCTCCAGCACCGGGCGGGGAGCTGTACTCCTCCTCTCCTCCTTGCTCGCGACGTCATCGGCTGAATGCGCATGCGCGGCAGGAGCCGCGCGCGCATTCAGCCGGTCGCATAGGAAAGCATTTACAATGCTTTCCTATGGACGCTTGCGTGCTCTCACTGTGATTTTCACAGTGAGAAGCGCCTCTAGCTGCTGTCAATGAGACAGCCACTAGAGGCTTGGGAGGCTGGATTAACCCTCAGTATAAACATAGCAGTTTCTCTGAAACTGCTATGTTTATTAAAAAAAAGGGTTAATCCTAGAGGGACCTGGCACCCAGACCACTTCATTAAGCTGAAGTGGTCTGGGTGCCTAGAGTGGTCCTTTAAGAAAGAAAGCCGCATAAAAGCTATTGACAGTAGAAATGTTTTTTTCGGTTGTGGCATATGTTTAGCATGCAGAACCACAAATAATAACAAGTTATATAGGGAAATTCAGCAACACACTAAACAATGAAGATTTCATAATAAAAAACCTCATTACCTGCCATTCAACTAATGTAATTTATTTACTGGAATGCCCATGCGGCTTAAAGGATTACAATTTATAGGCATCCACAAAGTGTTGGGGGGGAACTTTTTTTTAACAAAATTTTAGGTCAGCACGAAATGGGGTGGATTTTTCAACCTTGGGACATTACAACCCCAAGGTTTGAATATAGATTTTGAATTATGCCACTTCCTCTAATATCCACACTTCTTCCCCCTCCCCGCCCCCGTTTTTTTTCAATGCAAACGGCCATTATCTTTTATTTTATTCTATTTTATTATTTTTTTATTTGATTACCATGTAAATTCATTTAAACCTTTACTTATTCACAGTTATTTTTTTAGTACGATTTTAAAATCCAGTCAAGTTTCCACCACAAGGTTTTAGATGACCTATAATTATGATTTTTAATTTGTCATAACGATTTTCCACCAATGAATTACAACAATCGTAATGAGTATCACAAAGAGTTACTGTTTACAATGTAAGTATAGACTTGATTCCTCCCATTCACATTTTTATTCAACTCCTTCTGTATTATATTATCCCCTTATCCCCTTTTTTGGGATATACCATCATGTGTTCCCATGGCATGGCCTGAAGTTGTGGGAGGGGCTACAGACCTACTTAAGGGACTCCCCCCTTTCCCTCACTTACCTTCGTTGGTCTAGACAAACAGCCTGTTACTCGCAGGCTTCCGTTACTCCCGACTTCCTGGTTTGTATCGTCACTTCCGGTGAGACGCGGCGCACTCCTCTGACGTCACGCGCTGACTTCCGCCGGCTCCACAGGCCCGCCGGCTCTCCAAACCGGGCCCTAAACAGCGGTACAGCCGACCGTCCTCTCCTCCTCGCCAACCCGTTTTGGTGCGGTAAGCTGGGCTCCCACGTGGGGATTACAAGACAGAGACTCCATTACCACTTAGGAGTCTCTGTTCCCAGCCGCCGGGGAAACCGGTCTTAAGGGGAAGGGGGGGAGGGGGGGAGACATACTTACGGCCCGGTCGGGAACAGGCCACAACCAGACCCCTATATCATAAGGGGTCCCTGTTCCTGCCGGCAACACACATGGGGGGGGCACAAAATAGTTGGGTGCAGGGTTAAAACCCCGATCCACCACCTTGCATAATGGATACGTTCCACTGCTGGCTGACCCTTAGTTCAGCCAGCTGCCACCGTACATGCCCATAGAATACACTTTCTTTCAATACTGTACGGTTACACGTCTTGCCTAACGTGTGTGTGTGTGTGTGTGTATATATATATATATATATATATATATATATATATATGTGTGTTTAAAGTGGAATAAGATACATTAAAGTACCTTTCAATAAACCTTCTGTTATTTATGCGTATACTGCTAATTAGGATGCTGGTTAAATTAAGTTAAATCACTGGTTTAAACATATGCGTATGATTTTGCTTGTTAAACATAATAATACATGATATATGTTTACTTATGGCAGGCTAGATATGTTAGGATAAAAAAAAGGAAATAGGTGTAGCGCTGTGTACATACATATAGTAGAGTTGAGCCTGATAGGTAAATAAGGCATCCAAATGAGGGCAATTCCAATATCTTATACAGTCAACCTAAAACAAGCAAAAAAGAACTCCAATAGTGTAACACCATAAAATAAATATGATGAAAGTCAAAATATAGCAATAAACTCACATTCTCCTGAGCTTAATGCCAAGCTCAGGAATAAGCGCTTTTAGGTCCGTACAGGTGACCTTCCCCTTCTTCTCACTGGGTATTATTTCCAAATCGCCTCTAGGACTCAAGTGAAACAGATATATAGTGTAGCACGTTTATATAGAATACTCCTACTTCAAGTATATTATATACTAACAAAAGTGGAGCCTCTATATCGGCTCTGTCTCTGTGCGTTGAATAAACTGTAGGACTTTTCAAAGCAGGAACCAAAAAAGCCCATACAATAATTAAAAAATAATAATAATTTTATTACATCACAAGGGTATAATAAACCCTCTATAAATCTATAAAACACATAAATATAAAATAAATAAATCAATAACAAATGGGCATAAAGGTATCATACACTTCTTCCCAGAACGCGTTTCACCGTTACTCCGACGGCTTCCTCAGCTGGGTCCAAGGGGAAGCCGTCGGAGTTACGGTGAAACGCGTTCTGGGAAGAAGTGTATGATACCTTTATGCCCATTTGTTATTGATTTATTTATTTTATATTTATGTGTTTTATAGATTTATAGAGGGTTTATTATACCCTTGTGTCACGAGCGTGGGCTATAGGCCCAGCCGAGACAGTGGGGAGAGTGTGGAAGTTACAGGGTTAATGACACCAGACCCCTGGTTACCTGTTGCTAGTCCCAGCAACCACTCAATTAACCCCTGCAATCCCTTCTACACTATCCCCCTTAGTACATTTTCTTTACTCTACTGCCACCACCAAGACTTTTAAACCCGGGTGTCTTAGGTTACCCCACACACAGGAGAATTATAGTATCGCAGTTCTACTTTTACTGATAAAACATATATAGTTAACCCTTTTTGGTAACGTGTTTACCTGAGCTTTCCTCTGGAGAGTGAAGCTCATAGAGAACAGAGACACAGGCTGATTAAGTAAACATTTAATCTGACAAAAAGGATTCACAGTGCTGAGTACAAAATACAGAAATAAATGACATACAGATAACAAATTGCAAAACAGTACATAAAATAAAATAGGAGAAAACACAAGAAATTCCTTACATATATTTACCCCATATAGAATTCTTGTGGGAGTCTTAGATGGTATAGGTCTCCTAGAAGTTACTGACAAAAAGAAAAATGAATAACTGGCTTCCCTGGATAGTCCAACACCCTCATATATCTAAACTAGTTGTTTCTCAGTGGGCAGACCCCTGGGGGGGGGGGGATCAGAGGGGGCTGGTCTGGCAGTCTATTGCCCACTCTATGAAATTCCTTGTGTCCAGCTCTGGTGATGGCTATCTAGATGTTTTATGGTCTAGGCCTGGTGCAAGATCAAAGACCACAATAAATGTCATCCCAAGGTTTACAAAAAAACATATATAAACACACATCAAACACCAACTCATGCTTTTGGCATGACACCTCCCCCCTTAAGATGGTGGACAGAAAACTTCAGCCACAGGCTGATTCATCTGTCTATCATTAACCCTCTAGTTGCCGAGACAGGCCATCTGCATTCTCATGCAAGCTGCCCTTTTTGTGCTGGGCAGTGAAATTATACTGTTGGAGGATAGGGCTCCAATGGAGCAGTTTATCAGTGTTACCTGTCACCTGCAGCAGGTTGTGATCAGTCCATACCACAGCTACACCCTCAACAAACATGCCTGATTTGCCTGTTTCAATTCCCCATCGATCTCTGGTAACATCCCTTAAACCACACCCACTGCGCTCATGTAGTAGCTGTAAGGGGAAGAAACCAATGGATTTCTGCAGCACTCCCCGGTAAGCACACAAAAAAGCAGACAGAGAACACTCCCAGGATAGATGTGCTGTATCAACACCCATCATCTCTTTCATTTTGCGGTCTGTCTGCTGGGCTTGTTGCACTATCAGACTCTGAACCTTTCGTTCACAATCAGAAAGTTGCTTAGGTGCATGCCTGAGTTGTGATAAACTGACAAGGTTCCTGGTTCCTCCAACAGTATGTTTCCCTGCAGCCATCCTTCCTGGACCCACAGGCTGAGTCTGTCCGTGCCCCTCACTTTCACTCCAGGTCATCACACATACAGAACTTTGGAAACTGGCTAAGTCTGGCGCAGAGTAAAGCTCACACACCCTCTGCCCTCCCTCATAGCCTTGCTGTGCCTTCATATTTTCACCCAGTGCATCACATACATCTGCTTCAGGCACATATTGGCACATATATTCCTTCAGGCCCCTCTCGCTGGAAGTCTTTTCCCATACATTTTCCAAGGACACATTTGACCCCCCGTGATCAGATACAGAATTTTGCACACACTCACATAATTTCTTCTCCAAGGCAGGCCATCCTCTCGCAATAGCCCCTCAGACTCTGCAGCCATGACCCACTGCTGACTTGTTATCACTGCTGACTTGTTACCCTGTCTCTCACCTTCCTCCTCTCCCTTACTCTCTGACATCCCAGCCTCACAGTATTTTCATACAGGCACATCACTACTCACCCCAATCTCACATTTGGTAGACATCACTGGTTCAGTTACAGGTAGATATTTATCCACACCCTGCTCTCCCTCCCAGCCATCACACTTCACAATGTCTCCCAAAGTTTCACACAATACCTTAGGTGGAGAAGTCAGCCCTTCTGGCTCACAAACAGTGTCCGCTGGAGCATAGTGACAGAGCATCCTGCCCAAATCATTCCCCAACAGAACATTAACAGGGATATCCTCTGAAATCCCCACTTCCCGCAAACCTTTGCCCACACCCCAATCAAGGTACACACGTGCCATGGGCACAGCGGGACGCACACCCCCAATTCCTTTGATGAACATGGTTCTTCCAGGGATTATGTCCTCCGTATTCACCACTTCAGGGCGCACCAGGGTGAAGGAAGCTCCAGAATCTCTCAGTCCCATGGTCACTCGGTCACCCACAATTACACTCTGCAGGTTATCCTCTCGTTTCCCCACCGACCCACCCACAAGCAATACTGATGGTGCCCCTCCACGGACTGTTGAGGGCATATTCCTAGTGGGGCAAGTCCTGCTCAGATGACCAATCTGGTTGCATCGAAAACAACGGCGGGCATCTGACTCACTTGACATAGCCCTGGCTATGCTGGCAGTCGGCGGTGAAGTTCTCACTGCAGATCTTACAGGTGGTGATTGAACTGTAGCTTCTCTCCAGGTCGAAGTAGCAGCTGACACCAGTCCACGCCTGGATGTGGGTGCATGGATGTCGGCATAGTCATCTGCCAGTTCTGCAGCAGCCTTAGCATTTTTTGGCTTTCTTTCCAAAATCCACTCTCGTACATTAGGGCTCCGGGTCTGCAAGAACTGCTCCAGGACCATTAAGTCATTAAGGGCTTCATAGGTAGTAGCTTGTACTCCTGTTACCCATTGCCGGAACGTGGTTTCTAATTGTGCAACATATAGAATGCAGCTGGATGATGGGCATTGCTGCATACTCCTAAACTTTTTCCTGTAAGACTCCGGAGTAAGGTTAAAAGTTTTTTGCAATGCAGATTTGATTGCCTCATAGTTGTTATCAGTCTCTGGGGGAAGGGACACAAACCCATCCAAGGCTTTCCCTTTCAATTGTGGAGTTAAATATCTGCCCCACTGGTCTGAGGGTAGTTGATGCTGCCTGCATACTTTCTCAAAACATTTTAAAAATACATCCAAATCTGTCCCTTCTTCGAGGGAAGGAAAATCATCCTTACGGAGCCTACGTGTGCTGGACTCTGATGCATTGCTGTTCAGTGAGGACTGAAGGGTAAATTGCAGTTTAGCAAGTTCCAGCTCATGTCTCCTTTGTGCCTCCCTTTCGGCTAGCCTCTCTGCAGATTCCCTTTCTGCAGCATGCCTTTGCGCTTCCCTTTCGGCTAGCCTCTCTGCAGATTCCCTTTCTGCAGCCTGCTGTTGGATCATCACATGCAGGGCCTCCTGAGGATTTGCAGCCATCAGTTGCCGAAATAAATCAGTTGAGCAAATGTCCTTAATGTTTTGAGGGGTACAACCACCAGGCATTTCAGTAAGCAACACTCCTGCAGTAGTAGGGAGCTCGGTAACCCTTTCAGTATCTGTCTCTGGCTGGAAAATATGGCTGTCAGCCTCCACAAGGTCAGCAATAAGTTGTGCCTTATTTTTGCCAAAAGTTGGTAAATTCTTTTCTTGGCACAACAATTCCAAGGCCCCTTTTGATTGTTTGTGATAGGCCTCCATATTCACAAATAGGATAGAGAAAGAAAAACAAAAGATGGGAGGGGAGAACTGTTTTGCACTTTGTATGTATTTTAAATCAGCACTGAGCTTGGTCTTTGGAAATTACACAAAAACAAGTATGCAATTTCTTTTAGTGCTAAGACCCCCTTTACAGGTAAAATCTAGCAAGCACTAAAAATCTCTAAATATATCCCACCGCTGCCGCCAGTTTGTCACGAGCGTGGGCTATAGGCCCAGCCGAGACAGTGGGGAGAGTGTGGAAGTGACAGGGTTAATGACACCAGACCCCTGGTCCCAGCAACCACTCAATTAACCCCTGCAATCCCTTCTACACTATCCCCCTTAGTACATTTTCTTTACTCTACTGCCACCACCAAGACTTTTAAACCCGGGTGTCTTAGGTTACCCCACACACAGGAGAATTATAGTATCGCAGTTCTACTTTTACTGATAAAACATATATAGTTAACCCTTTTTGGTAACGTGTTTACCTGAGCTTTCCTCTGGAGAGTGAAGCTCATAGAGAACAGAGACACAGGCTGATTAAGTAAACATTTAATCTGACAAAAAGGATTCACAGTGCTGAGTACAAAATACAGAAATAAATGACATACAGATAACAAATTGCAAAACAGTACATAAAATAAAATAGGAGAAAACACAAGAAATTCCTTACATATATTTACCCCATATAGAATTCTTGTGGGAGTCTTAGATGGTATAGGTCTCCTAGAAGTTACTGACAAAAAGAAAAATGAATAACTGGCTTCCCTGGATAGTCCAACACCCTCATAGATCTAAACTAGTTGTTTCTCAGTGGGCAGACCCCTGGGGGGGGGGGAATCAGAGTGGGCAGTCTATTGCCCACTCTATGAAATTCCTTGTGTCCAGCTCTGGTGATGGCTATCTAGATGTTTTATGGTCTAGGCCTGGTGCAAGATCAAAGACCACAATAAATGTCATCCCAAGGTTTACAAAAAAACATATATAAACACACATCAAACACCAACTCATGCTTTTGGCATGACACCTTGTGATGTAATAAAATTATTATTATTTTTTAATTATTGTATGGGCTTCGTTGGTTCCTGCTTTGAAAAGTCCTACAGTTTATTCAACGCACAGAGACAGAGCCGATATAGAGGCTCCACTTTTGTGAGTATATAATATACTTGAAGTAGGAGTATTCTATATAAACGTGCTACACTATATATCTGTTTCACTTGAGTCCTAGAGGCGATTTGGAAATAATACCCAGTGAGAAGAAGGGGAAGGTCGCCTGTACGGACCTAAAAGCGCTTATTCCTGAGCTTGGCATTAAGCTCAGGAGAATGTGAGTTTATTGCTATATTTTGACTTTCATCATATTTATTTTATGGTGTTACACTATTGGAGTTCTTTTTTTGCTTGTTTTAGGTTGACTGTATAAGATATTGGAATTGCCCTCATTTGGATGCCTTATTTACCTATCAGGCTCAACCCTACTATATGTATGTACACAGCGCTACACCTATTTCCTTTTTTTTTATCTTGCCCCATATTGATGTAAGTTAGAAAGATTACATCTAGGTGTTACAGCAGCTTGTTTAAATAATTTTGTTGAACTAAAGAGTGTTATATTCAGTTATAGCGCCAGTATAATATTTGTATTCTTATTAGATATGTTAGGAGTTCTGCATGTATAATAGCAATCGTTAAGTCTTAAGATAATTATACCTCAGTGACGGTTAAAGTACATGGCCTACCGGTGGCATTATGTACTTTGGGGGGACAGTACTCGCTGCAATCCCCCCCAGAACTCTTACTATGTCAATCTTTATGTATATGTTCCACATGAGAGTACATTATCTAAAATTCTCATACCCCCAGGAACCCGCATACCTTCGGACGGTTCACCTAAGCTAACCCACCCCCCCGCCCTACTCAAGAGACATCTGAATTCTCTTACACAGAACCAGTGCTCAATTTTCTGCAGGTATGTTGATTTGCACGTTTTCTTCTTCAACACGGCCATTTTAGTTAATTCCCTGCCCCTTAATCCTAGTGGTCTGCGAGGCCAACTCCCATCCTCTACTTCGAGGTACTTCACGCGCCTCGGGCCAAATCATAGTTAGCCGCCTCGCAAACTATATAGAGAGGGCGACACCTGTCACTACCAATCCCCCTCCCCCCCCCCCCTCCCTACTTACCCATGGAGAGGCAACATTCCATCACCGGACACCCCTCGCACCAACTCATAGATAGAGTCTCTCTAGCCACTTGGCACTAGCAGGGCCTCACCCGCCACGAAACCTAGAATAAATCTTTTCACCATCTGGCACTAGCTAGCCACCAGCTAATTCCCAACAAGCCACCACAATGCCTATTATTACTTTCAGTATGTCCCTGCTCCCAGACGATGGTGAGGATTTGTCAGTCCCTAGCACCCCGGCTAGGTCACTTACCCCGACGCGCAAAGATGACATGGGAAGTCCCTCGTCCATCAGATCATGGACTATCCCACGCATCACGGCTGAACTACGCAAACGCAGTATCCCTTTACCGGCCACTGCCAGGAAAGCAGAACTGTTTAAATTGCTTAGAACCAACACCCGTAATATGGATGCAGGGGAAGGCTGTGGTTGCCTCCCTAATTTCTTCAATGGGGAAGGTCAACGACAGACTGAAAAGGCTGGAAGCACGCAGCTCCCCCATAGAGCCTCCTGGGCCTCTCACTGAAGTATCCCCGGTCATACCCACAGCAATAACGGGTAATTCCATACCTCATAAGGCAGCAGCACACCTTATTAATCCTGCCCACATGGTTTTGGCTAATCTTAAAAAAGACATCTTGGAGTGCAAGGACGTTAACTTGGTCTCATTGCTCATTGCCTCCCAGGATGTCGTGGAAAACCGTTCTTACGACTACGGGGACATCTCTGTTGTTTCAAAAGCCAGAGACCCCATACTCAGTAAGAAATTGACCATCCCCGACTTTGTCCTATTTTTCGGTATCTTTAGGGATATTCTATGCTCAGTTCATCCCCATAGGAGAGAGGAACTGGACTTATATATGCATAAGCTGGTGGACCTGGGAAATAAGTATGGCGGTTATACTTTTTATGACTATCACAAGTCCTTTTCATCAAAAGTGTCAGCCACATTTTCCCAGTATGGCATCCAGATGATTGGAGCCAACTGGACAACGAACTGTTCCTCAGACACTTCGCGGGGCTTAGGACACCAGCTTGTGCCATATGTACGTCACCCGCTCACACAGCTTATTTGTGCCCACTCTGCCCGGACAGCGCTCCCAGCACATCATTACAGCATCCCCTTAAAGCTGAGAAACAGACCAGAGACAAATTGGGTCGTCCAGTAGTGTACCTAGGCAAATCACAAATTTGCAATAATTTCAATGAGGGCTCCTGTGGTTGCCGCTTATTGCACATATGCTCACACTGTTTTCGGGCACATGCGAAATCTATGTGCCCAAATAAAATGTTCCAGAAACCTTATTTGTCTCCAGTGAACGTTCCTGTACTTGAACATATGCTGTCCACTCACCCCTCCAAACACCTGGTGGAATTTTTATGCACAGGTCTCACCCAGGGTTTTCACGCAGGGCTCATTTACATGCCAACAGGGGTTTTAGAGTGTCACAATTTGCAGTCAGCCACAAATAACCCTACTACAGTCACTACCTTGCTACAACTGGAAGTGGACCAGGGATTTGGTAACCCCCCTTTTCCAGCTGGAGAACTAACCCTATCGGGCTGGTTTCCAGCAAAAATTCGGATAAACTAAGGCTCATCATTGACCTATCCGCACCCCACTCTTCAGTGATTGATTCCTTCGGAAGATTTTTCCCTACAATACTCCACTATTGACCACGCTATTACAGCTATCAGGTCGGCAGGGGTGGGGGCCTGGCTTAGCAAGACGGATATAGTCAATGCTTTTAAATTGTTACCTATACACCCCTCTTTATGGCACCTGCATGGAGTTAAGTGGCAAGACGCCTACTACTTTTTCACAAAACTCACTTTTGGGGCCAAGAGTAGTCCAAGGATTTTCGACACGTTCGCAGAAGCTTTGTGTTGGCTCCTCCTTAATACCTGCAGGTGCCAAAATGTGATACACTACCTAGATGATTTTCTGTTCATCGAAGCCAATACCTACCCCCCGTGTAGCCTAGACAAAGCTGTCAAACTATTCACCGCACTCGGTGTCCCCGTATGAAAGGGTGTTTTATAAACCCCTACATACTTTACCCTGAATAGGGCTATAACATACAAATCACCTTGCTGGTATCAGCTAAAAGGCAAATTTCTTTGCCTTTTAGCTGATACCAGCAAGGTGATTTGTATGTTATAGCCCTATTCAGGGTAAAGTATGTAGGGGTTTATAAAACACCCTTTCATGTCTCATTAGAGACGTCTATACTTTGTCTGATACCAGCAAAGTTTATTGAATGTGTAGAAGCCCTATAAAGGGTTAAATGTTAAAGGGTTTATAAAACACCCCTTTCTGTCTCACTTTGTCTGATATCAGCAAAGTTTATTGTATGTGCAGAAGCCCTATAAAGGGTTAAATGTTAAAGGGTTTATAAAATACCCCTTCCTGTCTCACTGGAGACTCTTGGCTGATATCAGCATATCTAATGGCTAGTGTAGGAACTCACCTATTGAGGCTTGCCTTGACGTGGCTGGTGAGCTTATATATTCAAATGGCTATTAGAATAAAACTAAAGAGCCTCCATTTTTGTTTAAATGCACATGGGGATTTAGGCCAGAGCGCAGGTAACGTTTCCTCTTTGAGGTATACCCAATAGTTGCTGCAGCTGTCACTTGGTGTAGGTTATGGGAAGGTCAGTCCGTACGCTGTTTCTCGGATAACCTGGCAATATGCCACATTATCAACAAAGGTCGCTCTTCCTCCTTAACAATTATGAACTTCCTTAGGAAACTGACATGGCTGGCAGCTACCCATCACTTCCACATTGTATGCTCTCATGTTCCCGGCATATACAATACGGCAGCTGACCAACTATCTCGCTTTCAGTTTCAGGCTTTCAGACGGTCCCTACCCTCGGCAGCTCGTATGGCAACCCCAGCTCCAACCTTCCAAGACCTTGTCATGGAGTAGATGAACTACTTCAGCACAGCCACACTCTCACAAAATTAGCGTTATCCACTAGCACTCAACACGCATATCACAGAGCTTTTCACCTATACAAACGATTCATGTCTGACCATCACCTAACCAACTGGTTTGAAGTATCGTCACTAATGGCTTTTGCATCTTTTTGCCACCTTAAACTTAAATTCTCACATAACACTATTAAGCTTTACCTCACGGGTATACAACACCACATGTATTACTCCTTCCCTAACCACAAAGGTTTCTTAACCTCATACCCCATCCGCATACTACTGAAGGGCATAGCAAAAGCAGACGGCCCAGCGACACTCAAAAGATTGGCTATTGACATGGAAATGTTCAAGTCATTGTCCAACCTACTCGACCAGGCACCATTTGAACCCAATACAAACGCGGATATTAAAGCCACCATGTATCTAGCTTTTTATGGTTTTCTTAGGCCACAAGAGTTCACCATTAGTGGCCAACAACATAACCAAGGGTGCTTCCTCATGTCATATCTCTCGAAACACACAGACTACTACATCCTGACCCTAACTAAGACTGAGACAAGTCAGATGGGGGAACCAGTTCACATAAACTACTACCCCACTGGTAACAATTGGTGCCCGGTAAAAGCGCTGGACGCTTTCTTAGCCACGAAACCTACACACCCCTCAAGACCCCTACTGTTGTTACACGATACCATTCTCACCACGGCAAAATTCATGCTTTACGTCCGGATGCTTATCACCAGACTTGGTCTAAACCCTGGTAGCTACTCGGGGCACTCTTTCAGAATTGGAGCCGCCTCCACAGCCTCTAGCCAAGACATACCAGCTCATGTTATTAAAACACTGGGTCGCTGGAAATCCTCAGCTTACGCCACCTACATCCCGCACCCAGTCTAAGAGATTAGGAGGGCGTTCATTAAGATGTCTATTTAATAATATGTACTTATGTTTACTGAATACATAATTACCTTGCTTTTCTCTTTTTGCCCACTTTATTTACCGGCCTACAGCATACATCGGTTTCGGCACACCTCAACTGACTATTTCCTTTTATTGTATTTCTCTCCACCAGAGTATTCCATATCATATGAAAATGCCCCGAACACAAATTGGAAGGCATGGCCTGAAGTTATGGGAGGGGCTATAGACCTACTTAAGGGACTCCCCCCTTTCCCTCACTTACCTTCGTTGGTCTAGACGAACAGCCCCACCCTCCACTCCCATTAACTATATATTTTCTTTGTAAGCCCACTTTATTTACCGGCCTACAGCATACATCGGTTTTGGCACACCTCAACCGACTATTTCCTTTTATTGTATTTCTCTCCACCAGAGTATTCCATATCATATGAGAATGCCCCGAACACAAATATATATATATATGTGTGTTTTTTTGTGTTAAATATGCCTAATATGAGACATGACATTATGTTTTCTCATGATATGTTTATTGATTGCCTTCTGTTTCACTTATGATGTTTACTGTATTTGGAGTATTATCACCCCATTATGTATATCTCAACATATATGATATTCAGCAAAATAGGCTTAAAGATATATATATTTTATTTTACTACATGTATATTTATTATTACTCATTTGTATTCCCTCTTTCCCCCCCTCCCTTCCTCTTTGCAATTTTTTTCGTTTTTTTCCCTCAAAGTGCCCACTTCCAAAATGGAGGGATATTACCATCGGGCCGCCCAGGGGGGTTGAGGCCGACGCACACTAACGTTTGACGTCATTACAGCCACCCCATGTCCGACGCCAGCACCTCCCCTCAGATTAGTTGGGAGGCGGCACTAGCGAGGACTGCTGAGAGAGACGGGCGTTTTTTCTTTCAGACGCTGTGTCATTTCCGTCTGTTAGAGAGGGGAGGGAGGTGTGTAAATTACTGACACCTCTGACCACCAATGTATATACATCAGCGGGTGTCCTCTATCCGGCGGTGGATGGCGGAACTGACCAATGGAGTCCCCCATGACCTCAGTTCCGCCAAACACGAACCGGCACCTATACCTCTGAGCCACCAATGTGGTATTGTTTAGACATACAGGTATAAGAGGGAAGTTAATTACCCAATAGGGGCTCTATTTGCTTTACGTTCTTCACTGAAACCTCCAGCAGCAAAGAAATAGTTAACATAACTTTTCAGAAACAACCACCCAGAACAAAAGAACAGTAGAACAAAACTTTCAGGCAAACACTCCCACTTCCTCTTTCTTTGACGAGGTGGAGCAGGAGAGCATGAAATCCAACAGAGTCAATCAGTAGTAGGCACAATCAAATGAGAAACCACCAGAACCAGAAGAAATCCCTATTACACTGCAAGGAAAAAGAAACATTGTGAAAGTAAACTGCCAAGGCAGAATGTCGTACAAAACACACTAGTACTGCAGTACGTTAAGACATAATGAATAAACACAAACAGGCATCTAGTACCATATCTCAGTGAAATTCAACCAAACACATGACAAACAATACAAAAATCACAAATACCCCCAAAATTAACCCACAATCCAGGGAGGGAAACGTCAAAACAAACCGGGGGGGAAATATTCGCCTCCTGTCTTTAGTAAAATTTGGATTATTCCTTCACCAAGGCTAGAATAATCCCTAATTTTATGGCAAGACAGGAGGCTTCATATTTTCTATTTTAACGCCCAGAAATAAATGGAGAAGAAACATGGGCGTGTGGATGAAAATAAAACACGTGACTCCCTAGACCGATATGCGGCTAGGAGAAAATCTGTAAGGGACCCACCAGATACCAGAGTCACCAATACTGCAGTGCCCCGAAGGATCTCTCCATCACTGCAGAGGCAGAGAGCCAGAGACTGCCTAACACAGACACACATAAAAAATCAATAGCCACTCACGGGCAGAGAAATTAAGAGAGATCAAGTCACGGTGATATAGGTCTGTAGATGTCACGACTGCTAGTGTGGTCCAACACGCAGAAACTATGTAAACATATACATATAAAAAGAAAGGAAATAAAAGGACAGAGCGTAAATTGGACCTTAGAATGTCCGGACTAATACGCTAGAGATAGAGAAAGCCGAGGTCAAGGAAGCCAGAAATACTCAGATACCATTTAAACAAGCCAAGTCAGGGAAACCAGAATTCGGAATAACCAAGGAAAAGCCAAGATCAGGATACCAGGAAATCAGATTCACAAGGATAAACGCAGTCTCGGGAACCAGGAACAGGAAACCACGATAGGGCAAAGAACTGGAGTGAATTAGGGATTTAAATATCCCTCTCTGGGCTCTGATTGGTCAGAGGGTGACCTCTGACCCCAGAACGTGTGCGTGCGTTGACGTTGTGATGTCACGCGCACGTCCGTATAAATTTTAGGGTCGGAGCTTGTGATGTGCGCGACCACGTGGTCAGCGCCATCTTTGATTTGGGCGCAATGCCCAGAAGACGCGGAGTAGCGGTTCCCGGCTCGCCGATGGGCAGGTAAGCTTGCAATATCGGCGAGGTCGGGCATGGCTGTGCCATGCGGCGGGCCGGGAGCTGCAACAGTACCCCCCACTCGAATATCGCTCACCAGACGGGAAGAAGCCGGCTTATGAGGGAAGCGGTTGTGAAACGACTGGACAAGACGGGGCGCATGAACCTGGTCAGCAGGAACCCAACTACATTCCTCTGGACCATATCCTTTCCAGTCAACTAGATAAGACAAAATATCCCTGGAGATTTTGGAGTCCAATATAGAACGAACTTCGTACTCCTCCTAATCACCCACTACCAAGGGCGGAGAAGGAGCAGCCACTTTAGTGTATCGATTGCAAGTAAGAGGCTTAAGTAAGGACACATGAAATTAATTGGCAATTCTCATGTGAGCAGGAAGTGCCAAGGAATAAGTCACAGGGTTGATACGACGGAGGACCCGAAAAGGACCTATGCACCAAGGGGCAAATTTCATGGAAGGAACCTTAAGTTTGATATGACGTGTGGATAACCACACCTTGTCTCCTGGTTGATAGACAGGATTGGCACCCCGTCTCTTGTCAGCTTGGATTTTAGCACGTTTTGATGCCTTCTGTAGTGCTGTATGAATGGAATCCCAAGTGTCATGAATATAATCCAAACAGGTGTTCAAGGCAGGAATATCAGTGTCTGAAAAAATTCAGAAGGTAAAACAGTGGGGTGATAACCCTGATTTACAAAAAATGGACTATGATTAGAGGATTCATGAGTCGCATTATTCCTGGCAAACTCAGCCATGGGTAAGAGTTCGTACCAGTTAGACTGATTGGCATCGATAAAACAGCGTAAATAAGATTCTAAAGACTGATTTGCCCTCTCTGCTGTGCCATTGGTCTGAGGGTGATACGCTGAGGAAAATGAAAGTTCTATACCAAATTGCTTACAAAAGGCACGCCAGAACCTAGAAATAAATTGGGTACCTCTGTCAGATACTATGTTTTTTGGCTCCATGTAACCGAAAGATCTCTTTCAAAAATATTTGTACAAGATCTTGAGCAGATGGTATTTTTTTAAGAGGTACAAAATGTGCCATTTTTGAGAATCTATCTATCTATGACCATAAGGATTATGTTAAATCCTTTTGAACTGGGCAGATCCATAATTGAAATCCATTGCTAAATGGGTCCATGGAGCATGAGGTATAGGCAGTGGTTGTAGCAGCCCAGGAGGAGATTTGTGAGAGGCTTTAGAAACGGCACATATTTGACACGCCCCTACATAATCTTTGATGTCAGATTATCATGGAATAATCCAAGTTCCTTTTTCCTTAATGGTAGTGAAACGTACAGTTTATCCGGAGGTCTCTCCACAGATGCCTGAGTTTGATCTGCTATTATGGCACAGAAGAGTGGAGAAGACACTTCTGTAGTGGCAATAAGGCATTCTGGAGGTATGATAGGGAATACCTCTTGTTCAGGAACCTCATCTGTCTCAAACTGCCTAGACAGCGCATCTCCCTTGTGTTCTTGGTCCCGGGCCTAGACGTAATTACAAAATTGAATCGGGAGAGGAACAATGACCATCTAGCCTGACGAGATTACAATCTCTTAGCATCCCCAATATAAGCCAAATTCTTATGATCGGTAAAAATCATAAGTGGCTCTTTGGAACCTTCTAAGAGATGCCTCCATTCTTTAAGGGCAAGTACAATGGCCAATAATTCCCTATTCCCAATGTCATAAATTCTCTGCAGGTGTTAATTTTTGAGAGAAAAACCCACAGGGATGTAAAGGCGCATCAGGACTTTCTCTTTGAGACAGAATGGGTCCTACTCCTGTTTCTGACGCATCTAGTTTTTAGAATAAATGGTTTGGTCAGATCGGGATGTGTCAGGATAGGTGCTGAGGTAAATAAAGATTTTAATTGCTCAAATGCCTCCTTTGCTTCCTTGGGCCATGAATTGCAATCTGCTCCTTTTTTGGTTAGGTTGGTAATAGGAGAGATTACAGAGGAAAAACCTTTAATGAACTTGCGGTAATAATTTGCAAAACCAATAAAGCGTTGTGTAGCTTTAAGGCCTTTGGGTAATGGCCATTGTAAGACTGTTTTGCGTGGATCCATTTTGAAACCAGACGAAGATATAACATACGCAAGAAACTGTATCTCAGTCTGGTCAAACTGGCATTTCTCCAGTTTACAGTAGAGGCCATTCTTTAACAGGGTTTTTAGTACTATTCTCACATGTTCGTGTTGTGTCTCTAAGTCTGGGGAATAGATGAGAATGTCGTCTAGATACACTAAAACGAACATGTGGAGATATTCTCTAAGGACATTGTTAATGAAATCCTGAAACACCGCTGGGGCGTTGCACAGTCCAAACGGCATAACTAGGTATCCGTAATGTCCCATCTCGTATTAAACGCGTCCATCCACTCATGCCCTTCCTTAATTCTGACTAGGTTGTAAGCACTTCTGAGGTCAAGCCTATTGAATAACTCAGAAATAAGGGGAATGGGATAGGCATTTTTTATTGTTAATCTATTCAAACCCCTATAGACTATACAAGGGCGTAGGTCTCCTTCTTCTTTAGAAACGAAGAAGAACTCAGCCCCAGCAGGTGAAGAGGATCTATGTATGTGACCCTTTATGAATGTATGCATGTATGCATCCTTTATGAACTCTTCTAAACAAAGATTTTCTTGGGGAGTTAGTGCATATACTCCTCCTTTAGGAGGCATAGTACCTTGGAACAATTTTAGGGTCTATGTGGTGGTAATACCTCCGACTGGACCTTGTTGAATACCTCTTTTAAGTCCAAATACTGCGGTGGGATTTCTGTTGTCAAGGGAGGCGCTATAGGTATATTGTTGGTACCAATTCGTTGTGGCACCTGTTTTAAACAAAGAGCTCTGCATCTCTCACCCCAACTCACAATTTCTCCTTCAACCCAATCTAAACGTGGATTGTGTTTCTGGAGCCAAGGGAAACCGAGTATTATCGGACATGTAGGTGAAGATATAATTTGGAAAACCATTTCTTCAAAATGTAAGATACCCACTGAGACAGTGATCGGCAGGGTTTCGTGTGTGATGAGAGGCTGGGTAATAGGTCTCCCATGTGATGGTAGTCACCATCACTGGGGATGGAAGACCGACACTCTGGGTGGGCTCCCAAATTCCTTTTGTGTTTTGTCACATTGTGCCTATTATTTGTGCAGGGTATGTTGAATGTATTGCTGGTCTGTGCATCTCCCCCTCCCCCCTTTTTCCTGTCCTATTGTTTCCCCAGCAGGGCGTTGTCCCAGGGACACTGCCAGACCAGTTTAATCTAGCTGCTCTGTCCCTCCTCAATCTCCCATCAGCACACAGACTATTGTCTGACCCCACCCTTCCTTGTACTCTAGTAATCTATGTAACCTATTGTATGTAAATGAGGCGGTTGGGGGCTTAAACTATGTGTGCTGTGTTCATTAAAGAGTTGCTGTTTAATCTTCACCATGTGTCGTCTGGTGTTTTGGTGGAAAAGGCCCTAAGTGATCCAAGTCAAGCCTCGGCGTCTGGGTCTGAAGTGTTTCAGGGTCCCTGATAGCTACAAGGAAGCAGACTTGGTGGAGGTACTCGGTCGGAGTACTGGACATCCCATCAATAGCCTCTACTGCTCTGGGTCTGTCTTTCTGCCTTAAGGGCAGGAGATGTTTGGCAGAGAATTCCTTGTCTAGAAAATTCTCAGCTTCCCCAGAGTCAATCATAGCCTCACACTGTACAACGGTTTTCTTACAAGACAAAGTAATTCTTATAAGGAAACGGTTCTTAGTCAATTTAGGGGACATATACATCACACCTAAGGTTGGTCCCCGAACATGCCTTAGGTACGCAAGTTTTCCGGCCGAACCGGACATGAAAACCTTTGTCCCCTTTTGCCACAATACAAACACAACCCCTCGTTGCGTTTGTGTTGTCTCTCTGCCTCATTGAGTTTAGCAATGCCTAGTTGCATGGGTTCAGATTCTGGAGGTGGAGCATGGCTATGAATAAGTTAGAACGTCTAGTACGCTGTTTGTTTTTCTCTCTCAATGTCTATCATGTAAGCAATAAAGTCATTAAGGTTAACCGGAAGATCTCTGGCTGCGGTCTCGTCTTGTATATTCTTCGCTAAACCTTCGGAAAAAGCAGCCACCAAACCGCTATTGCTCCATCAACCTCAGACGCCAATGTCCTGAACTCTATGGTGTAATCAGCTACAGAGCAGTTGCCTTGTTTTATTCTCATTAGGGCTCTGGCAGCGTTCTTTTCTCTCCCTTTTGGCTCAAAAGTAGCTTTAAATGCTGTTAGGAATATATTGTAATCACTGGCAACTGTATTTCCACTCTCCCATAAGGGATTGGCCCAGGCTAAAGCCTTACCCGTTAATTGGTTTATTAAATAGCCAATATTTGATCTATCTGTAGGGAATGAACCAGGGGAAGCTTTGAAGTGGTATTCAATTTGGTTTAGAAAACCTCTAAATTCCTTAGAATCACCTCCAAAACGAGGGGAAGGTGAAAGGGTTATGGACGGTGGTTTGTGTGCCACAGGTGCTACTACAGGTGGTGGAGCCACAGGCAGTACCGGAGGTGCCTCCAGATAGGCAGTTCTCTGGAGCAAGGTCTGGAATGCTTGGGCAAACTGATCTAACCTGTGGTCCATATCCTCCACCCTACTCACACAGGCAATCATATGTTTGCATAGATCCATGGTCTTGCCGTAATGTCACGACTGCTAGTATGGTCCAACAAGCAGAAACTATGTAAACATATACATATAAAAAGAAAGGAAATAAAAGGACAGAGCGTAAGCCGGACCTTAGAATGGCTGGACTAATATGCTAGAGATAGAGAATAGTCGAAGGGAAACCCGAGGTCAAGGAAGCCAGAAATACTCAGATATCGTTTAAACAAGCCAAGTCAGGGGAACCAGAATTCGGAATAACCAGGGAAAAGCCAAGATCAGGATACCAGGAAATCAGATTCACAAGGATAAACGCACTCTCGGGAACCAGGAACAGGAAACCACGACAGGGCAAAGAATTGGTCAGAGGTCCGTATAAATTTGAGGGGCGGAGCTTGTGATGTGCGCGACCACATGGTCAGCGCTATCTTTGATTTGGGTGCAACGCCCAGAAGACGCGGAGGAGCGGTTCCCGGCTCGCCGACGAGCAGATAAGCTCGCAATATCGGCGAGATCGTGCCGGTTGGGCACGGCTGCGCCATGCACCGGGCCGGGTGCCGCAACAGTAGACAGCGAGCAAATGTGGCTTATTTGTAAAATAAGAGTATGACACAGACGAATAAATGAAAAATGAGACACTGTCAGAGTAGAAAGAAAAAAACACCACGTCAAGAGTGCGAATATTTAAGACACGAGACAGAGGAGAAAAACCAGCTTAGCTGAAAGCTGACAGGGAGAGCACTCTATGTTAACTGGCTAGTCCCCAAGGAAACAAAATACGACTGATAAGTCCCAGAAAAAGGGATAGTGTGAAGCAGGGGTCTCACAAAACACATACCTCGAAGCAGCCTGCAGACCGAGAGGCGTGAGAGGGAACATAAGCCACAGAAATGGTGTACCGGAAGACAACAATAGGCCGGAAAGACTTCCCTTTTAAAAACATTTAAGCCAAGGAGTTCAGGACACCCACGACCTGGGCTACAAAGGAATAAAAATGCCTCTCCAGACACCAGCAATGTCAGGCCCGCCGGACTTGCAGAGATAATTGCTTAGTGCCCAGCGTCCAACAGTCCCAGGGCAACTCTCGAGTCATAACGCTCAAACATCAACATGTGTGGGATCCCAGCCGAATTCAAAAGGAGAAACCCAGAGGTAGGAATCAATAACGGGTCTTCGTACATCAAACCCTAGATGTAGAGGGAACCACGTCTGAGTCCTCAAAAGTTGTACGATCAAGAGTATCTACACTCTGAGAAGCTTGATCTGATGGAAAGTCCTGTGTATCATGGAGAAAGGCAGCAACGTATACGCTCTCATGAACGCATCCACTGCCGTGTCGAGAGAAAAGAGTCAGCTGAGGAATGACACCATGAGCGGTTTGACCTAGACATGTAGAGGTCCAGATGGAGCGGACACTGAAGGAAGTCCAAGTCCAAAACACTAGGAATGAAGTTGCCAATCGGTGGCGTCCCACCAGTGCAGGAAAAAATTCAGGATGAAGTCTGGAGGAAGCCAAAATCTCCTCGTTGTTCTAGGCCACCAATGGAGTTCCAGGTGCGCCTTGTCTGAAAGGGGGACCTCAACCAAGCTGCAGGAAGCTGAAGTCCTGAGATTGAGATTAGGTTCCAATAATACATGGGTCCCGGGAAGATGGGCTGAATGGAGGATGAGGGAAGACCAAGTGTCTGACATCCTTCCTGATTGTGGCCACCTTGGTGAGAGGAAGACCAAGCACCGCCTGAGTCAAATCCACAATGAAGCTCAGAAACCGGACCAACCAAAAGTGCACCAGATAGGACTTCTTCACATTGATTACGAACCACAGATCCTGGAGCAGAAGGACCATGAGGAACATTAAGACATCGCAGGACGACTGGGTCCTGTGTCATCAGTTGCTTTGCAGGGATAAGGGACCTGGGAATCAGTAGAATGTCGTCCAGAGATACACCATATCCCTAGGTTCTCAGAGCCGCCATGACTGGTTTCAACAATGTTATATAGCACCATGGGACTGAGCCGAGGCTGAATAGAAGGCAGGGAAACTGCCGAATGCAGACTAGCCACCAGAACATTGCCTGTCGTCGCAATAGATCAGCATAGTGAGAAAGGCTTCCCTCAGTTCCAGACACGAGAACCGAATGTCCACGCAGAGCAAATCCCTAGGAGGTGAATGCCCTCCATCTTGAAACTTTGATAAATGCGTTGAGGGCACGAAGGTTGAAAAATTGAGACAGCCTGCCCATAAGCAGTAAGTAAGGCAAATAAGACTCTTACCTAAGAATTATTAAGCCCGGGTGGATGAGGAACCACAGTCCCTGAACGAACCAGCAGGGAACAGTTGGCGGTACCGGGAGGAATAGCAGGAGAGAGACTCCGAAAGTGCGCTGTCGACCAGCCCTCCAAGTATCCATCTTGCTGTCCAGTGTGTAAAGAGCCGCCTTGTGGCGCTCCATGGGATGGCCACATTGGCATTGCCACACTAGCAGATGGTACATTGGACCCATTTATGAAAGAGGTGTGCATCCACCAGTGTTCCTTCATTCAGAGTGTCGTCAGCCATGGGAAAAATCTGAGTCAGCGGGTCGCTGATATTAAGGAGCTTGTCGTGGGTTGAAGAGAGATCGTCCCCAAGGATCCGGGATCTTTACAGTATTGACAGCAAAGGTCGACTGGGGAAACATTTACCAACCAAAGGTGCTTTTGCAATGCAAGTGGCATACAAGTTGTCAGTATTGTAGAAATGAAGGACATTGCAATCGGGGGCCCCCGAGAAGGTGTCCACATCCGCACGTCCTGCCACACCAGGGCCCAGTCTAGCCAATTTAGCGGAATAATTTGCCCTTGTGCGTGGGGGCACTGTCCAGGGATGCTAGAATTGGGAGCTTGTCTCCTGGGGGTGGAAAGACCCATCTAAGTTAGAGCCTCTAGAGTCAGGGACGAGAGGAGTATGCTGAGAGGCAATTGGGGGGGAAAACCCCATGGAAAATGGAGAGCTTCTTAGGTAGGGAGTCCATGAAAGGCCTTCTAGGTACATAATGGCTGAGGCTAGTAGTTCCACTGAAACAGAAAAAAATAAACACAGGTCACCCAACAAGCACTATAGCTTAAAGCAGAGCAGCCCAATAGAGAGGGGGTCATTCTCTGTCTGATGGAAATATTTGTGAATGAGAAGATGGCAAGCTGTGAGTGATCGGACGGCACCCTGTGAATGGTCGTGAGTGACAGGATGGCCCATCTGTGGTCGGATGTGAGCGAACAAACAATGAGGGGGGAGCAGCACATTCATGTCTACAGAATACATACTGTGCTGTCCTCACATAAAAAAGAACCTGCAAGAGAGAGGAGGAAAAAAGGGGCCAGTCACACAGCCAGTAGAACCTCCACGCAGTGCTGCAAGTGTAGCCCAAGGGCCAAGACGCAAAGCGAGCGTGTGGGAGCCGCATGGCCCTGACAAAATGGTGGGCATTGCCTATCGCGCAAAATGCAGCCGCTCTGCCTAAAGCGCCCGCCGATCGGGAGAGCACACAGGACGCGGGCAGGTAAGAATATGGTGTGAAGCACTGAAATCTATGCGGACGGCGCAGGAGAGCGGACGGGGGAAAAGGGAAGCGACAGACTCAAGAGTGCTGCGACTGTAGCAATGCACAGAGAGGGGAGACCAGAGCAGAGGAAAACCCACAAAGTAGTCCACACAAGCCCAAACGCCCCACACAAAACTAGATAATAGATTAAAAAAAAATATACTAGACTAAATACAGCAGACATCAAGGCAAAATGCAGCCTCTATTACATTACAATATGAAAATTAGAGTAATAAACACAGCTCTGAGCAGACACACTCTCTGAGTTAGGAAGGAGACTGAGGGAGAGATGGGGAGAGGGGAAGGAGACTGAGGGAGAGATGGGGAGGGGGGAAGGAGACTGAGGGAGAGATGGGGAGGGGG
>OW240913.1:232418387-232427881 GCA_933207985.1 Pelobates cultripes
AAAATACACGTACAAAGATATTGATTAAATATATATCTAATTTTTATTATATATATGTATATATAATAAAAAATAAATATGTAAATACATTAAATTAAATAAAAAATGTATACATGTGTAATTTCGTTCTAACTATATTTTAAAATTAATATAATAATATATATATATATATATATTTATTGATATCAAAATACATGTAGAACGAAATAAATATATATATATATATATATATATACCTACATATAAATAAAAATAATTTTAAAAAATTATATATATATATATATATATATATATACAGTGTGTGTGTGTGTATGTATATATGTATATATATATATATATAATAATTCTACGTATATATTTATGTTATAATTTTACACAGGTCATTTTATTAATTACAATTTGCAGGACCTGCCTGACAACTCAGGCCGAAAGTTCAGGGATTTTAATTTGCTAGCACTATATTTAACCCTGTAACTTTGCAATACAAACCTGTACATGGGGGGTACTGTTTTACTCGGAAGACTTCGCTGAACACAAATATTAGTGTTTCAAAACAGTAAAATGTATTACAACGGCGATATCGTCAGTGACAGTGACATTTTTTGCATTTTCACACACAAATGGCACTTACACTGACGATATAATTGTTGTGATCCGTTTTACTGTTTTGAAACACTAATATTTGTGTTCAGCGAAGTCTCCCGAGTATAACAGTACCTCTCATGTACAGGTTTTATGGTGTTTTCAAAAGTTACATAGTCAAATATAAGGCTTGCGTTTCGGTTTTTTCACATTAAAATTCGCCAGATTGGTTATGTTGCCTTTGAGACTGTACAGTAGCCCAGGAATGAAAATTACCCCCATGATGGCATACCATTTGCAATAATAGACAACTAAGGGTATTGCAAATGGGGTATGTTGAGTCTTTTTTAGTAGCCACTTAAACACTGGCCAAAATTGGCGTTCAAATTTAGTTTTTTTGCATTTTCAATTATTAACACTAACTTTGGCCAGTGTTTGTGACCAAGTGGCTACTAAAAAAAACTGGACATAACCCATACCTTGGGTTGTCTACTTTTGCAAATGGTATGCCATCATGGGGGTAATTCTTATTCCTGGGCTACTATATGGTCTCAAAGGCAACGTAACCAATCTGGCGAACTTGTGAAAAAACTGAAAAATGTAACACGCTATATTTGACCCTGTAACTTCCCAAAACACCATAAAACCTAAACATAGGGTGTACTGTTTTACATATGAGACATCGCTGAATACAAGTATGTGTATTTTATTGCAGTAAAAGCAAACAGTATTTTGACATTCACAGTTAAAATGTCACGTAGAACTAAGAAAATTTAAAAAATCTTATTTTCTCCAATTTTTTTATATTTTATTCATATTAAATTATGTTCCATACCTAAATATTTATTTTTAATATTTAATATAATTTAATATTTATATAAATATTTGATGTTAAATGAAAGCCCTGATTCCCCTGAATAAAATTATATATAATAAGTGTGGGTGCATTTAATATGAAAGAGGTGAATTACGGTTGGACAGACATATAGCGCAAATGTTTTGTTTACATTTTGTTTTGATCACAACTTGTACATTTGGCTGCGGTCTTAAGGGATTAATTTGACCATATAACTTCATAAACATATGGCTAAGGCATCTATGGATGTATTTTTGGAGAAACATTTCAAATATTGTTTTCAACATATTAAAATATCAAATATTATTAAATAATTTTAAAAGTTTATCCAAAAATATTAAATAATTTGTAAAGATTATACAACACTGTGACGAAGTGCCCTTTGCCACTTGGTCTTGGAGAGGCCTGCTGGCCAGCCTCTTGCCTTGTGACTATGGCCCTGGGGTGTATGGCCCTTTAAAACCATTATTTGGACATATTGGATTGTAACACACTTTTTCTGCCCCTTTAATTCCATGAGAAAACGTGCCTCTTCCCCTCCCCCTTTTTCTTGTACATTTTTTCTCCAGTATGGCGCTGTCCCAGGGACACTGCCAGACCAGTTTAAACTGGCTGCCTTGTCCCTCCTCAATCTCTCATCTGCCCTTGCTAAACTTTAACCCCATGGCGATTTTATTCTGTTCGTGGGATCTGAGCGCTGTTCGGATATATTAAGCTCAGATCCAAACTATCTGGGGATAGGTTGAATGTGGGGGTTCTGTTCAGTATAATAGGAATTATGTATTTTTGCTCTTGTTGTAAATGGTGACATTCCCTGTACCTGGAGATAATTAAGTTACCACACACATGTAACGGACCGTTTCTCTCACAAGAGGATAAAAACCGTTTAGGCGATAATCCCCTTTCCCATAGACCAGCAGCTACTGCAAGCACCAAACTCCCGAACTGCAAACTGTACGAATTCACCAACTCCCGAACTGGAAACACACGAACACTGGAATCAGCCGAACAGGAAAAGCATACAATCCGCTTACACTCCTGGCAGTCAGCATACAATCCAATTCCCCCCAAAAACGAGACGACACATCGGTTTGAGGGTCAAGCAGAATCTCCCTGTACTGTCATATACAGTCTCTTTTATTCCCAATCCACAAACATAGTACAGCCCACAGGGCGTTACAAAACAACCAATCAATCCGTACAATACACCCAGACACTCCCACACAAAATCCTCCCCTCTGCATGTGATATGATTACTGAACACAATGGGTAATCTCATTATCACCGGTAGAGGAATACAGTTTTTACACAACATTTATAACTTCTAAAATATACATGTCACAAACATAAAACATACATTTTCATAATCAATCCATTCAGGGGAACAACATATAAAAAAATGGCACGAATCAGACCAGGGGTTCAAAAGTTAAGGGAAAGTCCTTTGTGACTAAATGAAGCATGGCTTTCTGGCCCAAACCAGTTTCAGAGTCTTCTATCCTGGAGAGTAATTCAATTATCTCCCAGGACAGACACAGACTCCATTAAGCACATGGTTGCAAAAAGACACAAAACACTTTAAAATACATAAAGTCACCTTTACACATAACACACAGACATTTCACATATCCCCAGATAGCTGGGATCTGAGTGCACATTATTAGATGAATGGCACTCAGATCACACAAATAAGCCTTTCTGCAGGGGAAATAAACGGTTTAACCCGCAGGGCCATAGTCCAAAGGGAGCAGGCGAGCAACCAGGCTTCTCCAGTTCACAGTGGCGAGGTTGGTTTCGCCACAACACACTTAAGCCAATTATCTCCAGGATAGAGGAGAAGATAGACCGGCTGCACAGCCTAAATCTGTGGAACTGTTTTGGGCAGGAAAGCCATGCTTGCAGTCGTTCAAATAGGACTTCCACCTATCTTTCGAACCACTGGACCAAATTGTATGATTTTTGGATAAGTTTGTATACTGATTTTGTTGATTCAGAATATATAAAAATTGCAAGTATGGTTTGGAAGTTATGAATATTGTGTAAAACTGTATATTTTCTGCCTGTGTAATTAAGTTAGCACATTTTGTTTGGTGATTATATCACAGGCAGAGGGGAGGGTTTGTGTGCCTTGGCTGGGAGTGTCTGACTGTACTGTTCTGATTGGCTATTGTAACTGCATGCCCTGTATCTCACAAGGTCCACGTGGGTGGTAACCTTGTGGGAAAACTTGTATAAAAGAAAGTCCTTTGGTGCTCATTAAACATCATCTTGTATCTTCATGAAGTTTCAGCTCATGTTTGGGGGATTGGAGAACTACTCTCTGGAGATTGCTATAATCACTATACTCCCCAGGGTATAATCACTAAGCTCTGCTAAGAGCTTGTTCCTGTTCCTGCTCTGGAATTCGGAGAGGTCGACCGCCCCGAAGTCTTGGGTCCAGAGTGGGTGGAGACGACGAGACCCCAACCAAGCTGCGGCGGTTCGTGGGGTCTTCAGTGGTTATGGTGTCAGGTGGAGTGCTTGGAGCCCTCGGAAAGCACTAGGAGCAACCGTCAACAGAAGGTACCCGGTCGGGGTGCCAAGCGGTTCTGTTACAAACACTATTAAATTGAGGCCATAGTATTTGGTGTAATAAAACACCCAGTTTATATTGTTCCCTGAGTACATTAATTATACCCATGGATACCTTAGCCATTTGTTTGGAAAGTTATAGGCCAAACTAAAGATATCCCAAATGTTGACATTCCATGCTTAATTCTAACCTTTCCACTTTCCTCCGAATGTCCCCTACATGATAGCACCGGGTAAATAAAGTGTTTGTATGTGGGCTTGGGGGTAGGGGATTGAATCAACTGCTTGTTTTGTGAAAGTGATAATATTTTTTATTTGCTATAGTGTGTAATGCAGTGAATACTCTTGCAATGCAATGGACATACTTACCCCTCCCCATTCTTTTTAGAATTTTGAGGTGGGGTAATTAAAAAAACAAACAAAAACAACTTAGCTCTTTTTTTAAATTAGGTGTTCTTGCAAGACCACTTACTATTATCTCACATATATATTATTATTCTTATTATAGCCAAATTTACCACCCTAACTCCTGCCACAGTTTTTACACTACATAGACAGTAATATACCAAAATGTGCGGATTGTTCCCGATCCGTATGCTATTACTTTGTTGAACGTTTCGCTGAATGGTTCAAGAAATATCATCGTTTTTGTGGCAAAATTGGTCTCTTAGGAATGAATGACGAAATGTTCAAAACTAGAGTGGGAGCTGACAAAAGCTAGTGTGAGCTGAAATATCAGGACATGATTTCTAAACTGCCACCACTCCTTCATTTTCAAGCCCACCTACACAAATCTTATATCAAAATGTTAAGCTATCCCTGCTGCCACTAAAAATGTCCACTAAGCCGTAGTCCTGATAGTTTTCACAATATGACCATTTGTTTGCAACTCACGCCGTCCATTGACATTCATTGAAACACCACTCTAGCCACCTCAAATTTGAAGGGCAATTTCTAAACTGGGACTGTGCCTTCATTTTTAATATTTCAGAGACATACTATGCATCAAAATGTAGGTCTGGGTCTTGTGATTCTCACAATATAAAGCTGTAGGATTTATAGTTTTTAAACTTTGACCGTTTGAAGATGGCAACCGCCAGTGAAGTGAGCTATTTGGAGCAGTTTGTTTTTAACCGCTTGTGACGAAGTGCCCTTCATCACTTGGCCCTGAATAGCAAGACTGGTTAATTTGCATATTACTAATTCTGCAGTCACGTGAGATATTTTCTGTTAAACATTGTCTCCCCTAGCCCTTTAAAAATATGCCATTGTGTTATAATAAGTCACTGCATGTTGCCTGCTATGATTTGGCTGTTTGTAATTTTATTGAGTTTTCACAGCATTGTTAATGTAATGACCATATGGGCTAGTCCCAAGTAAAATAAAGGTTTAGACAGTTCTTCTTGATCCCTCTAAACGTAGCCTTGTCTTGTTATTGGATGGAGCTGTTATAATCACACTGGGGATTGCTATGCTCTGCATACTCCCCTGAGCTTGAATCACTTATCTCTTTTAAGAGCTTGTTCCTGACACACTCTCCTTGGAGGAGAGGTCTTCCCCACACATTCCTGGATGCTGGAGGTTCATACAGAGTGGAAGGAAGAGGTCTTTCCTACACGGTCCTGGAGGACAGAAGCTGATCCAGGGTAGAAGGAAGACGGCGAGACTCCAGTCAAGCTACAGCGGTTGCGTAGTTTGTGGTGTCCGGTGCGGTGCTTGTGGTCCTCGGTGCAAGCTAGGAAGCGTCCATCAACGGAGGGTACTCGGTCGGAGTACGGGGAGCTCCGTTACACCGCTCTTCTCTGCCCTTGCTGTAGAGTGAGTTGCCATAGGAACCCAGGTGTGTGAGCAGCCAGCAGAGTGTTCCGGAACACAGAGGCTGCTAGATGAAACACATTCTCTAAACTACTGTCATTCCTTCAGTTTTGATAACACAAAAGTGAGCACTATCACATTTAATAAATATATTTCTATGTTAGTAAATTCGTTATACCTGTAACAGAAAAACAGTAACATACAATGTTACAACAATACAGCTAATCAATGTTTCATAAAGTTGCTCTGCCCAGTCCAACCTTTCCACAGTTACTCCAACCACACAACAGTTATTCAAGCCACTCCACCCAGTTAGTCCGCCCATTTCAGTTGTAGACTATATTTATTTTACTTCGCTCTCTTTTTATTTCTTTGAATATTCTCTACAGTTGGGCATTCAGAGTGAATTCAAAGTGCTTTTTCAAATGTTAGGCATAAATAACCTGGAATAATCTGAAAACAGCTGATTTGGGGAAAAAGCTTAGTTAATTTATTTTGGCCTGACATTTGCAATTCACTTTGAATGTTTGACAGGTAACACTTTAGTGAATAAAACTGACTACTTTGTTAAAGTACTTACAGGAAGGGAATCTGTATGATCAAAATTGTATTTTTATTCTTTTTAAATCAGCGGTAAAATCCCACCTTTGCAGTTTTGAGCACACAAGAAAAAGTGCAGAGTTGGGCTACAAAATTTATAAGGTAGAAGTTATGTTGAATGCGTAGAAATCTTTTTAAATTTTTTTGTCACGGAAGCCCCTGTGCCGCTAGCCACCTGCAGACAAACTGTGGGCCCTGTCCCTGAGATCCCTTTTCCTGTTGATTTGTATTCTTTTCCCCACATGACCATACTAAAAACCGGCACAGGACACCCAGCCATCTCTGAAAGACTATATCCTCTACAAATACCCCGTCAATGCCTTGCCCTTACCACCATAAGCCAAGGAAGCACAAAGTGCTACCTCAAGGAATTCCCGGGACTTGGTATAGCAGAGAGTACCTGACTGGTAGCTACCCATAAATCATGTGGAACTATAGATCGGATTGCGGGAGTGCAGCAGTCCGGTCAAACTTCATCAGGGTAGCTCCCAGCCCCAAGACCATCAGCATGGGCACTTGTGTTGCAGGAATGCAAGGCCAAGAAGCACATAAGAGACTGGACACAGGTTCTCAGGAAGCAAAAAACCATTTATTTTGGTAGCCGGCTACCTGTGTCATTAGTACAGACTAATGTCTGCAAAAAGGGCTGAGAGAGCCACCTCCAGCGTAAACCGGGATGATGCAGCTCATAGGTAAGCAAGATATGCAAGGGTTACTCCCATTACTCGTTGATACAGTTAATAACCAATTAGGAACCATTTAACTATTACTTTATTCATTTCCTACTTTACTGCATTTGAACATTCTTAGCATTCCTGTACATGCGTCCTGGCCCTGATCATGTACAGCTCGTGTCCCATATACGGGTATATGGCTCTGAGGCATTTCCGAGATCGTCTACCACATTCCCCCTTTTGATGCTTAAGAACCTGGATACAGGTGACTGACAAGCATCATAACACAATGAGTCCTGTAGGGACTAGAACAGATGGGGCTATATAATGTCTTTCTATTGACCATTGGTGCCCTTTGTTCCCTTAGGAACTGTTCATATGCAGGGGATCCTAGTTTCTCATCCTCCCTGAGTGGGATTAGGAAAAGGGAGGTTTCAGGGTTCCCAGTACACAGGCTCCCGAACAATCCCTGGGGAGTTCAGAGTAGGCCTTAAGGCCACAGATCCAATATAAATAATTAGGTGCTTTTCAGGTGGACCCTGCAGACAAATTAGTCCATACATCCTTCAGATGGGAGTAGTTCCCGAAGGGGTTGGGGATTGGTTCAGGGACATCGGCTGCGGATCACCAGGAGGTGGTCCCATCAGAGGAATTGTATGTTTGCTGCCCTAAACAAGTGAGAGTACCTACAAAAGTCTTAAATTCTGGACCAGATCTGCCTATGCACACATTCTCGATTATGGAGGTTTTTAGCAAACATTTAGATTTGGGACGGGGTAATAAACCTCCCTCCTCACCACGGTCTGTCTCACGTGCTTCCCAGGGCCACTGATTGCCCATTTTGATGCCACCACATACATAACAATTGGTGATATTGGAGATTGAGCTATGTTTTCGACTAGATCAGGATGTGTCTCACTATTTATGACTTCAGTTTTAATATTCAAATATAGTATGGTTCCTGGGTCTGTACCAGACGCATATATCTGCAGACCATGGAAGATGCCCCACTTGTGCAGGAATACCAGGGGATCAAACAGGGTTTCAGGTGTCGAGACCACAACTAGATGTGGCCGACTTTTTCTGCAGTTAGGGTATCTGATTTATAGGTGGCCCAACCTAAAGGAGCAGTAGTTATACCCACCATCTATGCAATCGGATTAGGGCCTCCTTCAGGACCCTTAAGGCCTGCTGTTTTTCTTGTTCCCAGAGGAATGGGTCATGTTCAGGGCCTTTGGTGGTCTCATAGAGGGGTTTAGCAATGATAGCGAAATTAGGTATCCATATGTGACAGGATTCGACGGGCCACCTCTAGTGGCTGCCTAACTCATTAATCATGCTTCTGGTGTGCTTATTCTTTTGATTCACACACTTTCTGGCGACGTGTGGGTGTGCAGCACACGGCTTCTTTGGGTTCTGGGCCAAGATTACGGCTTCCCTCTGAGATGTGGAATCCTAAGTACTTGACTGCTTTGCAGCATATTTGGGCTTTTTTTCTGGACATCGTCTATCCTGCTTCGCAAAAAATCCGCAGACGTTGATTGATAGCTTGCAGACACTGGAATGAGGAGGTCATCCACATATTGCAGGAGGACACAGTGACTTGGCTCAAACGTGAAATCCTGCAAGTCTTGACTGAGTGCTTCTCCAAACAGGGTGGGAGACTTTTTGAAACCTTAAGGGAGCCTGGTCCAGGTCAGTTGTCTCTTAATTCAGATGGTGGCATCTTTCCATTGGAAAGCAAATATACGTTGGCTCTCTTCTGCCCCTCGCAGGCAGAAGAAAGCACCCTAAGATCCAGAGCTGTATAGTAGGAAGTCCTGCCAGGGATTAAGGCAAGCAGGTTGTATGGGTTAGGGACAACAGGGTGAATAGTGAGTACAGCATTGTTGACAGCTCTGAGGTCCTGAACAGGCCTGTACTCGTTGATACCTGGTTTGTGTACAGGTATTAGGGGGGATTCCAGGGTGACTGGCAGAATTTCAGGATGCATGAATTTCTCTCACTGGTACTGTCTCTGGCTGATGGGGGACACACCTGGTTTCAATTCAGTTTGGACTGGAGGCCTGTTTAGGGCCAGACCAGGGGGGCTTATGTTCAGCCCATATACCTGGGATGTCTAGGATGCCTGTATGTAGTGAAGGTTTTCTCATGAGTATTTTCATGATTTTCTCTAGGATTTTTTTAATTCCTCTCTCTCCTACCTGTGGGCTATGGTATTGTTTCTGAAAAACTGCATTAATTACCTCTCAGGGTTAACTCCACCTCTAGTGGCTGCCTAACTCATTAATCATGCTTCTGGTGCAGTGGCGTACTAAGGGGGGGGCGGTCCGCCCCGGGTGCCAGCCGGGTAGGGGGTGCCATGGCCAGCCCCCCGCCCCCCCCCATGCTGCAGC
>OW240913.1:232427981-232443656 GCA_933207985.1 Pelobates cultripes
AGAAATTAGGAGGGGGGTGAGAAAGAGAAATTGGGAGGAAGAGAAGGAAATTGGAGCGGGAGGAGAGATTGACATTCATCACATACACACAATGCACCCTTTGCACACAGAAAAACACACAATGCATTACACACACAGACACACATACACAAGCAATGCAACCGTTACACACAATGCATCCCTTACACACACAGAAACACACAATGCATTCATTACACACACTCAATGCACCCCCTACACACATTCAATGCATCCCATACATACACAGAAACACACCTTGCAGTCCTTACACATACAAACACAATTTCACACAATGCATTCCTTACACACATCCCCTACACACTCCACCCCCTGTGAACAAACTCATTGGTGGAACATGAAGGTGGACCCTGGGACCCAGACCTTGATCTGTGTAAAGGACCCCCAAAAAATGGAGCTGCTTCCAGTTCTCCCAGAACATTGATTTTTGTGACCACAGTTACAAACCGCCTCCAGAAAGCCTGTTCTGCACCAGACCAGTGGAGCCAGACTGCAGCTAGAGCCCATCATCATCCCTCATCTGGTTGTAAGTAGGCAATCTAGTATATTATTCGTGGCACTAAGCTCTAATTTACCTCACATTAAAGAAACACTATAGTCCCCAGAACCACTTCAGCTTAATATAGTGGTTCTGGTGTCTATAGCCTGTCCCTGCAGGCCTTTTAATGTAAACACGGCGGCACTGCAGCACTGGCGTTAGTTAACATGGCAAATCATATGGTTGGGGCATTGTCATGTCACATGGGGGGCGGCAAACTTTACTTTTGCCTAGGGCGGCAAAAATCCTTGTACCGGCCCTGGCTGGAGGGGGCTGTGTGAGCTGTGGCCGCACAGTGTCCCATGGTAGTTAGGGTGCCGTGCGGCCAGTACAGCTCACTCAAGCAAACAGCTGATAAACTGGCCGCACGGAGGAAATGTGTATGTGTGACTGTCTGTCTGTAACTGTGTGTGACTGTCTGTCTGTAACTGAGTGTGTGACTGTCTGCCTGTAAATGTGTGTGTAGGGCTGCAGGGATTTTGTAGAAGGGGGTGGGGGTTTTGTATTGGGACAGGAGTCTTTATAAGGGGGGATAAGCAGGGGATTTGTGGAAGGGGGTTGCGGGGGTTTTGTAGATGGGGCAGTACAGGATTTGTAGAAGGGGCAGGACAGAGGTTTTGTAGGAGGGGCAGGGCAGGACAAGGGTTTTGTAGGAGGGGCTGACAGTGGTTTTGCAAAGTTTACAAATTGTAAAAATAAAAGAAATAAAACCTTTAACATTTTTTACAGGTTTTTTTTTTTTATTTTTTTTTGGGGGGGGGTGGGGGGGTGCCAAGCACAGGATCCGCCCTGGGTGCCAAATGCTCTAGGTACGCCCCTGTTCTGGTGTGCTCATTCTTTTGATTAGACATTTACATAGTTACATAGATTTCTTGGTTGAAAATAGACTAAAATTCATAAGATTCAACCTTTAAAGGAACACTATAGTGTCAGGAATACAAACTATAGTTTGGAAAGTGCAAATTAGGTCCCTGGAATGCTTTGATTCCAGCTTCAAAAGGTTTAAAACGTACCCTTTTCCTGCACAATGCGCGCCCAGTTGCGGTTGGCTCTGTGTCCTTGACTGAGATCATCAAAACAAATTATCTCCGTGAATCTAATGTTTTCCCATAGAAATGTGACAGGAAAGAAAAACAAGCCTGGCTGCAGCATTCATTATGGACTGTAAAGGGCCAGTATGGTTTCTGGAGAGATCAATTAGGAGAGAATAAAAGGCATCAATGTAAGACATTACAAGAGCAATGTTTTTAAGGCACTATTAGTATGATTTGGCTACAGACTGGTTAACGAGTGTAAAGGTGAGGCTAGAATGAAAGATAACACCAATTCAACAAGCTTGCAAGGATGAGTTGATCCACAGTCTATCAACTTGCAGGAGTGTCAGCCGAGGACTAGTATTTAAAAAATATATATATATATTTTTTTTTTAAGTGCAGGGAAGTACACAGAATATGACAGTGATATATAGTGCATTTTAAGATGTTTGAGTACAGGCTTAGTGTTATAACACAATATGTCTAGAGGAATTGCTATTTTTTTCTTTTAGAGATTGCAAAGCATTAACAACAAACATGTTAAGCAAACACAGAAAGAATCAGTAGATCATGCTGGGTTCAAGAAAGAAAGCCTTAGGCTGACAGTGTAACATTTGGACACTATACCTATATGTTCTTGTGCATGTGTTCAACTAAATATATAATCAACAGAGATAAATGTGACATGTTGTTTAGCGCGTGTAAGATAGGGTGCTGCTAAACCGAGGGGGATGTCCATTAGTGAACTGCCAGACTCAGCCGATTCCTGTGGGTAGCAGGATCGGGGTGACAGGCGCTGCTTACCACGGACAGTCCTCCTCCTTGGTGGATGATGCAGGGCTTTCGTGGTCCTCTGCCTAGGAGGAAGAAAATCCTGATGCGCAGGTTTACTCCGGAGCTTGTCACATTTAGTATGCCTCTTAGTCTCTCCCTGAACTCTGCTCTCTTGTTTGGCTGTGGTAGCTGCCATACGGTGCTGGAGCTTGAGCCAGAGGTGTCAGAAATTTTGGTCGAGCCGCAGTTAGAATTCTGCAACAGCGTCGCTGGTGGTCTGCCGGCGGGGTCTCACGCCACGGGAATCCGCGAGAGGAACTCCTGCGATGTTGTGGCTTTGTCCACAGTGTGCTGTTGCTCGCTTGGTGTGGTAATTGCTTGCAAGCCAGGTAGCGGGTCCATGTGTAGGGCTAGATTGCAAGGAGATGAGCCACCTCTCATCCGTCCAGGCCCTGGTAGGCTGCAACAGAATCCTTGGGCACTTGTTGGTGAAATTTGTCAGGAAAAGTATGATACCGCTTGCCCGGGCTCCCTTCCTTATAGACAAGGCAAGACAGTTTATCACACGGTTTACCACTGGGCGCCTGAGGCTGGGCCTCCAGTATGGTGCCAAGCAGTGGAGAAGACCGTGAGAGGACAGTAGTAGAAATAATACCCTCTGGCAGAATAATAGGAGATGTCACCTGTTCTGGAGCTGATTCATTATCAAATTGCCTGGACAAGGCGTCAGCCTTGGTATTTTTAGAACCAGGTCTATAAGTAATGAGGAAGTTAAAACGTGAAAGGAACAGTGACCATCTAGCCTGTCTGGAAGACAAACGCTTGGCATCCCCTATATACACCAGGTTTTTGTGGTCAGTTATGATCAACAGGGGGTCCTTGGAACCCTCCAAAATATGTCGCCATTCCTTGAGGGCAAAAATAATGGCCAACAGTTCTCTATTGCCAATATCATAGTTGCGCTCAGCAGGAGACAGCTTTCTGGAGAAGTAGCCACAAGGATGCATTGGTGTTCCCTGGCTTTCTCTCTGAGAGAGAACAGCCTTTACCCCTGTCTCGGATGCATCAACTTCCCATATAAAAGGTTTACTGGTGTTGGGATGTTTTAGTATGTCCGCAGAGGCAAATCTTTGTTTAAGAGTCTCAAAAGCATTCACAGCCTCTTTGGACCATACCATGCTACTAACCCCTTTGCGAGTCAGATTAGTGATGGGGGCTATTACAGAAGAAAATCCCTTGATGAATCTTCTGTAATAGTTGGAAAACCAATAAACCTTTGCATGGCTTTTAAACCAGAGGGTAATGACCAGTGTAGTACAGCCTCTAGTTTTTTAGGATCCATTTGAAACCCAGATGCAGAGATGTTGTTACCCAAAAAGTGGACTTCAGGCTGGTCAAAAATGCACTTTTCTAATTTACAATAAAGTTTATTTTTCAACAATGTCTGCAGAACCTGTTTCATATGGGAGTGGTGAGTTTGAAGATCAGGGGAATACACCAAAATATCATCCAAATAAACCAAGACAAATGAGTAAATGAATTCCCTGAGTGCATCATTTATAAAGTCTTGGAATACGGCCGGGGCATTGCATAACCCAAATGGCATTACCAGATACTCATAGTGCCGTCTTCCACTCATGAATCTCTTTAATTCTAACCAAATTGTAAGCGCTCCTAAGGTCGAGCTTAGTAAATACTTTAGACCAGGGGTAGGCAACCTACGGCACTAGTGCCATGCACGGCACTCAAGTTGCCTTTGCACGGCACTCAAGGCTGCTAGAGCCAAACAGGCTCTGGCCTATCAGGAGTCCCAGTACAACTTCAGATATATGCTAATACGAAGAGGTGGTGAAGGACAATTTATGCCTATCCTCAATTTATGCATTGCAGCACGTAGAGGAAGTGATCTCAGAGCACTTCATTCCAGCACTTGTGAATGGGAATCAACACAGTAGTAGAGAAACCTGCAGTTGTTGTTGCAGCTCCTGTCCTTGACCTGTACCTGGCTGGCCTGCTCCCCACTGGAACCCAGGGAAGCCACCCACACTGCTAGATGTACACAGAAATGCAGAAAGACCCTCCCCTCATACAAATAATACGGACAGCCCACACACAAACATACACACAATCCGCACAAACATACACACAATCCGCACAAACGTGACACCTCTAACAATCCACATACATGCACACAACCCCACATGCAGCTCTCACATGCTATACCCCAAACAGCCCCCACACATACACACACTACCAAACACACAATGTGACATATCTATCCACACACACACAATTCCACAAGCTGCCCCAATACACAGCCCACATTCATATGTATCATACACAATACCACAATCTACTCATGAACATATACAATATAATAGCTCATATACGCACAAATACAACGATACAAAGCAATTACAGTATAAATAACTCAAGCAGAATACGGCAGCATACACACCTCAATTTAAAAAAATAGGACCGGCACGCTACGGGACATCACAATCCTATATCGGCACAGTGCTGCTAAAAGGGTTGCCTACCTCTGCTTTAGACCCTGTAGTCTATCGAACAATTCGGAAATGAGTGGGATAGGGTATGCATTTTTTACAGTGATTTTATTAAGTGCCCTGTAGTCTATGCAAGGGCGTAACTCAACACCCTTTTTCGAAACAAAAAAGAATCCTGCACCAGCTGGTGAGGATGACTTTCTTATGTGCCCTTTGCTCAAATATTCTTTGATGTATTCCTCCATTATTTTACTCTCCTGGGGAGATAAAGCATAAACTGCCCCCTTAGGAGGCATAGCGCCTGGAAACAGGTTAATGGCACAGTCATATGCTCTGTGGGGAGGCAATACATCGGATTGAGCCTTGTTAAACACCTCCTGAAGTTCTCGGTATTGTATGGGAACTCCAGGAGTTTGGGGAGTGGTAGTGGGAAGGTCAGTAGTACCCAATCTCTTTATTAGTGGTTTTATACATCAACACATCTTACCCCATTCCAATATTTCCCCATTAGCCCAGTCAATGTAGGGATTGTGCTTACTCAGCCACGGAAACCCTAATATGATAGGACATGATGGAGAAGTAATAATCTGAAACGTCATCTCCTCCCTATGGGAGGCCCCAATAGAGACCGTAATAGGGACAGTTTTGTGTGTTATAAGCGGTTGTGTGAGTGGTCTACCATCAATAGCCTCTACAGCTAGCGGTGTAGGTCTCTCCCTGACTGGTATCTCATTACCCCTAATAAACTGGACATCAATAAAATTTCCAGCAGCACCCGAGTCCATTAGGCCACTGTAAGAAAACATCTTGTTATCAAGGGAAATAGATACTTCAAGGAGGAATCTACTTTTATTTTTGTTAGAGGACAACTCCATCACACCCAAGACCTGTCCCCTTAAGGTTCTTAGGTGCAGAAGTTTTCCGGACTCACTAGGCAATCAGTTATCATATGTCCATTTCTACCGCAATATAGGCATAACCCCTCCTTTCTCCTATACTGTCTTTTGGCCTCCGACAGTCTAGTGACCTCCAACTGCATAGGTTCGCGGTCGGACAGTTCCGGGAGGTTAGACAAAACAGGTTTAGAGAATCGGGGTTCTAGGGACATAGCCGTACGTCTGGTCTTGCTTCAGGTGACATCTCTGAGTCTTAACCTATTATCAATATGCATGACAAACGTAATAAATTCATTAAGACTCTTTGGTATTTCTTTAGCGGCTATCTCATCTAGTATAGTCTCAGAGAGACCCTTTTTGAATGCTGAGATTAACCCATTGTTAGTCCAGTCTACCTCGGAAGCTAAGGTACGGAATTCAATAGCATAATCCGAGATAGACCGGTTACCTTGTCTGATGTGCAATAGGGCAGTGGATGCGTCATCCTCTCTACCCAATGGCTCAAACGTGAGCTTGAATTCAGCAAGGAATTCCTGGTAATTATGAGCAATGCTCCAATTACTCTCCCATAACGGATTAGCCCAGGCAAGGGCCTTGCTCTTTAATTGATTCATTAGATAACCAATTTTTGCTCTGTCCGTGGGGAACAACCCTGGTGAGGCCTCAAAATGGTACTCCACCTGATTAAGAAATCCCCTGCATTCCTGGATATTGCCATCAAAATGTAGGGATGGCGATAAGGAGATGCTGGGAGTCCTATTAACAGTGAGTGGAGGTACACAGGTTTGAGGTGCTATAGGAGGAGACGCTGCAGAGACGCCTCAGGCTGCAGATGCGCCATTCTAGCGAGAAGCGTACTGAAAGCCTGAGCGAATTGATCCACACAGTGATCATTCTCCTCTAATTTCCTCTTGCGAGCAGCTATGTGCTATGGCCCTGTCGTAATATCAGGATTACTGTATGATCCAGCACGTAGAACTGTATAGCCTGAATGACAAATAAGTAACATATTACCGGTCCTTAGAATGGCCGGATTTAACGTACATAGAATAGTGAAAATACTAGCCGAGGTCAGGGAACACAGAAAGGGACGCAACGATGAGGAAAGCCAGGAGTCAGGATACCAGAATACAGAGAAGTCAATAAGCAAAGCCAAAGTCAAAAACCAGTAGAAAACTATAAACAGGAACGCGCTCTCGGACAACCACATGGGAAACCACAACAGTTCACTGAGTGGAGGTCAGACTAGGTTTTTATATCCATCCTCCCTTTCATGTTGGTCAGCCCGGTATTTTGCCTCCAAAATGTGCGCGTGCGGTGAGCACAAGCGTTCACGTGCTCGTGGTCACATGCGCGCGTGAGGGGTATTTCTGCCCGTGGATGTGTAACGGCCGGTGCCAGACTGTATGCTGAAACAGTCAGGACTGCAAGCTTCCGGCCGCTGAGCACCAGTTGAGGGAAAAGTGTCAGATGGATATGTGAGACCTGATATAATGAGAAACATGACTGGTACATGGCAATACTATATATTTTAAATGAATTGTCTTTTTTTTAGTACCATCTGCACTGTTGCTTGTCATTTTTCTTTTGTATTTTATGTACTTCACATACACCGTTCTAAGAAGTTGTGGGGTAGGTTAAACCCTGCACAGGTTGCACTTATGTAGCGCTCCACAAGAGGTATAGACATAGCTTATATAATAAGCTATACTTATACCATAAGATTGTCCAGTGAAATATTGCTTAAGTACTACTATCTCCAGGAAATATTCATAGATCTCCAAAACTTTAAATCACTCAATAAAGACCAAAGAACAAACAAACACAGTGTAGAACGTTATACTGTAGGTGATCATATAGGGTATTAAAAACACTCACAAACATATAGCCAACAAAAGTGGCTAAAAAGGCACATCAGTAGGTTTCCAAGACCGACTTAAAAGGCACGGGTAATGTCCTTCTCTGCTCAAGATTCCAGATTCCTAGCAGTAGGGGATGTATTGTCCCTGGTTTTCGCTTTAAAGCACAGTAAATGAGCTCAATGCCCAACCGGTTTCATCTGTATTCAACTTTTTCAAGGCAAGCTTGTTAAATGAAGACCCAAATGTTTCATCTTATAAAGGTTGACCATCAACCTCAATTAAATGCCAGCCATGCTCATTGGCTGACATTAACTTCCTGTGCATTGACCTTGCCTCATCCGATGGCTCCACCAGGTTAGCTCTTGAAATAACATTGGAAGCTCCCTTACAAACTCAATAATCCGAGAGGGGGCGCTCCTTGGACCATACCGTTTAAGAGACAAAAAAGTGGCTTTGTGATTGAAGTATCGTTTTCACTGTGATCGAGAATCGGTGGATTTATATCTGGAACCAGAGGGGAATCCACTACTACAGTGCACAGAAGAGGGAGTAGGATCCCTATAAGCATCCTATCAAGCTTAAACATTGAGCCTAGTGATTACTGGCTCTAATTTTGTGAATCTACATCTTTACACTGATATACCATTAGTTATTTATATAGACAATATTGCACGAGGATTTTGTTTTTATTCATATTACAGACCATTCTACTCTGTGTATTATATATATATATATACATATATTACCTGTATATTACCATATATTACCTCAAAACTATTAGGGTAATTACTGGGGGCAAATGTCATGCCCTTAGCCAAAATATTAAATTCTTCTCTATTTAATTGAATTTTGGGTCGATTAATCATCCCTTTCTCTTTCCTTATTCCACTTTCTTCACTTTTTACCATCCTTCTCCGTTTGATGATTGGGGTGGCCAGAAATGGTTGGAAGTTACTACTGGACCCTCTGCTACTCAGTAAATCTGGGTTGTGGACTAGGATCCGCCATTTCTCTGTCTAAAAAACTCTTTGTTCCTTCCTAAAAGTGGTACTTCTTAGTTCCCTAGGACATTTAAAGGTATTACAAACCAGATGAGGTAGAAAGTAGAAATGTTGAAATAAAAACAAAAAGTTTAATCTCTGGAGAATAAATTTACTGAAACTAAGAATAATAAATTAAGAAAGAGAGGTTTTTTTCAAACAGTTTAAGGAATAGGAGAAGTTAGATAAATTCACTCATAAACCAAAGTATCATATTAGACAAAGTAATCCACTTAATCAGTATAGCACTAGAAATAGGAATACTCCCCAAAGGTCGAGAGAGGGTACGAAGGCCCGTAATCCTAAACAATTTTTTTTAGAAAATCTGTGACACAAACTACTCCCTTAATAACTTTAAATGTCCTAGGGAACCAATGTTTTGGGTCCCAGCCAACCAGGACAGTGGAGGAGGCACCAGGTACAAGGTTGCTACACCCACCGTACATGGGTTTGAAAAAGAAAAATAGACGATCTAGTCTGTCAGGAACTAAGAATTTTAGCCTAAATTCTAGGAGATGCCTCCATTATTTTAATGCAACAATAACAGCTAATAACGCTCTATTCCCAATGTCATAATTATGTTCGGCTTGCATAAATTTTCTGGAATAGAACCGACATGGGTGTAACAGTTGGTCAGGGGACTTGAGATGTTATAGGGCAGCATTAACTCCTATCTCAAAAGCATCCACCTCCAATATAAAAAGTAGCATAGGATCTGGTTGAGTATAGAAGAAGAAACAATATCCTGTTTCAATCTATAGAACGCTTTTATAACATCAGGAGACTATGTGTAGTGTTTGCACCTTTCTTGGTGAAGTTTGTAATAGAATTACAAAAGAAAAATCCTTTATGAATCTTTTGTAATAGTTTGGAAATCCTATGAACCTTTGTATGTGTTTTAAACCTTGAGGTAAAGGCCACTCTACTACAATCGACAAGTTCTTTGGGTCCATACAGAATCCTGAAGTGGATATCACATAGCCGAAGAAATGTCGCTTAGATTGGTTGAACAGGTACTTTTTGAGTTTACAATACATACCATTTTGATGAAGAGTTTGTAATAACCTAGATACATGACAGTGATATGAGTACAATAATATACACTAAACCACACTCCCCAGACAGTGTAATAATGGGAGGTGCAATATTCTAGTTAGCCCAGTCTGCTAGGGTTAACAATACAATATAAAATTAAGAATTCACACACAGCTCAAACAGAAATATTTTAATTCATTTCAAATAATTATATATGGACAGTAATGTGTACTTAGAACAGAAGAGTAGATCAGAATATATTCTAAGTACACTATCACAAAGTAATGCATAAATTCTCTGAGGATGTAATTTGTAAAATCTAATGGAGCATTACAGAGGCCAAAAGGCATGACCGCATATTCATAACAACCACTCTAAGGATTGAATGTGGTTTTCCATGTATGTTACTCTTTAATTCATACCAAGCCAGATGCACCCCTGAGGTCTAACTAGGTAAACACAGAGGTCCCTTTTAATAAGTAACCTTTGACCTTTCTGTAGGGAAAGACCTGGAAACAATCTCAAAATGTGATTGATGAACCCTCTACAAGTTTTCAGATCACCTCAATATCTAGGAGGTGGTGTCAGGTTAGTGGACATACTGTTGTGACTGGAAGCTTTTAACGGGCACTGCCTGTGGTGGAATGAATGGAGAGTTATCAGGAGAGAAATGAGCAGTTCTTGCTAACAATATCTGGAATGCCTGAGTTAATTGATCTACCCAGTGTTCTAATTCCTCAAACTTTGACTCACAGAAGCTTTGTTGAAATACCATTCCTGCAGGATCCATGTCCCTATCGTAAGATCACGGGGTCGTACTACAATTTACAGGAATAGCGAATCCTATAAACAGAGTTACTAAATAGACATATTACCAAGCCTTAAAGTGGGCAGACATAAAGTAAGAAAGCTAAAGACAAAGTCATTAATAGCCAAGGTCAGGATTATAGAAATATGGATTAACGAAATAACAAGCTGGGTCAGTGTGACGGTCTGAATATGTGTTACCGTCTGTCATTCCCTTATTCCCAGAAAGTAATATCACCAATAATCCACTGGGTAAAATATTACATACTAAACCCCACATGAGCCAAAGCTTAATGCTGGAACAAGACTGGTTTAATGGCAGGCAAAGGCATTCAATTTATACAGCATCAAAATCGTCCTCTGAGCCAGCAAGATAATTGATTTTTGGAAACATACTAAACTCAATTATCTGCTGGGGATCTTGCTTGTGGGGTTGTGTGTTGGGATGCTTCTTATTAGATTGCATATGTGGGTGAGGAGGCTGCTTGTAGAGTTGCGTGTGTGGGAAGGGGGCTGTTTTGGGGTTGTGTATGTATTGGGCTTTTTGTAGGGTGTCAGAAAGATGCAACATGCAGTGCGTAATAATATACCAAGAATAAACGTATACAGGACCTTAAAGTGGCCAGGCTCTATGTGTAAAATGACAGACAAGAGTCAGGGAAGCCAGAAAACAGAGAAAGCTAATAACAATAGCCGAGTTATAGAATATGAGAATAATAACGTGCTATTGGTAACAAAATAGCACTACAACAGAGCCCTAGCAGACTGTTTGTAGACTGGCACTTTGAATTGGTAACCACTCAAAGTACCCCAAAACATTCAAACTGAATTCTTTTGGCAGGCCATGATGTCAATGTGGTCACATCGGATCAAAAAACGGGGTGGAGCCACAGTGGCCATGGGAAAGGTCTCCCTCCTCTTGCAGGATGTCCCAGGCTGTGCAATAGCCTGGGCAACAAAATGTACCCTGACACAGGGTTGCATGGGTGTGTGCATATGAATAGAAGCTTTATGTGGATGCTTAGGGCAGGGATAGGGACTGAAATGAGTATTTGGAGAGGGATAGGGGCTGTAGGGTGTCAGGAATAGAAAGGGTGTGTTTGGCGGGAAATATGGGCTATAGTTTTTGTGGGCTAAATTGTTAGTGCAGTGTATGTTGGGGGAATTGGGACTATAGTGTATGTGGGGGGAATAAGGGTTGTAGTGTGTATGTGGGGTTGATAGGGACAGTTGGGTGTTGGGGCTGTTCTGTACAGAGCGGAGAAATAGGGACTCCAGTGTGGGAGATAGATATTTAAAAAACTAAATAAAAAGTTTATTTCCCCACCTTTTTGCTTACCTAGGGTAATGTGGGAGGGGGAGAATATTAATACATGGTTTTCTAGTGGTCTTCATGTGTTCTGTACCCACCATGAGTGCATACCTGAAACTTCCTGTGCCATGTCAGTATAAAAATGGGACTGGCTGGTGAGGGATATATTTGATCTCCCTATCGGACCTGCTGCCCATCTCCACCCGAGGACATGTCTACATTTTTTCAAATTATTCCTCAGTTTAGCTAGCAGTGAAGAAAGGCAGCATAGTGTCTTCCCATTGCTGATAGATAAGCACTGATGACATCTAGGAACATATCACATGTCTGCACATGGTCCAAAAATAAAATAATTATACCGAGTTATTCTATAAATATACAGATGTCTGTTACATGTTGCAGGATTGTTTCCCTGTCAGGTCACACCCCTTTTATTTAACTACCAAGTCAGCGAGTTTCAAATTTCATCCACTAGAACCTGAATCCTGCTCCCTTACATATCTTCTGCCATTTGTACTACTTGGGGTAGTGATGAATTCCTATTGCTCCCTGTGGGAAATTACTTTTCATTCTCCCTTCTTCTGGATTTGCTGCATTGACTAGATGAGTATATCTCATGATGGTTCTGTTTGTGGGGATCAGCATGAAAGAAATTCGGAGTTACCCTATTTATTTATTTTTGTAACACAATGAGTGAACTTGTTATCATGCACAAAGTCTGTTTATAAACTACATCTACTTATAGGGATTATGTCTGTGACCATGTAGCATTACAATGTTTGCAAATGTGTGTCTGGCATAGATGGCTACGCTATTGTTCCCTTTAAAGGGTTACTCCAACCTCCATGGCTACTTCTGCTTTCAGAAGTTATTGAGCAAGTAATCTGTATGTGCAGCTTGAAACTCTTAATAAATCGGATGTGGTGAAACACCATAATTTGAGGATTCTAAAATATAGCTTTTATTAGATATTAATTAAAAGTATCCAACACAGGGATATACATTAAATGTCCTCCTAACTAGCTGTGGATTAAAGTAACACTTAGTTCTTCAAACAATAGATATAAAAATGTAAGAGTATGTACCAGAGTCAGGGTCTGCTCTGGCATAACAATTTGATGTTGGTATGTTTCTCAAAAAAGGGGGGGGGGATGTTTTTTGAAGTAAAAAAGATCAGTAAATGCTAAATATATCCAGGTTAATGGAGTGATCTAATGTTCAAAGGATGATTATGTCCAAAAAAGTATGAATGTGAATAAGTAAATGTAGGGTCCCGGCTGGAGGAGTTACGTTAAGCTAGATTTAAGTAATGAGTACAAAGAAACCCCCAGCTCGAGAGACACCTAAGTCCACACTCAACGCGCATTTCATCCGGCAGGTGTCGCCGGGATCATCAGGAGTGCTTGAAATGGTCCGGAGGTGAGTCGATTTTTAAATGCAACCATCATTGTTGCCATTGGTTAATTGGCCGCTCATGGGATAATTCAACTCAGCGGTTGATAACTTCCCAATTGTGATAATGTTGGAGGGGTAGATTTAAGAAGATAAGAAATTAGGTATGTAACGCATCATTCTATAGAAGAAAAGTGACATTTGGTAAGTTATAATACTGATGATGATGATATTTTGAGGAGAAAATGATGCACAGAATATGAAGTGATAAATGAAAACAAGTACAAGTTGGATTACCATCATTAGATTCAATTGCTAATTTGTTTATTAATCTGTGCATTGACTAGAATCCAAAGGTCCATAAAGATTTATAGTCAGATTTGACCGAAACAAAACCCACTTATTGTAATATTGGGCTTCAAAGATAGTAACTACCATGAACTGTCACGAAGTGGTGCTAGTTTGAGTGGTCCGAACTTGCGCCAACTAAATGGCGTGTGTCAGTTGGATTCTTTAGAGATAAAAACAACATAAGTTGAAATAATTCATTCTCTAAAGAATTCTATGATGTGAAAATGGTAAAGCAGTGTCTATCCTTCCAATAGTAACATGGGCCAATTACACTTATTAGGAAGATTACGTATACTAATAAGTATATGTACAGTAATACTTTAGTAGAAATACATGGATGAAAAGGAAACTCACATTTTAAAGAGCTTTTTATAGGGATATAAGCTCTAAACACACCAGTCAATAGAGCTATATATTGCTCTATTATGTATTAATAAAAGATGGTAATGAAAAACAAATTAGAATATGGGTGATAATTTAAAACTCACTGATCATCAGTGAATTGGTATCCTCTTACATACAAAAGATACAACTTCATGCAATACAAATTGAAATGAAAAGCAAATGATTACCCAAATAATTAAAAAAGGATATGCCATAAAAGTAAATCCAAAAGAATACACCTCTAATAGGACATATAAAATGGATATACATAAACAAAGGGCGTGTATAAAATCTATGGGAACCATGTAATGAAAATTAAAAATAGAAAAATTTATATGTGCTATCGAATAAAAAAAACCAAACCATATTGTATGCTCTAAAAAGCAGGGAAATAAAAATAAATAAAAAATAGATAATAAAAAATAGTATATAGCAATTAATCTATAAAAAATGGCACAGCTCAAAATCTACATTGAGACCAAAAGGGGCAAGGGTGTTGAGATTGAAATTCCATTTCATTTCTGTTTTGCCTGGTTTTTTAATTTCATCTTCCCCTCTCCAATTTATCTCCACCTTTTGAATGGCAAAAAAATGAAGAGGACTAGGGTCGCTATTGTGCCGTGCTTTAAAATGAAGGGACACATTGTGCTATTCATACCCTTTTCTAATATTTCTCACATGTTCGTTAATGCGTATATGTAGGGGACGTTTTCTCCCTGCGTAGTACAGACCACATGGGCATTGCAAAATGTAATAGTCTTCAATTTATATTCTTTTTTACTTTTAGAGTCTTCGAAGGATGTGACATGTCTCTTACTACTATTGGTATGCTTGCAAGCCAGGCACTGTCCACACCCCAAAAAAAATGTTTTTGGAAAAAAGGGGTTCAACTTTTTTTCTTTTATGTGATTATTGGTTAAAGCGGCACTGTCATGCCGAACTTACCTTTCCTCAATCTCTTCCTCTTCTCCCCCTCTCTCAGGATCTGTTCTTCTTTTCTTCCTGTCTTCTTTAGTTTTCTTTAAAATCATAAGACAAAGTAGGGACTCTTTGCCTTATGGAAGATTCCTCCGCTTGACCAGCTCTAACCAGCGGAGGAGCAAAGTGTGCTTCATTTCCGCTGGTCAGAGCAATTTTCCCATAATCCCTAGCTTTCCTCAGTGTTCCCACAATGCTTCCTGTCATTTTACACTAAACTGCCGAATTGCGTTCTAACTGAATGACAACAGTATGTTCGTTTCTTTTAGAACGCAATTCGGCATTTTATTCGGATCGGAATTTCATTCTAATGAATGAAACTCTGATCCTATTCATTGCTGTGGCTGCATTTTGCAGCCGCTTAGTAGATAACTCCCTAATTCCCACGGTATCAGGGAGCTATCTACTAAAAGGCTGAAAGACCTAAATTGGTCTAACAGCCAACTTTACTAATACTAAGTAAAGATTACTTAGTATTAGTAAATAATATGCCCCTACTCGCTATACCGCGAGTAGGGGCATGTGTAGTAAGCAGTGAGCAGCTTATAGCTGCTCACTGTAAAAAAAACTAATAACCCCCCCCCCTGCCTGTGGGGGCCCTAAATAAAGATGGGGGGGAACCTGGCCCCCACCCCTGAGCGGTGGGTGGGGGCCCTAAATAAAGATATGGGGGGGAACTTCTGTCCCCCCCCTGGCCCCCACCCCTGCGCGGTGGGTGGGGGCCCT